>VWPU01012901.1:0-425891 GCA_013398955.1 Callaeas wilsoni | reverse complement strand
GTCAGTTTCTTCTCAGTCTCCTTTTTTACATTTCTACCCTAATTTGTGGGGTTTTGTGGGAATAATTTCAGTAAGTTTTAGGCGTTTTCACTGAACCTCATTTCATCTCAGTACATTTGGTTCTAGTTACTACTATTTTTATATTTTATTTCCTTGCAGGATTTCTATATTTTTTTTCCACCTTTTCATTGCTTCATTGTCTCCTCAGTCTCATTATTTTCATTTCTTCTCTGATTTTTGGAGTTGAGTGCGAATAATTTCGGCAACTTTTAATCCATTCCATTGAACCTCATTTCATCCCTGTACGTTTGCTTGTAGGAATTGCAATTCAAATGTTTGGCTTTTTTTCAACTGCATTTTTATTTGACCGTATCTCTTTTACAGAGTGTTTCTTCCACTTTGTCCTCTGATTTCAAGATTTCATTCCCTTTCCTGAAAGGAAGTTTCCTGAAAGTAAAGGGAATCAAATCTTGCGATTTCAATGAGGATCAGTTGGGCAAGCTTTGTTGCATTTCCCTGCACTTTCTCTCATCCCATTCACTTTGCTGGTTTTCACTTCGATTCAGGATATTTTTTTTCCCCCCATTATATCGTTTCGTCAGTTTCTTCTCAGTCTCCTTGTTTACCTTTCTTCCCTAATTTGTAGGGTTTAGTGGGAATAATTTCAGTAAGTTTTAGGCGTTTTCACTGAACCTCATTTCATCTCAGTACATTTGGTTCTAGTTACCACTTTTTTTATATTTCACTTCCTTGCAGGAGTTCTATATTTTTTTTCCACCTTTTCATTGCTTCAGTTTCTCCTCAGTCTCATTATTTACCTTTCTTCCCTGATTTGGGGAGATGAGAGCAAATAATTTCGGCAAGTTTAAATCCATTCCACTGAACCTCATTTCATCTCAGAACTTCTGCTTGCAAGATTTACATTTAAATTTTTCCGTTTTTTTTTTTCAATTTCATTTTTATTTGACCATATCTCTTTTCCGGAGTGTTTCTTCCACTTTGTCCTCCCATTTCAAGATTTCTTTCCTTTTCCTATAAGGAGAAGTTTCTCTTGTAAGAAATTTCATTTCAGAATCCACCAGTTCTTAGAAATTATTTTCACTGGTATCAGGAAATTAAATATAATAAGTTTATATTTTATGCCCAGCTTTGTGATACAGAACTCCATTTATGGTAGCTGACTCCCTTTTCCCTTATGTAAAATAAATACTAGATTTTGTTAAAATAGTTTTGATTTTCCTTTGTTTGTAAAATACATTTATTGTGCTTTTTCCTTTTTATTTAAGAGAAGCAAACTGGGCATCTTACGTTCAATACTGGGTTAATAAGTAACTGTAGTAAACTTTTCAAGGGATTTGCTATATAAAAATATTCATGAAAAATAAAAAAAAGCAAAATCATTGAAACCATTAATGTCTATTCTTCTTGGAATTGTAACCTGACTGCTAATTAATGAGTTTGGTAAATCGTCCCTTTTCATATTTGTGGGTGCTACTGCAATACAGAAAATTTAAAGAGAAGCAGCTGGGCAGAATCCTCTGTCTTTGGCTCAAAGGAGATTTGCTCAAGTGTAACATAACACTTGATGCAGTTTCCACTGAGGCCATGAGTTCAAAAGGCTTATTCATGCTTGCAAGCTTTGGACTATCTGCTAGAGACACCTGCACGCAGTCTTCTTATTTTTGAGAGGAATCCTTTTCATGCTGTCACCACAACCAACCTAAGTTCAGGAGGATTTGCAAAATGCAATCATTGCATGGACTGTGTCTGGCCTCAGCAGTTGTCAGTGTCTTTTATCAATGAACGTTTTTAAAAGCAGACAACAGCTAGAATTACTGCCATCTTTCCAATCCTACCTCCTGCACACCTAGAGAGATAGAATATGAAAGACGAAATCAGCCCATTTTAGTAGCACAAAATAAAAGCATAGCTAAATTTGGATGTATTTTCTGAAGGTTTTGATGACTGTTTTTGATGACTGGAAGTCTTCTCTGAAAATCTTCTTCTTACAAAAGTCTCTTAAGGTTGCCTCAGCGTTTGTTTTTTCAGTTTTCACTTATTTTTCTCTTTGCACAATGCTGTTAATACAGGTACCCATCAAAAGTAACTTCAGAACTTTTCAAAATCAAATGTTGGAATTTTGTAGCTGCACAAATACTCATGACTCATCTGTGATTTTGCGTGGAAAGAAACAAAGATCACATATGGTTGCTTATTGCCTGGAACTAGTACTCAGAAGATATGTAACTCTTGAAAAATACTAGAAGTGTATAAATATATTTAGGATTAAAGGAAAATGCTAATATGTTTTCAGTAAAGAGTGTAACAACTTAAAGATAGAATCGGTAGAGAGCTCACAGCTCTTTTAAGACATTTTTTCTGAAAATGACAGAGCTTTCAATCCTCATGTGCAAGAAATCAGGCAAGGGAGGCCAGAGACCAGCATGGCTGTGTGTGCTGGTTTGGGCTGGGACAGAGTTAGTTTTCTTCATAGTTGCTAGTATAGGGCTACGTTTGGGATTTGTACTGAAAACAGGGCTGATAACACAGCGATCTTACTAAATAGTGCTTACATAGAGCCACAGCCTTTTCTGCTCTTCACCTCACACCACGAGTGAAGAGCCTGGGGGTACACTGGAAGTTGAGAAGGGACACGGCCAGAACGAGCGATCCCAACTGACAAAACGGATATTCCATACCATACGGCACCATGCTTAGCACATAAATTTGGGGGGGAAAAAAAGAGGGGAAATTTCAGAGTGATGCCATTTGTCTTCCCAAGTAACTGTTAACCGTGACAGAGCCCTGGTCTCCTGGAGATGGCTGAACACCTGCCTGCCAAAGGGAAACGGTGAATGAAGTCCTTGTTTTGCTTTGGTTGTCTCTGCTGTTTTGCTTTACCTATTAAACTGTCTTAATCTCAACCCATGAGTTCTCAACTCACGAGTTTCCTCACTTTTACTCTTCCAATTCTCTTCCCCATTCCACTTGGGGAGAGTGAGTGAGCAGCTGTGTGGTATTTGATTGCCAGTTGGAGTTAACTCAAAAGTCTGACAGGGTATCATTATCTCAACACAAACTTACTCATGACGGGGTTATGATACCTAGTGAAGCTTCTATTTTGAGGGAAAGCAAGGAACATGTTGTGTTTGCAATGAAGATTACAGTGGTTTTACAATTTTTGTAAGCAGTGTCTACTCTTTTTTTGAGGTATGTTGAAAGTACCAAATCCTTCTGGTCAAAACTAAGTGTGGGAAGAAAGTGCATGGGCAGTGCAACTAGGGTCTTATATCCTGAGAAGAACAGAGAAATTCTGTGTAGGCACAGGATGAGAAATGCTAAGGTAGAGCTGGAGATGAATTTGGCAAGTGTGAAGAACAGTAAGAGGGGCTTTTACAGATACATGAGTCATAAAGGGACGATAAAAGAAAATTTATGCCCAGAATAAATAAGATACTACTGGAGAAGAAAAGGCTCCAGAGTGAACTCACTGGGGCCTTTCAGTACTTGAAGGGGCTTATATAAAAGAGGGAAGGTAACATTTTACATGGGCAGATAGTGGTAGGATGAGGGGGAAAGGTTTAAGATTCCTCCTAAAAGAGGAGAAATTTAGATTCTCCTCTTAAAGAGGAGAAATTCTAGGAAGAAATTATTTATTCAGTGAGTAGTGATGCCCTGGAACAGGTTACCCGGAGAACTTATGGATGTCCCATCCCTAGAAGTCCAAGGTCAGGTTGGATGGGGCCCTGTGTGGCCTGATCTAGTGGGTGGGATCCCTTCCTATGGTATCGCTGTCCATAACAGAGTGTTGGCACTAGATGATCTTTAAGGTTCCTTCCACGCGAGCCTTTCTGTGATGAAGTTTCCCATGTGGAAGACCTTTCAAGCTTGGCTACTTCAACCTGGGCAACTAAAATCCTCAAGGATGCCAGCTATCAGTGCCAATTAACAGCCATCAGCTCCATGGTACTGTATACTCATGGTCCATGAAGTATAGAAATTCTAAAGACTAACAACTTTGAATAAACAATGATTATGACTGATAATGAGTAAGAACTACTACCCTAAAGTACATAGTCAATAAATGTGATAGTAATAAGATTTATTTAAGTTTAAAACTGGCCTGATTAATTAAGATTTGAACTGGACTGTTTAAACACTTCCATCACACTGATCTCTAATTGTCTCTAATCTCTCTTATTCTCATAGACATATTTATCAGTTATATGACACATGAAATAAACCACTTGAATTCACCTTGGATACCAGTAAATGCCATTGTATGTGCAGCTTATTCATTCTTTATTTGCTGTATTCAATAGTCTCCATTTATTGTTTGGTGATGTTCATTTGTGCTTATGTGCAGACACTCCTACTGAGGTTTCAGAATCCAGAGTTGAGTCACACTTGGGCTGTGAGTCATCTTCCTAAATCGCAGTTGTGCAGGGAATGACCACTGATACCTAACTTCTTCATCATATCTGTCATAGCCAGATCTTTCAGGCCATTTGAGGCAGCCTCAAATGGCACAAACTGGCTGTGTACAACCATCTCAGTCATACACTGTATGTCCATCTGAACTTGTCACTCTTTTCTCTCTAAAAACATGGAAAGAAATCAGCACCTCTAGAAAGCAATTTACACAAGACAAATCTAAATTACATGCTTTCTCTCTGTGACTACCTGTTTTTTCTCCAAGGCCTATTTTCTCCTGTAATCATTGAGATGTATTTAGGCAAATAAATCACACTCTTTGAAATCATAATTTTAACAAATAGTTCAGTAGAAGTGCTATCAAAGATACTTTGAATCACTGTGTTCTGACAGAAAACTTTACATTCGCTTCTTCTTGTTGAGAGTTGTAACATGTTGGAAAGTTTTCAGAAATTTTCTGTGTCTTTATTGTTTGCCTTTGGAAAGGTAAGATTTTTGTATATATGTAAATAGAATAGTAACATAACTGAATTTTAAGCTGTGGTTCTACACACATGATGCAGAAGGAAACATCATAAATAATTTGTTTAAATTTTTGAAAAAAAGATGCTAAAACCAGAAGAGAAAAAACATCCTTTCCTGTCTTACATTTGAAAAGGTATGAAAATAAAAGCAAGCAGCAAATAAATATTATTTAATGACAATTGTTTTCTTTTTGTAGGGGATGTCAGCTTCTCCATACCTTTAAAAAAGGGTAGACTCTTCCTACCAAAATTGTAAAACCATTGTAACCCTAACTGCAAACACATGTTCCTCACTTTCCCTCAAAACAGAGGCATCATTTGGTAGAATAACCTGTCATGACTAAGCTTTCAGTAAGGTGACACCCTGTCAGTCCTTTGGCTACCCAAACAAATTGATTGCATTAAAATGTCTGGTGTGGATTAGTTACCCCAGGTGGTACCTAGTCATCACACAACTGCTCGCTCTCTCTCCCTGGGTGGAAGATGGGATAGAATTAGAGGAGTAAAAGTGAGAAAACTCATGGGTTGAAATAAAAACAGTTCAAAAGAAGAAGCAAAAGCAGCAGAGACAAGCAAAGCAAATTAAGGAATTAATTCACCACTTCCCATCGGCAGGCAGGTGTTCAGACACGTCCAGGAAAGCAGAGTTCGATCAGGTGTGACAGTTACCTGGGGAGACAAATGGTATTATTTGTCATATCTCTCTTCTTTGCCCAGCTTTATGTGCTAAGCATGATACTGTATTGTGTGAGATCTCCTTTGGCCAGCTAGAGTCAGCTGTCCCAGCTGGGTCATCTTCCAGGTACATGTGCACACCCAGCCTCCTTGCTGAGAGCCTGCAGAGAGAAACAGAAAAGTCCTCAATTGTGTATAAGCATTGCTCAGAAAAACTATAACATAGGTGTGTTATTTTCGCTGTTTTCATCACAAATCCAAAACATTCCACCACGCAAGCTGCTATGAAGAAAATTAATTCCATTCATCCAAATATGATATAACAGTATGTGGGATTGGAAAGAAAGTTGTGATTCTTTTCACTAGTGACTATCAAAAAATATAGTTATGGTGTGATTCAACATCAGACTTTGAAAGGGAATTTAGTTTAATTTCAATACACTTGCATTTAGGTGTCAATATTAGTGATTAGTCCAAGTTCTTGTTATAGTCAGTGGAAATCTAGGCTTAATTATAATGTAAGAATATTATACCATCCTTTCTTAACTTCTTGAGATACCAACAATACCAGTTCATCAATCTAGACTATGAATAATGTACAACTTATAGAATTCAAAGATTATTCATATGATATGAAGGAAATAACATTGTAAGCAAAGTTGACTTACTGTTTATGAATGTAATAACCATATCTCTATAATTACTTTCTTAATTCATGTAATTTTATTAGATATATAGAATTTTTCTATCTTCATGCACTCTATTAAAAGTCTACCATGATTTTTAGTTACTATGAACAATTACACAATTTATACGAAATTTTGCCATACCGTAATATAAACAGCAAAACCTTGAATTAATATAAATTTTATGTAAAAACAAAAGAAAAAAAAAAGACACCACTACCCCCCACTACCTTCACACCCCAGGATTTAATCCATAGTGCATTACCACTGACCCATTTAGTGTAGAGAAGACACAGTAAATCAATGTTTGTTAACATATGCTTAAGTAGAAAAGCAATTTAACGGGTCAGGCAACATAGTCATGAAACGTCTGTGAAGCAATGGTGCATTGACTGTTGAGAAGGACACAGCCAAAATGACAAAAATCCTTTGACTTTTGCATTCATTCTGATTTCATTTTTGTTATTACTTTGATGAAACACTTCTCTATCAATAGCAGTGGTTGGCAACGTATCCATAAAAACTCAGATTAACGTTTCAAACATTTAAAGTAATATTTTTTTAAAGTAATTGGAGTAGGGAAGAAAGGAAACAAAATCAGCAGCATAAAATAAAATGCAGAGCACAGAAACTATAATTCTAGACCTGGATTTGAACCTTCACTAGTTCCAAAAGCTAGTTTTCTTTTAAAGTCAGAGGACATGAGGACAGAAAGAAGTCACCATTATGCCAAATTTAAGATCAACACTCAACTGCAGAAATAGATGGCAGAGACTGAAACACAGAGTGTATTCACGTTAGTACCATTTAAAGTGTCCATAAGATGTATGCATTCCTAAAGGACAGAATCATTCAAAAAATCGGAACCATCTCCTGTGAACTGGGAATTACACAAGAAATATATCTGTGTCTTTAAAAGAGTCTGTTGCCTACTGTCCTAACTTTATTCAAGTCCAAAGCCTCTTTGAAATTTTTCCAGCACTGTTTCTAATAAGGTTCAGCTAACTGCTTAATGCATAATAGAACTTTCTTCAGCTAAAAATATTAAAACTTTTATCCACCTACCTTGACCTCCAAATTAGCATGTAAGGATTATGACAGTGAAAGTAGATGCTGAATTTTTATTAGACATTCTAGTATCTTCAGTTCTGTTAATTTAGGGTGAAACGAAAGTGTCAAGAAGTTGCCCTTTTTGTATTGTATAGAAAGAATAATTTATGCATTATTAAAATACAGCATATCCTGGCGGAATTTTTAAAAAGGGAAAAAATCCTAGGCATGCATGCTCTTTAATGATCTACCTTTAAAAAAACCAGTTTCATTACCCTTCTAGTAGAAAAAGCTAGCTGGGTTTGAAGACATTTAATGGATATTCAAAATGATAATGTATAAGGTTTGAAGTCTTCAATCTTCATTTACATGGAATTGTTATCAAGTTAATTTTGTCAAAGTACTAAGACAAAAGTGTGGCCATATTTTAGATTAGACTTTAAATATTAACTAATAACTTAATAATATATTTACATTTACTGTTAAAGTGCATTTGTATTTGAATGGTATTTTAAAGTGAACATTTAATTTTTGTGTATTTCTATAGCACTGTTCATAGAAAAGTATATTGCTATTGTGAAACTGATCTTCAATGTATAAAGATTAGTTTCATCGCAAACCTGTCTATTAAGATAGTTTGTAATGTCTCCATTTACATTGTGTCCAGATGACTGATAGTTACATGTACACTGGAGGGAAGGGATTCCATCCAGAGGGACCTTGACAGGCTTGAGATATTGGGCTGTGTGAACATCATAGTGTTCAACAGGTCCAAGTGCAAGGTTGCCACTGGGTTGGGGCAATCCCAAGCACAAATATAGGTTGGGAAGAGAATGGATTGAGAGCAGCTCTACGGAGAAAGACTTGGGATCGTTGGTAGATGGGAACCTTGACATGAGCCAGCAATGTGCACTTGCTACCCAGAAAGCCAATCATATCTCAGGCTGCATTGAAAGAAGAGTGGCCAGCAGGTTGAGTGAGGTGATTTTCTCCCTTTCTTTCACTCTCGTGACATCCTGCCTGGAGTGCTACATTTGGCTCTGGGGCCAATAACATAAGAAGGACATGGACCTGCTGAAGCAAGTCCAAAGGAGAGTTGTGAAGATGATCAGAGGGCTGGACCAAGGGCTGGAGCACCTCTCCTGTGAAGACAGGCTGATGGAGTTGGGGGTTGCTCAACTTTGAGAAGAGAAGACTCAGGGGAGACCTTATAGCACCTTCCAGTACCTAAAGGGGGCCATCAAAAAAACTGTAGAGGCACTTTTTACAGTCTGGCATGGGTTGGACTTCCAGACAATGAGTTATAAATTCCACTCACATCTGTAGAAATATGATTAGGTTTGTTTATAGTAGTTTATTTCCTAGCAATCCAGAAGGCAGGAACAGAAGTGTGCTAAGGGAAATGTATTAACTTAATTATGGAATCTTTGCTAGAGTCAGCAAATATGTCAGCTGAACTCCAAAAATCCTAAAAGAAGAAGAAAGTATTCCACACTCTTATTAGGCATATTTTTATTTTTGGAATATGCTGTGTAGCAAAAATAGTGAGAGACACTAATGATGAAATGCTTTCTGAGATTTAATTTTTTTTCACTTATATAGTTATTTAGTGAAAAAAAATCAATGTGTTTGACCAATACATAGGTTTTCAAGAGACCTTTTCAAGAACATCATGTTGTATGAATTTTACTTTTTAATGTGTGAAGAATGATATATCTTTTTTGTTCATTCATCCACTGTTTCTATGGCATGTTCTATTAAAGAGTTCACCAGGTCATAGTGAGGAAGGCTGTGGATGCTGAAATGCTGTTAGCAGGGAAATTTTCTCTTCTTGCATTCATTCTGTGAGAACTTTTCCTTTGCTGTGTAAGCTATGTAAACAATAGATAAGGTTTTTGTAAATAACATTCATATCTGGTATCTTCTGACCTTGTGTACTTTATATTAGGAAAAAACATTTCTAAGTAGGTGTCTGAGATTTTGACCAATCACCCTAGGAAAAGTGTGAACACTGTTCAATTGCATTATAGAACTAAAATATATAAATGGTATTGTAAATTTAATAAATAATTCATTCCTCGCTCTGACTCCTACCTCACTGCATCTCTAAACCCCTGCTTAGAAACCCACAGAAGGCTGTCTTCTTCTGTCTGGTGAAAATCAGGTAGAAAACTCTGGAATGCGATAGACAGAAAATTCTGAAAATACTTAAATAGCATAATTGGAAAACAGGCATTCAGTTTTCCAGAGGCACAGCAGAAATCATAATTTAGATTAGATACACATGCTGTTAAAGATTGTGGGACCCCTGTTCCAGAGATCCTAAAAGTTGCTAGTTCAAGAATAATGAGAGATCATTTTGCAATGATCCAGTGGAAATTTTAGCATGGAATTTTTAGCACCTTCATTCTACAGTCTATCTGGACTATATCTAATTTACAGTTCTAAAAGAGAATTCAAAAGACCTTAGAGTGTTTCTATGCCTGTGAAAGAGGGGGATTTTTTTCATTTAATTTTCTTATAAATCACAGTCTTAGAAGCCCTTTCACCTTACCTGCTTGCTTAAGACAGGGGAGCAGGCATATCCAGAGGAAAGATCTAGATGAATTGCAGCCCCATCACAGAACTCGTGTATCTGTGATTAACAGCTGTGGGAAAGTTAGTACTATGGTTTTATTAGATATCATCGTTGTAGCATATGTGGTGTGTTCCAGGCATAACAAAAACGGCTTGAAGCAGTATGCAGAAAATAAGTTGAGCTCAATAGTTAAGGAAATTTCAAACTGTATAAACTGTATAGCAATTGTATTTATGCAGGCCCAAAAATTTTATATAAGCAAGATTTTGTTATGTTGCAGTTTCTAAATTTTGCAAAGCATTTATGGAAGCTGGAAGCCAAATCAGAGACTACAAAAAAAGAACCTTGAGTGTTTTGATAATTACAAGGAATTCATGGCCAGCTGGAAGTCAGAGCAATGTGTACTTAACTGCTTTGAATAGTCTGTGTTTTGCATGTAGTAATCTGTGTGCATTTGCTCTGATTGCTCAAGGGTAAATAATTACTGTTTATGAAAGATTGTCCATTATTCCCCAATTAGAGAGAAAAAAAATTCTATAACAGGGAATATCCAGCTATTCTGTGGACTTTGAGATAAACCCTTCCTTACTGATGTAGTACTCCATAAAAAATCATGGTTGTTAGTCATCCAAAGTGATACATAAGCAAGGGGTCAAAATCCCATGAATTTTTAAATACATCTTGAATTGCTATGAATTTACTACATTTTAATTGAACATAAGACAGCATACGAACTGTAAGGAATCCATGCTCAGTTGTGATTTTCTTTCTTCCTAGGGTTAGAAAAGACAAGGACACAAAACAAAACAAAACAAACACAAAAAAACAACAAAAAAAAAGTACAAGAAAAAATGAAGTTTACTTCTCAGTTTCTGACCCAGAAACAGAGTAGACAAGTTCTCAACTTTTCCTTTCCCATTGATTTTTTTCTTTTTTTCCTCTGGGGGCAATATTTGGAACACAACGTCTGCTGCCGACCGCTTGACCGCCCGGTGACCAAGCAGGCGACTAGCTTCAAGTGTCCCGGTGGCGAGACAGGGAGAATCTGTGAGTCTGATGGAAGCTCCTGCTGGAGCAGCCTGCATCTGGGCTCACAGTGGAGCTGGCAGCAGTTGTTGGTAACTGTAGCGATTGGCAGAGGTGAAGGAGGAAAGAGAGACTCAATGTTGCAGCACCCAAGGCTTTATTCCCAACCCGGAGGTCAGGAGGTCAGGATGAGGAGCGACAAAAGCATGCAGAATGACAGTTACACTGTCTTTTAAAGTAGGGGAGGAGAAGGGAGGAACAAAGGGATAAACCAATAGGGAGAAGTCAAAAGGTGTCAGATATACCATAAAAGGAACAATAGGGAGGGTTTGATTACAATAGACCAATGGGGATTATAGAATAACAGAACTTTCCGGAACTTAATTGACTACACAACAAGGATATACATAAACATGAAGGGTAGAACCAATGAGTAACTAAAGAAAAAAGATGTTTCTGGAACAAAGGAGGAATAGCTAGGTGGAATGACATCCAGGAGGCTGGACCTTCCACCCACTGCATGCCTTTGTCCATTCTCAGCCCAACTGTGGGCTGGACCACCGCAACATCTGTCCATGTTGCACATCCTTGTAGGACTAATGTCTGCATGGGTCCAGCCGTAGTGCTATTTCCAGTCCCAGTAAGCCAAAGAGTCAATTTCAACTATTCATACTTTAATAGGTTAATTATAAGGTTTATATTAAAACTTAATTTAGATGGTAGCATACACAGATTTGAAGTAAGGGAATTCAGTAATATATGAAATCTCTTGCTCTAGAGAAGATCTAACAGAAAATATTTCTTAGTGATAACAAAAAAAATTGATAAACAATCAAGATCTCTATACTATCATCCAGTGGCAATGCTGCAAAAGACTATTCTGAACTGCATTTAAAGATGAAAGATGCCCTCTAGTTTCTATTATGGATGTGTCCTAAAAGGAATACTATTTTTGAGTCTGATACTGGTATTGTTTTTTATTTTCCTAATGTTTGGCTTCATTATTTTAGAATAATATTTTAATCCTAGGTTTAACTCTCTGTGATTCTGTCTGTGCTGTTTACACTGAAGTGGTACTTGTGTTCTATATAGACAAGCATTTTTGTTCCTTGAGAAAACAGCAGGAACACTATTCCAAGTATCAATTGTCAGTTGTACATTTCCAAGCATTTTTCTGTTCTCATGAGAAACATTATCTGGGTTTACCCAATTTCATAAGGCCTTTCTGTTTCAATAAAGCTATGACCTATCTCAGAGAGCCAAAATTGCTTCTCATTTCCCCACACTAACTTCATACTTGCTTCAGATTTGGAGTGAGACACAAATGGGCCAAGATCTGCACCCTGATTTCTACTGGAAAGGAGCCTGTGTATAAAAGTATGTAAGTTGGATCAGTCTCAGAGTGCTGAAACCAGCCTGCTGGAAGCTTTCACGTACACTGACAAGTCAATTTTGTTATATTTTGGAAGTCTTTCAGTAAGTAAAAACCCAACACATACAAAAAAACCCCACTAAAACAAAAAACCCAGCATATTTTTAAGAAAGATATTGAGATGAACTTTAACTAGTCCAGGTCTCCTGTCAGTTGAATAGCTGTGTAGACAAGCAGATGTCTGCAAGCACATACAATCAAATAAATTTCCATTAAGTTTTCTCTTAAGGAAAAACAAATAAATGCAAATGTTTAAGGATGTGAGGAATTTTAAACAACAAGAAAAAAAATACAAAAAACCCCAAAACAAACATCAGATACAAATCCAGTCATAATCTGTTGTGTATTGATCTAGTTGCATACAGCTTCTCAAGAGAAGATAAGATATAGGTGTTAGCCTCAGGTTCCTTAAGCTTGTGAAATTGTATATCTCTCTATCTAAATTCTTTTTTTACAAGAATTACTATGCATTTTATTTTTACATAAAAGATATGCAATCCAGATATGAAGCTGAAGAAAGAAAACAACAGTAATTTCTTTCGGTTTATAATTGTATTCTGCTTATCTGGAGTAAAACATGTATTATCCACACCTATCTTTGGGCTGTTTTACTATTCAGAAATAGTTATTTGGGGGACCTTTGTCTTGTTCTGTGAGGACTTTAGGACTTACCAGGTTGTATTTTTGTATGACACCAATTTTCTAAGTCTTTTTAATGTATCTGTACAAATCATCTGCAGATGACCCCCAAAGACGCAGGAATGTCATGCAGAGATTTAGACAGCATCATCTTCATAAGACGAGAGAAGTACTCCTGGGATATTATGCCACCGTATCATAATTTTTAACTCCAGTGCACCTGCACGTGCAATGTGGTGTTTACTGTGCTACAAGTGTAAGAAACATCCTACCTCTAAAATAAATGTTAAATTTTAGGGCATTAACGATCCAATCATGCTAATAGACCTATTTGTTCATGTAGACATGCAGAAATTTGCAGAATTGAAGTAAATTCCCCAGATTCAATATTCTACATTTCTCTCTGTGAGTTAGTAGACCCTTATAAAAAGGAAGTGAGCTGAAGTTTTAAACAAGATTTTTTGATTGCTGACAAAAAAAAAAAGTAAAGCTGTATGGCAATGAAAAAAAAAATCAAGTTAAAAGGACAAAAGAAGAACAGAGTTCTGGATACATATCTGAACTATTCAGGGTCATGAAATCTATGCTCTTTGGCTGAAAGCACAGCACATTACTTCAGTACTCTCTCTCAGTCTATTAAAAATTCAACTGTGAAAAAAGGTCAAATGAGAGCTGACAAAATGACTTAGATGCTCAATTTGATGTTGCAGTTGTTTCTTTAGATCAAGTATTATTTTTTATCACCTTGGTTTCATGGTACAATTCTTTTGAAAACAGTGGTAGAAAATAATACATATATCATAATGCTATGATAATTTTGTAAACTCAGTGTAGGCTGAGTCTGCTGCATTATTATAAAGATTTCTTTCAAATAATTAAAGTGAAAACAGGACAAGGTCTCGGTTCCCTGTCAGGTGCCTGAAGACTGCTGAAATGGCTAAAATCAGAGCTAAAGCAGTCCTGGACAAGCACTTTTGTTAAGAACAGAGACTCTAGATCATTCCCCTCCTCCTCTAATACCTGTAGTATTCATATTGTATCCAATCCCACTGTAGTTACATATTCTCCGAGTTTCTCCAGGCCATGAATTATGCATACCTTCCTTATTTGTAGCTTTGCAGAAGACAAATCTACAAATATCTCTTCTATGTTCTCTCAAGACATGAGCCAACTTCCTTTCCAGACAGCTTCCTGATGCAGTCTGCCCCAGATTCTGTCAAAAAATATACAGGATGTCAATTTTAGAAAAGATATGAGATTCTAGTTGTGATAACTTTTTGGATCCCTTGCTGCAAAGAGACAAAGACAGCTATGCTGACTGTCAAGTGCAAACTTTTTGTTTTTCTCATGTTTCTTTGCTTGGGAGGGAAATAGATAACCATGTGACAGTCACACACACTCTCTGCAAAGTGAGTACTTGCGTTACCATTTTATGATTACATTAATTATTTGGAGGTCCTTTTCCTATACAGTGTTTTTATTGTGTGCAAGTCTTCTTTTTTATCACTAAGCTAAAGCAGCTAGATTTTGATAAACAAAATCATTAGCAAAAAGAACTGGAGACAGATGATATTATGAAAGCCACGTTCCTTATTCTCTTGCATTTCCCCTCAGAATCGACTATAACTTAGATGAGCTAGATTTGCCTCTCAGGCTGTCTTGCACCTGGCCCTGAAAACATGCTGAGGTCCTGAACTTGCCCAAGTTTCACTTTGACCGCTGGTCTGCCTGTGGCCCAGATCGCTTCAGATCTGGGAGCTACAAAGCTCTTCCAGCCCTAGGGTTCAGACATGGACATGGACTCGAGCAGGTGGTTGAGATTTCTTTGGGTTTAAACATTCTTTCTTCTGACACAGTGTTATTTTAGTGTTTCAGATATTCTGGTATCCCTTTTCTCACTTCTGAAGCCATCTTCGTGGATCCAAGAAGAAAGCTGACATGGATTCTATGATCTTTAAGTGAGAAATAAAAAATTTACCAAAACCACAAACCAACTATCTAGTAAAAAGATGTAATTCAAGTAATACCATGACATGTCTCCAGGGAAGGTATATTTTGTTCTTTGAGACACTAGGTCCCTTGACCATGGCAGGAGTCTGAGGAGTACTTTGGATAGGAGTTACTGGCTGAAGCCATTTTCTTCAGGATCATCAAACATTTTAATTGTTTGCAGCTTAAATATCATGTCTATTGATCGGACAGGACAATCTCCAGAGGAAATATGTATTGAGCTGAATCAACCCCTTGGAGATGTCTCTTTTTCTTAGATAAGTAGTGAGTTATGGATCCTAATGGGTTATTAGGTCCTTAACTTCCCCTGCCTTACTTCTCTTCGCCATGCCGTGTGGCACTATGGCCATGGCAGGGGAAAGGCAGGTCTCTCTCAGGGGGCCAGGCTGGCCTTGACCAGTTGGAATCAGTTGCCTCTGGCCCTACTCTCTTGTGACTGTTGCTGTTGTGGGTTAATGTACATGTAGCTGAGAGAAGAGAAGCAGGTGAAATCTGCATGCTGAATAGCAGAAGGAATCAGAACACTAGTGAACAAAAATGTTAAAGGAATTCTTCCTTATATGGATTAAGACTGTGGAAAAAAGCTAAGGAAGCAAGAGCAATTGCATGAACAGAGAGAGAAAAGAAGCAATTCTTCATTCTAAGACCGTTGTCACTAAACTTAAGCAGCAAACATGAAGTCATTTCCATCTGAAAATACGAGGTGGCGAGAAATCACCACCATTTCATGAATTTTAGAGACACAGCTTCTTCTATCAATGCTACCTGAGCACTAGTCTGTTCCACTTCTCCACTGCTCGGTCTTTCTTCCACTTCTGAGAATTTAGGGGGGAGGGGGAAAAAAAAAAGGGAAAGGGAAAGGGAAAACTTGAGTAAAAAAAAGATTGGCTCTAGTAATCTGATCTTTTTTTTTTTAATGGAAATTGGCTGTCTCTTAAGGTTATCACAGAACTATTCACTGAAAAACCCAAATCTGTACTGCAGAGCACATAACCACATTATAAGAAACCGTGATCTTCTGCTAGACTTATACTGTAGAATTCTTTTGTTGGCAGGCACTTTGATGTGTTGTCTCACGAGAAAGATAGAGAAGGATAAAAGTCTTCACTCCTTACGCACCCATGTGAGACTGTAATTTCCAACTCATATGGAAAAAGTAATTTTATATCTCATAGGTCTGTTGCAACATAAACCATAATGCCACACAGTAAACAGAATTTTTAATTTTACAACTTCAAAGGTGCCATTTTTAGTTTTGCTTTGTTTAAGAGATCATCCTTCTAGCATACTTCTGTAAGATACACATACCATATTTCTGTATCAGTTTCAATATCAAAAGCAAAAGCTGCATTAATAACCAGAGGATAAAATCAGCTATGCATTTCTTCCTGTGCAATGTCATTATGAAAATGTAGGGAAACCTTATTGATATAAAGCCTAAAACACCTGCATGGTAGACAGGACAGTTTACGAGAAAGTTGAAAGAGCTTGACCCTACTTACAGACCTCTGCTACAGTTGATGCATAGAACCACTCAGAAGCTCAGTGCTCATTTTGAAGTCTGAAGCATTTTGGAGTTTCTTTTCTTCTCTCCAAAATCAAAATATGGGGTTCTTCTTGTTGGGTTTTTGAAAATTTTTTTAAAGAGGTGATTACAGAAGATCATCTCAGTGGAAGCCTGCTAGGAAACACAATACAGGAAATGTCACATTTTTTAAATACAGATACTTCAGGTTGAATATTAAGAGATCAGGCTCATTTGCTTTTGCCATACACTTCCTCAATTTATGTGATATATTTTGCCTCATTAAATCTGTAAGACAATTGCAAGAATTTTTTTTGTTTCTTTTCTCCTCCTTAATATCTCTTCTACAACATTCCAATCTTCTTTTTGAAACTACTTTCTAGATGGGTAATATTTATATCTTTATCTACCTACAGGAAAAACATCACAGGCTTGCAGTAATTTCCTTGATTTCTTTTTTTACCTCCTTCACCCCTGGTTAATATCTTTGATTTCTCGTGGATAATACTAGTGAATTCTAAATCACAGAAGAATAAATATATGGAAAGATGCATGCAGTGGAACAGAATTATTAAATACCTGTGAAGATATTGATTATAGTCTTCATATGCAATTAGAAAAAATATTAATATTCATCTAGTTTTATGAAGTATTTCTTTAAACCAAAAAAACCACCCACCAAAATTAAGGTAACAAAAATCCCCCGTATTTAAAAAAAACCACCTAGATCTTCTTCTATGCTAAACTGAGGAAGATTTCCTTATGCAAAATTAAGATAAATTATGTAGACTAGTTACTGGTTACTACATTCTCTTTCTTAATTCATGTTTATAAAGCACAGAACACAGTAATCTTTTCAATACTTTTCAGAAAGTGTTAGCATAAAACTCAAAGTTGCTGTATTTACATGTTGCATGTTTGCTGGATTAATTGCTCTGACTCGTCTTGTGATCAAGAGAGAGCCCAGCTATGTGCTATTATAGGAGTATTTGCATTTCATACCAAGGAAACAAGGAATTTATATTGTAATAGAACCATTCTTATAATCTTTTTCAAAATAAACCTTCCTATAAGGACATAAATCTAATGTTCCCAGTCTTTTAAAATATTAACTAGGTTTACATTGAAAATTATTTTAGGGATAATACACTCTCTTACAAAATGTTAGCATGACATTAATACTTTTATTTAAAGGTACCATTAATGTTCTCTTGCTTTGTCTTTCCTCAGAGTCATTGCTTATCTTTGGACTATCAAAGAGCCTCACCAATAATATTAGATAGGTGTCTTCTAGGATCTATTTAAGCTGTAAATAAAAAAATAGTTCTTTTCCAGGGAATTTTGAAACTGACTTGTTTTGTACTGTGATCCTCTTATTGCAGTAAGGATTTTCTAGTCCTCATATATTTGATAACAACAGTGTTATTTACCCATATGCAAACATTTGAGTGGTGATAATAAGGTGACAGGATTCCTCCTTCACATTAATGGTTTTGCTCTCATTGATTTGCTGAGAAAGTCCATTGCAAGTTTTTATACTTTGAGAAACTAAATTATACAGTCTGAGACATTTACAAACCTTTTTGTCACACAGTATTAAAATAATTTCTGAAATTCAACTTACATCAAATGAAGAACCTCTTATACAGTGAAACCTCTTATAAGAACAAGCTGATCCAGTAAGAAATTGTGCCTTTGCGTATCTTTGTTTTCAACATTTAGAAAGTGCAATTAAATATATCAAGCGATACACTGCATTCTACTTATGTTCTACACTTCTTCAGACTGGCGAATGTAACCACTTTATCTTAAAAGGGTATTGCTCTGCTTCCTGGATACATCATTCTAACAAATCCTATTCTTCTCCAACTCATTGTTTATCTTTCTCTTTTGACTTAGTCAAATAAAGACCGTGTGATAGAACAATCAATGTGCAATATGGTGTACATAGCGTACATAGTGATTATGATGGAATTATTTAGAATTTGTCCCTGCAGAAAAATAATCTTACTGGCAAATTTTTTAAGTATTGGTGCAACTATGCTGCAAAAGAATTTCTAGAGATTGCAACTATATTTTAGAAACAAAGTAATTTTGCTCTTCATGTGTACTGACCATCTATAATTATTTTCTGAATAGGAAGGAGTAATTTCTTTAAGTATTTAAACGTGTTCACTCTTTGTTTTCTTACCACTGTGGAGTTATGGTCTATTTTTGTTTCATCATGAAAGTAAGTCAGAATCTGGTGTCTGAATACCAGTCTTAGTCTGAGACCCACACAAAATCAGAGCATATGCTTTTATTATATTACCTCATTATATAAGCCACATGTGTTTCACTCAGCACTTTAGCTTGGTAAAGTCTTATTCTAATTTACTTCTATTTATTTGCCCACAAATTGGACAAAGGTGAGTCTAGATGTCAGTCAGTGCTAACCACATCATCTTTGTTTCCTTTAACTTGCACAGCCAGGGAGAGTGGTAGAGTGAGATTTAAATAGGCGAGGTGGAGTCCTTTGGATTTGGTACCCCCAGCCTGCCCTCATTGAGCCCTTGCAGCCTGGAGAGAGAGTATGGAAGTGCAAAAGGTCGTTTGCATCTAACTCCTGTGGTAGGGACCCACAACTATTCCCATGAACAATGATGTAGAAAAGCACCAGTCTCTGGGACTTATCAAATGAGAACTGCTGAAAAACAGAAGTGTCTGTTGCTGCTGTCTTCACCAGCTACAGGTAAAAGTGATCCTATCTATGATTCTCTAAAATGGAAATATGAAGAAGCTCAATAAAATGTGCATTCAAATCAAATTAAATAGGTGTAGATGTCATCCGACGCATTCAAGTACACAAATCACATTTAATTCTGACCTTAATTTTTCTAGTGGATATAGAACGTCTCTCCTTGTTTTGCTATTTTTTTTCAGGTAAAAGGTGTGCCTAATAGGAACCTCTTCCTGTGTAAGACATTCTAAAACAAATCAAAATGCAAATAGCTGCAATACAGCTGTCAGCAATACCCTTAGGCAGCAAACTGCATGGGAAGGTAGTTATGTTTAGCTGGAAATTAGATTTTAGTAGACAACTGAATTTTAAGAGGCAAATGTTGTTGGGCCATAGCAGTGATACTGTGAGGCACATTTAGTACTGTATAAGATTGTTAATAAATATTGGAGGACAAAGTAAAGACTTTGAGACTTTATAGAAAATGAAGTGAAAAACCAAAGATTAATCATATTTGATTTTGATAATGACTTCCCCAGAGAAAGGAGCTACAAAAGACCATTCATTAGAAAAAGCCAATAACCAGTGAAGATAGCACTATGTAATCATTAGTTGATGGAAACGGGAAAAAAAAGGAAAAAAAAGGAAAAAAAAAAGCAAGAAAGTGTGATTCATTACGATGCACAGAGAAACTTGACTTGTATAAAAACGAGGTTTTTAAAGCATAGGAATGACAGGACCAGGATAGATTTTAAAAAATTTTTATCAAGGGGTGATCTTCAAAATGAGCTTGGTTTATGTTTTTTACTCTTTAAACCATGGCTTGGGGAATAATTAAATGCCGGAGGAAATCATACTCCTTGTTTATCTCCTGGCCAGTTTAGTTGTTGTTACACAGATGTGCCTGAAATATCCAAAGCCTTCTCGAGTCTTCTTCCTTAGCAGTTACAGACTTTCTGAGTTTTGATTTATTAGTAATATCTTTTTAGGGGAAGGCAACAGCTTCTTCACTTAATAATCCCAGAACAGTGCTTACATATTTCAAATTGCCTATAATCTAAGAGTGAAATGGGGCAGAGCTGGGTCATGTTATCTTAAAGTGACGCTATACTGACTAGAGCTTATGTAAAGATTCTGCTGAGGAGATGTGGGGACAGAGAGAAAAGGAGACAACCAAATGTGTTGAGCTTACTAACTGTACAAGACTGAGTATACTTTTCTCCACTCTACTATGTTTGTAATGTAGAATATGGGCTTTTTCACCTCTATTTTGGTTAAATATTTGTTCAGTGAGGACAGGAGGAGGACAATTTGGCAATTCTCTTATAATTACAGTTTCTCTCAGCAGATATTTCTTCTTTTCCAGGTCTTTCTTTAATGTAGTGGATTCTATAACTTTTCAGCTAGATGGTTTTTTGTTTCTATTACTTGTTTTCTTTCATTTTTATGTGTGGATAAATTTATTTTATTCATTTAGTCTTCCATAAAATTTCATCATCCATTAATGCTACCACATTGATAAAACTTGTTGTTAAAGTTCACATCTTAAAAGATATATAATTTTCTGATTTCATACAATTAGGATAAATTTCTTAATTGTTTTCTTAATCTCTCCTTTTTTCTTTCTTCCTTTCTCAACCTAATAGCTGTTATTAAACGTCTATTTGACATTAATTTTTTCTATAGATATAAAAATCTTAGCATTCATCATTCCAAATACTTCTAATTTGCTCCTATTTTGCTTTTTTTTTAACAGTTAATCCTATTAAATTTATTTTTAAAAATTATTATATTAACGTTCATATTTCTTTATATGAAAAGAGTGAGATAAATCCACTAAGGGAATAAAAAAGTTAGCTACCCTAGTCGAAATAAATTAATGTTAACTTGTCAGTTTGAAAAGCAAATACAGGAAAATCATATTAAAAAATTTATCATTTCAGCAACGATTACATATAAACCAGAAATATAATGTATCAGTCAATTGTTTAAAAACATATTAGCAATTCTAGTAATCAGGTTTATTCCAAAAAGTTGCAATCAGTTCCGGCAGGAAAAAAAACCCATAGAAATTAAAGAAAAACAAATACTTAAGGATTGTGCATAATTAATTGGTAATTTTCTTCTTGAATATAAATAATTTGAATTTGTTGATAAATCTGGCCCATAAGTTCTCAGAAGTTAACATCTCAATTTTTTCCAAGACTTAGTCTTGGCTTTCACTAGAGAAATTTGGAGTTTTTTCCAAAAATTTGCCTTGACTTTAATTCACTTAAAGATAGCTAAACGTTGTATTGTTTTAACAGCCTATTTCTCCATCTCTAAAATCAAGGTTACTTACTATTTATTTATTGGAACCTTAAGCTTTGACTTTTTCAGTTTGAGGTGTTTCACATGAACATTTATTGTCCTTAAAAAATAAAAGAAAAGAAAACAAAAAAATTGCCTTAAAAAACTAAAATCAACTGTTCAAAAATAGCAAAATTAAAGTTAAGGAAAAAAACCCAATTTAGTAACATGATATTGCCTAAGTATCCAAAAAAAAGGAGTGAAGCTTTCTTATCTTTTCCTGCCAAAGTCTTTTTCTTCTCCAGCTACTTAATCCCCATTTTCTTCTCCAAATATTTAATGCCCATCAACTCTTTTTGTTATTGAAGAAAAGAACAAATTAACTTTTTACACCACTATATGGAAAGATTCTGTTTTATTGAATCAGAAAAAAGCAAATTATCTTTTTACACCATCATATAGAAATGTTTTATTCTCACATTGAACATGTGTCTGCATGAGTCCAAAGTTTACTTTACAATATATTTACTACTAATATTTTTCAACATTTTAAAAGATTAAATTTTTAGGAGGTAGTCATTGACCTAATATCACTGCCATTGTTAATGTCAATTGAAAGCCAATATAAACAGCTAAACAAGGAGATTAAATATTCCTTAACACACCAGAGCCATAATTTAAGCCTACATTCTTCCCACTGACTAGTTCCTGCAAATCCAGACAGACATTTAATGAGTAAAATAATGATTTCAAATAATTTCAGTGGTATTTGGTCTTTTGTTTTCTAATGATGGGCAAGATTGATTTCACTGTACTTCTACTCATTGACTGAACATTCAATTTTTATTAGGATGTGTATAACCCACTGCCATATATTAAAGTTATACAATTTATTTTACTGATAAATACTATCAAGATCAGCCTCACCACCTTTATCACATTAAATAATATGTATATTCATATTCCTTAGGAAGCTCAAATATAAGATAGAGTTTGTAACGTCCCCTCGTTATATTGAGTCAGAAATGATGAGGACAAGCTCAGTGTTCATTGCATATTATTTTTGGTGACATTCAAATTATTTCTGCACCATTAAGCATATTTCTAATTTCAATTGCTCTTCATTATTTAGGAAAAAAAAAAAAAGAAAAAAAGAGCTAGAGTTTATGTCCAAATGCTATTCCATTTCACTCAGACTCAGCATCATTTTACTTTTTCTTATCCATGATGCATTGGCATCTCAAGCATGAAATTATGAAACTAAATGTACAAGAAACGTTCTTTATATTGGATATATTTCCCGCAGCATAAATTGCCCTTTCCATACTTGTTTTTGTTTGGTTACTTGGTATGAAATTTTGACACTTTTTATACAGTAGAATGAATATGTCATCAACTGTGCACTGACTTGTCCAAAGTACTGTAGATTCTCACAAAACTAAATCTATCCAACACTTTGGATTAATCAATCTGATTACCTCAGAAAGCTATTATTTTTTTTCCCACTATTTTCACCTCAGAAAGGCAACTAGATTTACTTACCCAGTGTGCCAGTTTGGACACAAATTCCGGAGGAAACAACCCAAAAAGAGTCTCTCCCTCTCTCTCTCCTGCCTGCCAGGCAAAGCAGGCCCCGGCAGCACCTCCCCAACGTGTTCGGGAAAATAATTTCTCAAGTGGAAAAAACCTATTTATTTAACAGACTCTGCCGCTGTCACAGGGCAAAAAATGATATTGAAACTCCCTCCCCTGTCCCCTAAAAGAGGACTATGGATTTTAGAGTTCTTTCTGTAGGTAAAACCTGCAGTCCTGAGCTGGGCTGGGCCGGCCAGGCAGGGTCCGACGATCCCCCTTGGAGGGTCCTGCCAAGCAGGTCCAGAGATGGTAGCTGGTCTCAGATGAAAAGCAAGCCAAAAACAGTCCAAAAAGGAACAGAAGCCGCTGAGGCAGATCACAGTCCCTTCTCCGCTGAAAGCCGAAGAGACTAGAGAGCAAAACTCCTCCACCCAACAAAAGTTGTCAGATCGGTAGAGCAAAGAATGCAAACATCCTAGTTAAGCTAGCCGCTTTGAAGAGTTCTCTTGGCTTCTCTCTCCCCTCTTTGTAATTTAAAGGTACACTAGAAATCAAGCAGGAGATGAGGAATATAGTATTGTCATAGAATCACCCCAAGACACCCAGTAAGCATTTGCTAGAGAAGTCTTTTCTAAATCAGTTAAAAAGCTATTCCTATGCAGAAATAGGTAATCTTAACTAAATTATTTAAATCTTGCAACTTCCCAATACCTTTCCAAAAAATCTAGAGCTTATTCAACTACATATCGTTACATGTTTTCTCCATTTTCTGAATTGGTTGAGTATACTTTATCCTTTACTATCTTAAATGTGCAAAACCAAAAAAAGTCCGAGTAAATTGATGTGGTTTTTTTCTGTCATTGAGTACTCTTCAGAGCCCTTTGTGTTTGAGTAATGATACTATGATTTTATTTCATAACCTTCTTCTATATTTGGGGTTTCATTTTTTCTTTTATATACATAATTCTTTTAAACAATAGTGTTACAAAGCATCACTGCTGGACTGTTATATTGATATCCCTGGCTTCTGCAAAGTGGATGGACCTACTTGGATCTAGCTGCTTTTGAAGTAAAAAACAAAAAAATCTGGGATTGATTTCAATTATCTATCTGTCTGTCTGTCCATTTGTCAGTCTCATTTTTATCTGCAGTTTTCTTGAACTAAGTAAGACTTAAGAATAAACGGATAAATAACATCATGCCATTCTCCTCTTACAGTTGAGAGGAAGTACCCAGGGAAGGGGACTGAAATACGATCATCATGATTGATCTTATTATTTGCCTGAGGCCTTGTCATTGTCTGCTGGTAACAGATTTAGGCTCTCATTTCAGCTACATAAAGATACGTCACCTCAAAGACAAGAAGCCAGGCATCATTTTAGATTTGTTTCTTATTGCTCGTTTTTGTTTTTCCCCCAAGGACTCTTACTAAGACAAAAGGCTCTCTGTTACCCCAAAAACATCCAATTCCACAGGAAATATACAATGGGCTAAAATCCAAATGACAAGATAAAAATCAAACTAAAAATCCAAACATCTTACTATTGTATTTGAAGGTATGCATATGCAACTAAGTCTAAAGGAGTTATCAATTAATTATAAATTTAATTTTTAGAAAAGACCAATAATGTTTTGGAGGAAAAAAAGCTTTTCCTCTGGGTATATGACACCTATCATCACATCTCTTACTTATGCATCAATAATAAAAAGTAGACTCTCTGCAGCAGTGATGAAAAACTGAATGGATGGTTAGTATTACCAAAAAAAGATGGACATAAAATCCAAGCTGTATTGAAGCTTAATCTGTTTAGTGTTATCCATATTTTCATTTTGATCAGATTTCTGAACAGCAATAGCTAAGTTCATGAAAACCACTGATTACATGACAGCAAGTGTTTTACATGGCAGTTTACATTACAGTTGAAAAATGCAGTTGAAAATAGGTATCACTTTGCAGCACGTGAAAGTGTTTCCACAGAAGAAACTAGATTTGTTCTCTCTAAAAGTCTAACTCAGTGGGCAATGAATATAATCAAAGAAAAAAGAAAATGAATGAATGAAATCTTAACTGTTGAAGAATGGTTAACAATCAAATAACTTAAAATAAACAGGAAAATATTTTCTGTTTTAACAATTATAAACATTACATAAATGATACAAAAATATGCTGAGGTGGGGTTTGGTTTTGTTTAGGTTTTTTTGGAAAAAAAATGGAACAAAACAAGGAACAAGAAACGGGTTTATGGTCAAAATTTGGGCTAGGATTAGAGTTTCTTGGGGAAAATATACCCAAGCATCATGTTTGATGCTTGAAATGATGTATGGACTAAGGAAAGCTGAGGACCCAAGCTAAAAATAGGAAACCAAACAGGTTCATTAAGATCAGCCCCGCAGCTTCCTCTCAAAACTCATGCTTAAGCATAGGGCTGAAGCTGCGGTTAGAACTATGGAAAAGAAACCTAGGTGAATTTTGTCTTTTGTGAAATTTTCCAACTCTGAGGCTCAACACAAGGTTATTGCTCGCAGGTGTTTCAGCTAGCCCTGACACTTGGTTATATACAACAAGATCCTATGTTGGTGCTCTTGAAGATGATTGATTCGAGAAGTTATGTGCAAGGCAAGTGACATGGATGGTGCTATTTTCAGCATCAGCAAGAAAAAAAAAAAATGTGGCCAAGGACAAGGACTGACTGATCTGTAGGCTTTCTAGGGGTGTAGCTGAGGAGGAGGATCAGCAGATCCCTTGAAGCGTGCTAGCACTTGTAGCCTGGTTAAGTTCTTCTGTGACAAAAGACCAAGACAGTTTGTGGTGAATGTCTCTAAATTATGGCAAAATTGAAACTTAAACTGGAGAAAAAGGCAGTTGAGAAAGGCTGAGACAGCTGAGGGTAATCACAAAAAACCAACAATGCCATGGGTAAAATAATTTGAGTTATGGGAATATGTTTCAGTCTTTGAAAAGATAATTTCAGGAGAAGCAGGGTAAATTGAAACCCTCAGTGCAGGTTGAGGGCAGCAGAAGATGTTGATCCAGAGACCAAAATGAGGTAACTGGTATGACCTAAATCTTTTGGATTGAAATTGCTCATGAAGCACAGAAACCTTCTTTACACAGTTTCTTTGTAAGTAGTGCCAGAATAGTTAACAGTCTTCACTGTTCCAGTATCTCTCTTTTTAAACAAAGCAGCCACAAGAACTAATGATGATGGATTTGAACTACTCTAAGCCGTTATCTCTGCTATCAATGGGCCTTCTGTATGGAGGAAGCATGGTAAACAAGAAAAGTCACCATCTCAAGGTCAAAGCAAAGACCAAAAGTTTATCTGGGCTACCAAGGTAGATATTCAAGAGAGAACTGCGCTGAATTGTGCTGAAAAGTCTCATGGGAGAATTTTTCACTGCCAAGAGAAACAAGAATATGATTTGGAATACGCTGAGGTACTGAGAAGAAAACATGGATGTCTGGAATTGTTGTTAAAAACCCCTGAGTTTAAAAGGAAACTCATGGTCATTTTTGAATCATCATTTAATACTCGAAAGAGATTTTTACATGTCTGGATTTTTTAGATGCTTTCTGGATTAAAGTGACACAAAAATATGAAAGGTCAAAATTGATGTTCTGATTTTTTTTTTTTTTTGGGTAGGTATGATTAAGATTATTAATAGACCTTTAAAATACATTGTACAATGTACATTGGGGGTTTTTTGAGAAACATTGGTATTCTTACAGACCTAAAGCAGGACTGTGTTGCCAAAAACTTGAGATGGTATTTTACTTGGCTGTCTACATATCAGAGACCTGTCTGTACTTAAAATTAAGGTGGAAATTCCTGTTTCTCTTATGGTCATATCCTCATAAAAGATGAGCTCCATATTTAATTTTAATGTACAACATTCACATGACCTAGAATCTAAGGTGCATGAAGAGGTTTTCGAAAGTTCCTGGATTTATTGAAAACTGCTACATGTTACATACATCTGGCTGTAATTAATGCCAGCGTTTGTGCTATAAAGGCAAAACTGAAGAAAACAGTTTATTAAGTCTGTGCCAGACTCCAGGGCTAAATTGGAGACATTACTTTTAAAGACTAGCAATTTATATTGTTCTGCACTTCTGCCAGAAGGCACTTGGTGACCGTAAAATGCTAGAGTTAGGAACAGTGCTAGGCCTTACAAAAAAAAGACCAAATTTTTTTGAGCATGAATACAATCAAAGTAATGTTGTTTATGGAATTTAGGTTTCATTTTGCTTAAATAAAAAGGCTGCATGATGAATTATTTCTTCTTTCCTTTTCTTCCTATATCAATATCCAGAGCTACAAATTTAATCAAACCAATATTTACTGATGTATATTCTACCATGCTAAACAGAGAATCTTGTTATGTGTATAAAAAAGGAGCCCACTAGATTCTAGAAAACTATAGCTGGAATATCTTATTCTTACATGAGTCTCCTTCCTTTGTCAGAGATTTGGTACTCTTTAGTGAAGCAGAATCACACAGATACAAACTGTTATCAGTTATTTCAGTAAAAAGTTGTATCAGAAGAAATATCACAACCCATGGCAAAAAAATTATAAATAATTTCCTCCTGAGAAAGATGTCCAGCACTTCATGGGATTGGAAGCACATAAGATCAGGAACAAGAAGTTGAAAGGAATTAGAATCAAAACTGAAACACACTTCAGTGAAATGGAACTGACCTTCTACAGGAAAAGGGTGGCTGTGAGGTCTCTGAGTAGTGTATGGGTATTTCATTCTACGACACTCCTTAGAACTGCTGTCTGTTGCTTTGACTCTAACTCCTCTGTCATATTTTACACTGGATTTATTAATCATTTTCTGTACTTCAAGTTCAGTCAAAAGATTACACAATTTCCTGCCTCATTCGTTTATTAATACAATTCATACCATAGCTTTAATAAAAGAGAAATATTTTCACATTGCAAAGTTCTGACATTACAATCTTGGAAAAAAATAATCTCTAAGCTTGAATGAACACTGTGAGTGGCCATTGTCTATTTTAAAAATTGTGTTCTTTAAAATATATTTTCTGGGTTTGCTCCTACACATATCAAAATTCAGGTGAAAGCTAAAAGAAAAATTTGCAGCCTGTTTTGTTAGTCATAAGTATTTATGTGGCAAGTATTCAAATGAAAAATCTGCACTTTTACAGTAACTGTGGTTTAAAAAGCTGATACTTAAGTTCTATTCAACTTCGGCTTATATGAAAAAAACAAATACTGGATTCAATAATGTGAGATTCATTCAAGCAAAATGAAGCTTAATAGTTTTCATTATTAATGTATAGAGCATAATTCCCATGGTCCATGTCCTCTCACAATAATAGAATCGAATGAATTAATCAGTAAATAATGTATGACACTACAACATTCAAAGCATTATGAGACTATGGAATGAATTATTAGATATGCACCCACACTCTACTATAAAGTAAGTTTATCTGGAGTGACCTGACTTATATGATTTTAAAAGGCAATAACCTATTAATAAGAAAATTCTATAGGTCCCTGCTAAACATGAAATGGAAGTATTTAGCAGATATTAATGTGAGTAACAGCTTTGTGTGAGGCACTATTTTTCTTTGACACCATAATTTGAAGAAGGAAGCAAAGATTGAATATTTCTAATAACAAATTATTTATATAAAGGGCTATTTAATTTTGTTTTCCAGCTGCTTACTAAGGTCTGTCTGGAGGTAAATTTCAATGCCGTTAACCATTTTGAAGAAATAATAATTTACCTTATACCTGTGATTTTATAGAAAACTATTTTTATAGCCTTGGAGGGAATTAGAAACAGATTCTTCCCCTCTTCCATTTCTACTCTATGCTTTCTACTTTGTTTTTGCTGCTCTTCAGAATTATCGAAAGAGAATTCTTTGTCATGTAGAGTTCTTGATTTGTGTCTGCGTCCTGTTATTTTAGTGATTTTGCTTGCCATTGTCTACATGTGATCTAAGGTAACTTCCTGACAGAGGAACTTTTTTCCTTTCTTCCATACTGAGATATTCACCCTACCTCCGTAAGTGCAAATGGGTCCTCTTTATTTATAATTATTAAGATTTCAGAGAAGAGGACTCGCAGATCTGTCCTTTAAGGAAAATCAACTCAACTAGTTAGAATGTCAAACTCCACCTTGTTCCTTCTCCATAAATGAATTAATTCTGAATTATTTTTTCTATGCATGGCTACAAGTTCTTGAAGGTAAACGGAAAATTTCTACTTCCTAACTTGAGCTACCTTTTAAGGATGAAGTACTATTACAGGAAGAAAGCATGCTGTCCAATGACTGCCAAGACAAAAAACACTCAGAGTTACTGGTCTGGTTACATTTCGACAACTTACCTAGGCAGTACTTCCCTGAACCAAACCCAAATTAACACATGAATGTTTTTCTTCTCTTTCCACCTGTTTGAAATGAGTCAGCACACCTCTGAAACAAGAGGTATCACTAGATAAACAGTAAATGTTGTGGTCATGTGACAGGCTAAAACAGATCTGCCACACATAGGTCAAGTGCCAATAACTTGTCTTAGGGAAGTGGTCCTTGTGCGCTAGTCTGGCCAGAAGTACCTTTAGAAATTCTGAGTGAAGAGTATCTTGTGTCAGGATCCAGTGGGTATTTTCTTAGTAAAACTTGTTGCAGGTGTCTTGAACATATACTTGCACCCTTGAATGACAATCAGGTGAAAAAATCATAATTAATACATATTGGTATTTATCAAGATGACATATTAATGAAAATGTTTAGAGAGAAGATAAAATATTTCTAGCTCTTTCTTCTACTTTTCCAAATATACAAACGTTTCGTTCCTAAAATAAAGTCAATATACTCATTTATTTTGTTGAGTAACTTAAATTGGCTCTGGTAAGAAAATGACTGTGTTATCTGAATATTTTTAAGTACATGTATCATGATATGAAGTACATTTTTAACCATATGTTGCAAAGAAGCCTGTTTTTGTGCTCAACGGCTGTTTTGTCACTTCCTCTCTAGCATTAGAGAAACATTATTATTTTTGTAGGTAACCTAGCACAAATGACAAGGACAAAAAAGGAATATTTCTTCCTAACACATAAAACATGATCATTTTATTAGTTGTCAACAGCTCCTCAAGTTCACATCAAACACTACTGGCACAACAGATGCATTTCTTTACCGAGAGGGTGGCCAGACACTGGAACAAGCTTCCTAGAGAAGTGGTCAATGCCTCAGACCTGTTGACATTTAAGGTGCATTTTGACACTGCTCTTAACAACATGCTTTGAGTTTTGGTTGGCCCTGAAGAGTTCAGGCAGTTGGACTAGATAATTGCTGTATGTGCCTTCTGACTGAAAAAGTCTGTTCTATTTATCCTAACTTAACAACTTACAGGACTTTCATCCCATCAAATGCAGTATTTGTTACATATTACACAGAATTTGTGACTTTTTTCTTTTTATAATTAACTTTCTCTAAAGAAATATTTTCCTCTAGTATTTAATGAAAAATATTACCCTATTTTGCACTACTTTTATTGTTGTTGTTATTGATGTACTGTGGGCATTAATGGAATATTTTGTTTTCAAATATTATATTATTTTGACTGCTTAAGAATGTAATGAAAATAATTTTTTAATGACTGAAAATGTGAAACAACTATTAACATCATGATGTTGTAAGAGCAGGTAAGGAAAGTATTGAGGTAATAATATATTTTAAACAAGCACTTTACACATTTTACTGGTCAATATTATTATAGGTTAGTTTTGAATTAGTAACTGAGAGATGAAAGGCACCCAACAATATTAAATTCCTCCATCTTTCATCTATTATTCATGGTGGTCTTTACATCTTCAAAAGGAAGATGCTGCAGCTGCACAGTTTTCAGAATCTTTAAAACTGCTTGGTTTTGCTGCTTTTCTCAAAATTAAAACATTAATAAAACATTAAAATTCCTTCACATAAAGTTTTCTAGACTCTATACAGTTAAGAAGCCATAGGTTATTCATGTTCATTATTCCAGCTACAATGAGAAGAATAAATGGCTCCCAAAATATTGTTTCAAAGAGAAATTCCCAAGAAGAGGAGGAGAAATGATAGGGTCTCAATTAAAGAATCGCCCAACTTCTACAGTGCAGTGAAGGCAATTCAAGAGGGAACTGTGTGGATGTGGAACCACTGTTAATTCAAAATAAGTTTCAGAGTAGAGAAAAGACACTACTTAAAAAAAGTAATTATCTGAAGTATATGCCATATCAAAAAGACACTAAGACAATACTGTCGGAGAAGATATTCAGAAAATTTTTTGTTCAAAATAGTGTATTTTAACTGTTCCTCAAGAGTTCTTCTGGTTAAAAGATTAAGGTATTATCTTCCTTGTATATGCTGGGCTTCAGTTTTATGAAAAAAAGAAATACATTCACAACTTAAATCCAGTAAAAAACCCCACACCCTCAAACACTATGTATTAAGAAATATCTCTCTGCCTTGGAAAGTGATATCCACATTCTAACTCCAGATGAATCAAAGACAAATTGCTATACTTATTTACAAAAAGCAAGAAGCTGTGAAGAGTTACTTAGGAGAGCTTTCAAGGGCAATTCTCTTTGGAAAGCTGAGACTTTTTTCCCACTGAAGCACCTGGCTCATACATAAAGAGCTAGAGCTGTTTTTCTCTCTGGAAGTCCTTATGGTTATTCATTGGGAAAACAGCACGAACATTTTTAATTTAAAAGGTAATGCTAATAATTATATGTCAGAATTGTACTCATAACATTTCTTATCCTTTTTCCTCAGAATGATAATACTGTAAACAATTATTAGCTGAAATATAAAAGGAAACACCTGAGTAGAAATCCTGCAGTCAGGAGTCCTTCCTTTTCTGCTGCATTTTATAACTATTAAGTAGACATACTTTCTTTCACTTGCTCTGACTCCAGCTTCTTGAAATTTTGTGTTCTTTTTCTGCATTACGTCTGAAATTTACTAGTGTATGAAAAAAAATTGACATTTCATGGACATGAAGATAAGCTTTTTACAAAAGTGTTTCAAATGAAAAATAATCAAGGGCTGCTGTCTACACATAAAGGCAAGATAGCGACAAACCAAATACCAGAGTGTAACATTCTCTTACCAAACTATTTTAGGTGCTGCTCATGTGGAGGATTTAATGGTTAGTACCAAATTTACTTGCCTGAGGTATTTGATGTTACATAGCATTTTGATTCAGCAGAGAAATACAACAACGAATATAAGTCATAAGTATAAATTGTGTGTAGCAGAGCATCCTAACTGCAATACATATTTAGTCTACAATATAAACGTGATTCTCATTTCCATTCTCTATAATATGCTCACTATCAACATGCTGGGTATCCCCAAAATCTGGAAAGAAATGTAAGTACTTAAATCACCTTAAGTCCATTATGCTCCCTTAATATTTGTTGATTATTTATTTTCTATACTGCACATTGAACTAAGCAATTTATACAATACCTGCCCTCCACAATGGTCTGACTAACTCAGGAAGACATTTATAATCTTTTGGTTAAATCAAGGACAAACAGTAACAGCTGGTTGATTCACTGAGCTGATATAACTGCTTGATTAGGTCATCTAATATAACTGGTTGATCCAGTCAGTGGTTGTATCCACTTATCTAAAATAAAAGCCATCCCTGGTTCCCTTTGTGTTGACATAATTTCAGCTTTATTTCCAACAGCTGTGGTCAGCCCTTCCCCACAATCTCCCCTGAGATTCAAGAGCATGTTGTCCTTGTCTCTATTTCTTCCACTGTAGTAATTTATCGATCAGTCACACCAAGAAAGCACAATATATTGGGAACTGCTAACTTGGCTGAAACTCATGAAACAGGAAGTTGCCCATTTGAGGCCAGCTATTCTAACAGATAATTCTTCATATTTTTAAAATAAAAAAAACTTATAAATTTAAAATTTACTTTTCACTGCCATCATACTGTTTTCTGGGCATTTGCTTGAAATGTCCTAAAACATTTTTCTGGAAAGAAACCAGGGAAATGCCTGGCCTAAATACCTCCAAAATGAGTTTTATGATGATTCCAGGTGAAGTTACATAATTTATTTCTTTTGCAGAATTTTATTTCTGATATTTGTGTAGAAACACAGATACTACCTTGGGTTCTGCATAATACTGCCTTTCCCTCTTACTATTTCCATTTTTACAAGTGTGTCAAGAGTTCTTAGCAGCTTCATAAAAAAGGAGTGAACTAAGTCACATTGCCTAAAAATTGCATCAAGGAAAATGGTTTGCTCTGTAGCTTTTGATTTTATGATTCTTTCACAGTTGTTTTAGCATTCTAGAACCCCAGATAAAGAAAGAATTTATGTGACAGTTCCAAAGCTATTTTTCAATAGACTTCACCATATCTTTGCAAATTATATAATTTGAAGCCCTTGTTTTTAAACTGTAGCTGAGATAACTGTGATTAGTTAAGATCCAATATTCTCAAGATCAAGATGTGTAAATGATTTTGGACATCATTAGTAGTTTAATATTAAGGTTTTTTCATTCTTACTATTAGTAAACACAGGTTTTTCTATCTTAAGTAAATGAAACAGTACTGGGGGTATCAACACGTATTAATCGATCCAACAGAAGAAAAGGAATATGGGAATAAAAATTTCAGACAATAAATCACTGAGAATATGACATCTTGGGGAAAAAAAATCTTCCTAAAACGTCATAGTATTGTACCTAGAAGCAACATTTGCTCTCTGTTATAGAAAAGAACTATTCCCATTTATTCTCTGACAGGAGATTTAAGGTAAGCAATCAGCCAAGCATGGCATGTATACTCTCTGAAGGAGAAGCATTTTAGGTGGGTGACACAGTTTTGATATACTATCTTCTTACATCACAGTGTTGTCTGGAAAAGACTTGTGCAGCAAAGACTCATCTCCACACTTGTTTATGTACAGGAGTGTATGCTCAGGCAAAAATCTTTTCTTTTTCTAGAGTTTATTTATGCCAAAAAACTTCATATCAAGTAGAATCGAAATCAGACAAAAAATCTAAAAATTAAATCTTCTCTCCACAAGACACTGACAGGATAGCTGACTAAGAAAGTGAATCTCTTTGACAAAGAGGTTGACAAGGTCTGACATAGCCACTTGCTTACTCTCCCCCAGTGGGATGTGGGAAGAGAGTTGGAAGGGTAAAAATGAGAAAATTCAGGAATCGAGATAAAAAGAATGTTGGCTCTTCAGGACCATCTGTAAGGATTTTATGGCCAGCACTGTAGCTGGTGGTGACCCAGACTTTGTACTTGCCCAGTCTGGTTTGACTTGCTGCACTGCTCAGGAGCTGGAGAGGTGTGGGAGGGGGCGGCCTGACGGGCTGTGATGGTGCTGGCCAGCTCAGACCCTGTGCTGGAGGCTGCCGGGAGAGGCAGGAAGGTCAGGAGTACTGTCCCACGCACACTGGGCAAGGGAGGCCAGAATGGTGCCCCCAGCCGTCCCACGGGCAGAGAGACTGTCAAATACACTCTGAACACCCATCACCTGGCTTTGCCTGGACACTGGATCCAGCTTGAGGGGCTCGGGCTGGACCCAAGTCTCCCCTTATTGGTGCACGGTAGTCACATTCCTACATGGTAGTGGTGTCCCTCAAGGCAGAACACCAGTTGGGAGCCTTTGGCATTACAGGAAAAACAAAGGAGGTGCTGTGGCCTGGAGAGGCAAACAGGCAAGTGTCTACAATAGCTGAAGCTAACAATGACACCGAAGGAGCTAACCAAGGGAAAATGGACCTAAGCAAGAGAGAGTCTGATAGACAGTGCATATGAACACACAGGAGCAAAACATGAGAGAGATAAAGGTTATAAAAATGTCCTATGTTGCTAACATTTACAGGACCAGGTTGACAAGATCTTATCACACTGCTACCTACAATTGCTCAAGACAACCAGTTCTAAAACAGAGACAGGCACTAAATCCTGATGACTCAAAGAATTATGGCAGGATAGAGATAAATCACTGTCAGATCCTAAAGAGTAGAAGGAGACATTTAAAACCAGCACGCCCTGAGGAGGAACCAGGAAGTATGGGGAAGGGTTTCACAATCAACACACTTAATAATCCATGCAAAGAACCCTGTGCAAACTACCTGGATACTGGCATCTTAGTCCTTGGACGCTCACAATTTGTTTATTACATCTTGGGGCTTGCGGGTATGAGTGTGAGAGACCGAAATCAGTTGAGGTTTAAAATACGTTCATCTTTCTTTTCTATGAGGTTTTACACTGAGCTACATTCCTGCTACAGTGTTGGAACATTATTTCCTTCAGGGCAGTCTGGAAATATTTATATTTTCCACAATCTGCAAAGGATATGTATACTGCCGTAAGTAATGTGACATTCGCCTGTGTAATTACAACCTCTGAGATTAAATGCTCTGTTTGTCAAAACATGTGGTCATCTTTAGTGCTAAAATGCAAATGAAAGCCAGCATTTTAGGACTGGGTTCATTTCATCCTGACATCCTTCACAGTTAAAAAAAGAAGTTCAGATTAAATGAAACCTCCAGAGGACAGCAGTAGATGAATACGTCATGGTATTTCTCAGTATCAGATTATATGGAATTAAATTTAGATGCATAAATGCAGGAAAGCGATTAAAATGCCAAAACATATACATTTAGAGCAATTTTTGATGCCTTAGAATACTTGAGATTTGTGCATAGACCTGCTATTACTGACATGGGATCTATGGGTATCCTTTCTGGTTTCAAGATGCAGCTTCACAAATCTCCCATCAAACAATGTCCACTCTCTTGTGAGAGGTCAAGGGGCATATGGGACATCCAGAAAAAGCAGGAACATACTATCCAGCTGAAGATGACATTGGCCATTGCAACATAGACTTCTGTCACCCTCCAGCCATCAACTGATCACTCTGTTTGAGAATGCTGGTACCTTGTGCAAAAATCCCTATCAATCACCTTTTTAAACAAGCACTCTGCCCTTCAGTATCTGTGTATCTAATCCATGTTTTTCTGGTTTTCTTTTATTGAAAATAGCCTGGTTGTTATCTGGAATCAACAGTTCCTTAGTTTTAGTATGTCTTTCACAGTACAAAGCATTCAAAAATCTTATTCTTACAGTAAACTGTGATTTGGCAGGATCCATGAACGTGTCCTAATGTCCTTTACCCATGACATGTATTTATTGTGTGACAGGCCAGCTGACTGCTATCATAAACTCACTTATTTTATATTACAAACCTTCTGGCATATCCCAGTTATTCATGATTAACATGGTACATAAAATGTGTGAGATGTTTTGATGCAGAGAAGACCCCATAGCTGTGCATTTTAAACTAATGAAATGACATACTCATATATAAGTAGATTGAGTACACACGAGGCAAACAAATTATTAAAATTAAGCATATTTGACACTGAGGCCTAAGCAACTGTTCTCTCCAAAGTCTTAGCAGAGAGTTCAGGCTATGCAAAGACGTCACTGGGCTTGTCAAAACATACTGTATTCTTGCTGTCACTGCTAGGAGTGCATACTCTGGCTATTTCTACACTTCACAGGAATCCTAAGTCTCTCCAATTGCTGTTTCATCCTCCTTCTCCCATGCAGAGGTTCAAACAGAGAGTGCACCTCATTGGAAGTTTTTTGTCTTTACCCTGACATAAAATTAGTTTACTGGAGTGATATGGGAGATACTTAGAAATGAACAACCATGCTGACAATGTTGAAGATTTTTAAAATCCTTTAAAAATCATAAATTTAGATTAGTCTGTTACAAATACGCTAAAATCCAATACTGAGTTGAATCATTGCTACCCTCTAGGTGTGAGAATTCAATGAAGGGATAAAGGCAGAAAGTTTATATTTTGATATTAAGATATTAACAACTTCCCACTCATACTTTCTCCTAGTGAAAAAAAGAGAGAGATAGGAACTGAATCATCCAATCAGGCATTAATTGCAATTAGTGAAAATTTCAGAGCAGTAGATGTATAGGCACTCAAGATAAGCACAGTGACAGAAGAGATCTCTTCACATGTCTACAACAACAAAGACCATACTAGGTTTGCATGGCAAGGTTTTGGGAGCCAAGGAGCTAAAAGGATGGCTTTTGTGATAAGCTAGTAGAAGCTTCCACACTGTCCAACAGAGTCAATGCCAGCCAGCTCCAAGATGGACCTGCCCTTGGCCAAGGATGAGCCCATCAGTGATGGTAGTAATGCCAATACATGACAGCATATTTAAGAAGGGGAAAAAAGTTATTGCAGAGAAGTAAATGTAGCCAGAGAGATAGGAGAGAGTATATGTGAGAGAATCAACCCTGCAGACATAAAGGTCGGAGAAGTATTCCAGGTGCCAAAGCAGAGACTCCCCTGCAGCCTGAGGTGCAGACCATGCAGCTGTGCCCCAGCCGCCCATGGAGGTCTGTGGTGGAACATATCCATCTGCACCCTGCAGAGGACCTCCAGGCCTCCTAAACATCATAATTATCATCATCATCATCACCATTATGACTACTACTACTACTGCTACTACTACTAATACTTATTATTAGTAGTAGTAGTATTAATAATTAGTAATAATATTATGAATGTTATGAATATTATTCTCCCGATCATCCTTTTAGCTAATTTCTTTGTGTTCTGACTTTTAGAGTTTCTGATTTAAGTGCTGGTGAAGCTTAAGCTCATAAATATGCTAACTGTAGAATGTTGAGTGTATTAAAGACTGTTTTATGACTTCAGCCTTTCAAACTCATATTTTCTACCTGTATAAATTTAACAACATATTCTTCTTGTAAAGGAAAACGGTTGTTTCATTTTTCTTCTAATCATGATTGTTTAGCAATCTATAAAATAGTTACAGATATCTTCTAAATCTTGTGAGCCATCTCATCTCAGATAATCCATTCAAATTTGAACCAACTGAGGGTTAAGATCACCATTCTTTTAAGATCTGGTTCCAAGACTTTTCAAGGTCCCTGAAAACCTTAATTATTTAGCAATTGTACATAAATAACACATGTACACAGAAATACTCACACGTATATCTTTTTATATGCATATGTGCATATATGCATGTATAGTTACACACAAACATTCACACATGTATCCATGTATTTTTCCAAACTCCTACTTATTAACATTTTCACATATATCTAAATATGAAAAAGTTAATGGCAGTAATGCAATTTGTTTACTTAAATCTGTTTCTCTTTAGACTCTACCATGATTCTTATCATTGGCAGTTTCAAGGTCTTTTTTGAGAAGCTGGAACTTTAGATATATAGATTGCCTTGAAAAATTCCTGAGATGCTGAGTCATACAGAATTCAAATTATATGTCTAGAAGTGACAAAATGGTGCAGCAGTCCAAAGAACATAAAGAAGTATGATTGTAGAGTCTGAGTACTTTGAAGCTGAGATCACAGAATATTTTAACATTCTGAGGTAGCTATCCAAATGGAGTATTATTAAACCTCAACAAGAATTTTAATTATAAATCTGAATATAATCAGTATATTTAGTGGAAATTATAGAAAGGAGTACTTTGTAATATGAAAGTTACAGTTGAATATTTAATAATATATTTAATATTTAATAAGTTATAAACATTACTTCTCATTACAAACTTAGGTAAACACTAATCCAAACACGAATATTTATTTAAAAAAAAATTGCACAATATCTGCTTGGAAAAATTGGAAGATCTTTTTTGAAAATACTAGAAATAATAATTAATCATAAAAAATATTGCACCTATATCCTTGACATTCACATAGCACTCTGACAGTGCTATCTGTAATACTGAAATTGCACAGATCAGCAAAGATATTTCCTGTCTGGAAGTCCTTGCAGTCTGCTTAAAATGAAGATTCAACGATCACACCCTGAAAAGTAATGGATGCGTTAAAAAATACCTTTATGTGACTATGTGAGGTAGTTATATGCATCTGATGATGGCTGTAGATGGCTTCTTCCTTCTGCTTCAACTCATGATTTAAAAATCTTTTAGAGTTTATGTTCATCTATTCCAATTGGAATTTACAGCAAAATTTGAACTGACATAGATTTAGGAATAACTGAGTCTTAATCAAAATCTGAGCTTTCAGATACGAGTTTCGTAATAATAATAATAATAATAATAATAATAATAATAATAATAATAATAATAATAATAATAATAAAGTACCCGCTCTTTTCTGAGCAATAAAGTCTAGTCCCCTGATTGGTACTTAGACGAAGTGAATTGCTATGAAGTTCAAAAATGCATCTTAGAACTGTGTGACATCACCTTACTTTTTGAGCTTTGGAAATCTGCACTTTATTTTCAATCATACTAGGCAAAAATTGCAACAGCAAAAAGTATTATCTTCATTCTTTACTCTTCTGAACTTATGAATGTACTCAAATTTATTACTACTAATATCCATAATTATATTTTAAAACTAAACTTTAAAATCACATTTATATTTTTATCCTGTTATAAATTAGCAAAGAAATACTGGGGGAAAAAAGCTGATAAATTGATAAAGTAGATCATAAGAAAAGTTGATCTCAGATTTGTATATAGCAAAACCCTGTTTTATGGTTGAGCACTTATATTTCTTTTATGGTTCTATTTTAAACCTACCATTAAAGGGAAGGGTTTAATTTTGCCAGACATTGCACTTAAACAGGAAAAGAGAACATATCTTTTTCCAAATAAAAATGCAAGTCAAATAGAGGAGATGAAAAGAATATGGGTAAAGGTAAATTATCTTTGTAATAGGCCTGGGAGAAGAAATGTTACTACTCTTTTTCAGTTCCAGATGAGAAAACCGTGGTAGAGCTAAAACAACATCCAGAACAATCTGAATTCACTCAACTTTTTTGGAACGAAAAAATTGCTTGGTAGCTGTCTTTGAGCAATTTAAAGATATGCATATGTATGCTTAATATCAATCTGTAAAAGGCTTTAAAAAATTAGTTAATTTCTAATGATGGCTCAAAATGCCCTTTTCAAGCTTTCCATACCCAATATTTGAAGGTATGATAAAGCATAAGCACTTTGTTAGCAGCATGTTTTCTGAAAATCTTAACTATTTCAGTGAGGCACATGGAAATGCAAATAATTATTAAGTTGAGGAAAAAATGTCTTGGCACCTAATTTTCATGTCAACATATAGCAGCACTTAAGTACTTTGCCCAAGAAAGGAAATGCATCCACCCATCCAGATATTAGATCACAAAATCCGAATATGTGCCATTAGAACACAAAAAGATGGTACCAGAACTGTTACAGCAAAGTTCCTCTGCCTCAGAATTACTTCACTAAATCTGCTGTGGACTTTTTTAAACCTCAGTGCATATCTTGTAATAGGCAACATTTAGTGACATATGCTGGACTTACCATCAATTTCCCTCTATTTCAGGACAGAGAATTCCACGATTGAGTGCACATTTAAAGGTCATAAGCAAAAGCTGAATAATTCTTTTTATCCCAGCTGCTGGTCTTAGCTGAACTAACCTAGAGTATTCTAACCAACACTCTAGAGAAATAAAAAGTTGCCATATACCTGAAGCAAACCATCTAAGAAAGTAATTTACTCACTTCCATAAGTTTAGTAACTGGGAATACTGAACTACACTATACGTAAGTAATTTAACATTCAGCAATTTGTTGATACTGCCAACTAATGAAGGCTGAATAAGTTTGAAACCAAAACCAAAAACTGATTAATTTTGTTGACTTTGGTATATTTTCACTTGGGGGGAAAAATTCAAATATTGTAATAGTCTGTGTTGGTTTTGGTTGGGATAGGGTTAATTTTCTTCAAAGTAGCTAGCATGGGGCTATATTTTGCATTTGTGCTGAAAACTGTGTTGATGATATAGAGGTAGGGGAGGTGGAAGGGGGTTATTGCTGAGAAGTGCTTGCACAGCATAAAGGACTTTTTATCTTCTCATTTCATCCTGACAGCAAGTGGGCTGGGGGGCTGCAAGAAGCTAGGAGGGGACATGGCTGGAGCACTTAAAGCCATCTGACCAAAGGTATATTCCATGCCATATGGAATCAGAATCTTGGAAATTAATCATACTACATTCCCTAAATGACAGGAATGTGTTCTTAAAAATGAATGTTTCCTTCAAAGAAAAAAATAGCCTAGAGTCAATAGATAAAAATCTTCTAAGGTATTTGTAATTTTTTTTTTTTTTTCAAATATGGGCTATTCTGCTATGTGTAGAATAACACAGTAGTATCACATGAAAAGTGAATTGATTTCAACAGGTCTGCAAAATTAAGCCTGCATAAGGTTGTCATGGTAAATTCAACTTGTGTCCTGATCCAACTTCCACATCCTTGTCATAAAGATGGGTGGATGGGTCAAAATGGAAGAAATAGACAAAACTGCTTCTCTTTCTGCTCAAGGAACCTAGTAGCATAAGATTTTTAAAATTATGCTTATACTACATAAATTATGTATCCTGAAATAAAACATATATCCTTATATATATTGTTCCATGTCTGGCCCAAAGTCAACTCTCACGGTGGTTTTCTCCCTGTTTTTTCAAGAAAGCTGCTGCTCCTAAAAGATTCTGTCTTGAATATTTTTCTGACTTCCATTGTTTAAATGTACTTCCTGGTATGGATTTGCTGCTAGGATAGTTTTAAAATTCCTTGGCTTAGTATTTTAATTCTTGTCCTCTTCCTGGTCCCCACACATCTCTAAGCACTCTCCCTCAAAGCTGCAAAAGTGGCTACTCCTCTGTTTTCCTTCTATCCTTGTCACTATGTCCCACACAGCTCTGTGTTCTCTGCCATATTCCACTGGGTAAATAGAAAGGACCAGGGTTCACTTTATGACCCTAACATCAAGACCTGTGGTGTGGCTTGGCTCCTATACTTAGATTATTTTTTCTAAAAAAATCAAAGTGGTTTTATCAATACTTCTGCATCCATTTTATTCCCCAAAGTGTGAGTTGCTATGTAGGATCACTGCAACTCTGCACCAATGATTACTGATCCAGCACCAGTAGGCAAACCAACAGGTAATGGACTTACCAGTGCTTAAAGCTATGTCTTGTCTATGTTAATTTTGTCAGGGTAATCACAGTCTGAAGCTGTAAAACTATTACTGAGCAGTGCAGCGTCTGCATGACACGTGGCTTTCATCCGTGCTGTTCAGGACTGCCTTCCCCTGGGACAGATCTGTCTGGTACAGACTGAGTTGGACGGGTCCGGAAAGAGTCAGTGGGTTAATTCTTAATTCCAGCTACGGGAAATCAGTGATCCACCAATTAAGTGCACTCTGGGCTCCCTCTTTAATTTGGTAATACCATTTGGACCCTCTTATCTAGGAATATATGATACATTAGCTAATACAAAAAAAGGCCTTAAAAGAAAAACATACCCCCCTTTATGGGTTAGCAGCAGAAAACAAATTGATATCAATGAAAGTTAAATCTTGTTTTCTAGAAAAACTCAGAAGTCTAAATAGTGAAAGAATGCAACAAATAAAACACACACATTTTCTGATAATGCTAATGGCTTTTAAGTTATGAAATCAGAAAAGACTGAAGAAAAGTAGGACTCCAGAGATAAAACTTTCCTCTACAGCAATGTATATGGCAGGAGACAGAGCTCACTCCACTTACAGAATGCAATGTCTGAGAAAAGCAAAAATCATAATGCTCAAACTGCAATTTAAACAGATGATTAACCTTAGTATCTCTCATGTCATGAAAAGGAGCAGAAAATTGGTTTTAAGTAAGTCTTATTAGAGAAAACTTAATTAAATATTTGTCTTTATTTTTATCCTCATCCACTTAGATTTTAGAATTCCTAAGTAGAAAGAGACATTGTGTTTAGTGTTCTTTTATTTACCTCAGTTTTAACCAATTTTAATGCAATTGCATACAGATAAAAGAGTATAAAATAATAAAACTTAGATGGTGTGACTTTCCCTATAGTCATTTTTAAAAGTAACTCTAAAATTTGTAAAGAATTTTTGAGAGAAAAAGAAATGTAAAAAGAAGACATAAATTACATTATTTCAATTCACTCAAATTTTTAGGAGCTTTCTGGTTGTTCAATAAACTATTTGACAGAAATTGAGTGTGATGGTAAAGAGATTCCCAAAATATACTTCCATGCAGTCTGAACATTATATTAGAATGAAGGAGATATAACCCAAAAGAATCTGCATGTTTTTTAAAAAGTCTTTTAGAAAATAATATTAATGACAGACACAGATGTACTTCAAAGATAAAATGAACTTGCTGGATGTGACAAGACCCCTAAGATAAGGTTATTCTTTGCTGGTTACAGAACCTGATGCCAAGGACGAAAAAATTCAAAGAAAATAACTTTGCAATTTAGCCAAAACTCCTGAGTAAGAAGTATGAATTAGGAGCTCCAAGAAGTTTAACATTTTTCTTTTCTGATTTTCATGATAACTACCTGAACTATAAAGACATCAAATATTATTAGAACATCCATCTGTTATTGTAGCCCTCTTTTTGCTCACATGATCAGAAGGCAATCACTCATACTGCTTTTTTCTTAATAACCAGGACTTCAGTAATCAGTTCTTCCAGATGTTAGCTCCTCCAAAGGGAACTGAAGACTAGAGAAGATGAACATCATGTATCTTAGGGCATTACTTTGATAAAAGTCTCAAGCCATGAATACCAAAATTTGTTTGGTTAAATGATTTGTCTATTCTGAGAGTTGTGATCTAACTGTATAGAAATGAAGTGCATCCCGGCACCTGGATGTCACCTTAAGATATTTTTCCCAAAATGTGTACTTACTCAGAATTTTGCTTTCTAATACTGATTATTAAGAAAGTTATTCTGAATTTTTTAGCAGACTTATCCTTTCCTTTCCAAAGCCAAAATTTATAGCATTTTTCAATATTACGACTTTGGTTTGAATTTGAAACAAGTTTTTAAAAATAATTTAGAATCTCCTTAACTTAGAGCTTTGAAGGACTTTTCCTAAGAATTTTAATTTTACTAATTTTCAGGTGAATATTCTTCTCTGGGACCATATTTAGTGCAATTAATCAAAGACAAGAAACCACCAAATTTTAAGAGACCCAACTTTATTTAAGACTTGATACAGAATCAGAGAATCAGTGAATCAGTTAGGTTGGAAAAGACCTTTGAGACCATGGAGTCCAACCTATGACTGGACATCCCTATGTCAAATAGACCATGATACTAAGTGCTACATCCAGTCTTTCCTTGAACACCTCCAAGCATGGTGGCTCCACCACCTCCCCAGGCAGCTCATTCAGGTGTTTAATCACCCTTTCTGTGAAGAAATGCCTCCTAATGTCCAGCCTGAACCTCCCCTGGCACAGCTTGAGGCTATGTCCTCTTGTCCTGTCATTAGTTGCCTGGGAAAAAAGGTCAACTCCCAAATTTCAGGTAGTTGTAGAGAGTGATAAGTTTTCCCCTGAGCCTTCTCTTCTCCAGGCTAAACAATCCCAGCTCCTTCAGGTGTACCTTAGAGCATTTACTCTCCAGACCCTTCACCAGCTTTGTTGCCCTTCTCTGGACCGTGCTCCAGCACTTCTTACCTGAATTGAGGGGCCAAGAATTGGACACAGGATTTAAGGTGTGGCCTCACCAGTGCTGAGCACAGGAGTGATTGTTAGTCCAGCTTCACCCAGCTGTATCCCTCAGCCTGATGTAACACATCTTCTTTGTTAGGATCTGTGGACAAGCTTTGCTACAAGGGATCTGAGGGCCCTTGAGTAAAAATAAATAATATAAATAAATAAAATAATTTTAAAAATTATTTTCTCAGAATCCATTTTAGATTAGCCTTAAAATACATCTTGAATAACACTTGCTGAGATTACTGGGTTTCTCTTTGCAACAAAAGGACTTACATTTTTAACTTTTAAATTTTGAGATTTTTAAAAAGAAAAAAATTTCAAGTGCCTTGCTTACACAGGTTTAATAACAGAGATTGAAATTTAATCTGAACCAAGAGTAGCTTCTATATAGTATAAAGGAGAGATCAACCTCTGTCTGTGGCTTTGAACAAGAGGTAAGATAGTGATTCCCTACACAGCTCTCCTAAGTACAAATGAGTAGTATTGTGGGCAACAGTGATGACTGATACTCTTTTGCAGGTGGGGTTCTCAAGAGGAAGATAGGCAGACACATTATACTTCGTTTTCCAAGGTGTTGGAATTCCGGTGTTGTTGCCATGAGAATGGTGACACTCTGCATGGACCGCATGTGCAGTTCATGCTTAGTGCAAGAGGGAAATAAGAAAATTTCACTGGTACTATACATAAAGGTGGGCATGGGAAGAGCTGCCTGTGACAGTCTGCCATTTGCAGATCCTTGACACAGCAGCAAAGCCGCAACTGTAGCTGCAACTCTAGCTGAGGGAAGACAGTATTTATCCTGCAAATTTTGGATGAACCTACCCAAATTTTTTGTTTAATAGAGAAAGTGCTGCAGCACTTTGTTCCTTCTGGAAATCACTTTCTCTGAGCAGATATGCAGCAGCAACTGGGAAACAAGCCAGGCCGCAAGGTGTCCTGCAGTGCTCTTGGATTAGAGTGAGTAGGAAATTTTACTAGACAAATATGACTCTAGGTGCACTGAGACTAAAAGCTAAAGTCCTGACAGACTTTTTTTTTGGCAGTGATGTTTAACAACACTCTAGCTCTGACTCTCAGTGGTGTACTTTGTCTGCAATGTAAAACATGAGTGAGAGCACAGGTGTTTGTCACATACCTAATAAGCAGCATCAGTAAAACAATGTCTTCTAATTTTTTATGGTGAAAAGGTGTTCAGAATAGTTGTGCTTTTGTGACTTTTTTTTTTCCCCCCACTGGCACACTTGTATGTGCAGTCTTTCCTCTTTAACACAAACATATGATGTTTGTTATGGAATCATAACGGAAGGGAAAGTCTTCGGTCTTGAGGAGCCATTAGAAAATGTCACTTTTTTCTTATGCATTTTTGATATGTAATTAATTGCAGAGGAACCATGTGCCAAGCATTACCTGTCCTGTGTAAGAGAACACAGTTCCCAAAGAAAGGCACAACGGCTTGATTGTAGACTGTACACATTGGCATAAGAATAGAGGTAAAAAGACTGAATTAACTTCTAATGTAGCTACTAATATGAGACTTTACCAAGGCCACACTGTACAAAGTAGACATGTCAGCTTATTCTAGAATAGTTTGAGGGTCTCTAACATACTGCTGCATCCTGTCATCAAGAAATGGCCTTATGCATCTATATCTGACATTCAGATGTTTTACAAAAGTGATATTTTACAAAAATTCTTCCCTAAATTATCTATGCCATTATTCAGTTCTAATTTTTTTCAACAAAAATGTAACATAAGCTGTGTATGATTTCTTTGCCGTTGTAGACTACACATGTCCACTGGATTTCAGGGCTTCAAGCATGGAGCAACTATGCACCATGATTTATAAGGCTGAGTCCTGTGATGGCAGTTAAAAAAAAAAAAAAAAATATATATATATATATATATCTCAAACAGATTAAACAGGGATGAGCTGACTTTGACCCCCTATACCCCTTTAATGCCAATTAGTTCTCCACTCTTCCTTTTCCATCCCCAGAAATTACTGGAGGTTATCTAAAAATGGTTGTTTTTCTGCAATTTCTGCTTAAGTATATGTGACATTTTAAGGCTTGCTTAGAGCCACAGAAGCTATTAATCATCTACCTAAAATTTATCATCAGAAGATAAACAGGTCCTCTAGCAATTTGCAAGAATCAGTCCCAGCACCCTAGAAGCACTTTTTTTGAAGGCATGTGCATGTCTTTCTTTACTGAGATTTAATACTTCTAGAGTAGATGTACTGTGGATTCAAAATTTTTTTAGTTTAATTTTTCCCCTGTAGCACAGAGCTGTATAAAACAGATTTATTATTCAGTGGTTAAAGGCAGAGATCTTGCTACAAATTTGAAACAAGAGGTCAGGCATTTCGCTGTGCAAGCAAAAACACAAACAAAGAAAATAGAAGCCTGGATCCTAATCTATATTCCTTACTGCTTACATTTCTAGTGTTACTTATCTTGTATCTATGTGTATCTCAGAAATTGCCTTTCTTCACATCTGTTCTATACTTCCCTCAGCATTCACTGACTACTATGGATTTTTAAAGTAAACTCAGCACGAGGGGATGGTAACACATCCTCTGGAATCCAGATCTCATCCTCCTCTGTCTGTGGCTCCTGTACAGGAGCTTGAAGTCTGATGGCCTCATTGTCAACACTGTAATCCCATAGGAGCATTTCTAGTCCCAATGCATTTTCCTCTTTCATTTCTGTCCAGTTGATTTTCTGTCTTGTTAACTGGCAGAAATACAGATAACTCAATCAGATACTGAGTTTCTTAGAGAAATTTGGGCTATCACCCATGATATTCAAACTCCTTTTTACCTACTTCCACTCCAGGCAGAGTATTTACCACAAACCAGAGGTCCTTCAGATTTATGAGTAGCAAAGAAGAAAACTTCTACAAAGTAGCTGTTATTCATCTCTTGAGAAAGTTCATGACACTTTTTACTTTCTGAAGGCACGATATCTTGTCAAGGCAGGTGACAGACACTGTGATGAAGTTGTTCATCAAACTTGCTTCTCCATAAGGTAGTGGTAGTTTTGAGGGCCCTGATGCTACAGAATTACACCTACAATGTAAGATCACAAACCCCTGAAAGGTTTTGAGAGGAATTTATTCTTTTTTTTTTCTTGCTAAGAGTTTAGCATAAGTAATAGAGATCTCTATCTGCACCTCTCTTGTTGCTTGCATTCTTAATTACTAACACAACACATCAGGGAATTAATTCTGAAGTCTAGTAATAGGATTATGTCAATAAAGGATTAAGCTTAGGAAAATGTTTCTTACAATATCATTTGAGATACCTTTGCTCTTTGTGCTTTCTGCTGGCAGGAACTGAACCATTTTCTAGTGGAAGATTCTTTTCCATATAGTCTGTCTAATAGATATATAGTTATAGGGTCTTAGAAAAATGGAGAATGGATTGTTTAATTTTCCTTAGAATTCAGCCATCTAGTCTGTCTGGGCACCAGATCTTTGTTCTTTTGATAGTAAGTTATTTTTTATTAAAGTAGGTACTGAAGATGGCATTGATAGCACCTGATGTCTTTGTAGAAGTAACTGGAACTGTGGCTGTTATTAAACTACTTTTTTTGGATTGTGTATACAGTCCCAGATATTTTAACTGCAATTTATAGTAATAGCTAAGCCTAAAAATCTCTTAGAAACACATCATCAATTAAGTTGAAAACAGTTGTCTTTCGTTTTAATATTGTTAGACTTCCCAGCAGCTATCTTTAATCTGGTCCAGACATACATATATAGCATTCATGTTCATGACTTTATATATTCATTAATTTTCTTTAATTATCTATTCTAAGCAGCAGCTTTTTGAACTTTAAAATGTCAATACTGTTCATTAGAATTAATTCTCTAATAGTGTCTACCACAAGGTCAGTCATAAGCTGTTTTTATGTCATTTACCATGAATATTTAAAGAACAAACTTGAAAAACAGAAGGAATCATAGTATTATTTATAAGAAGCTCTTAACAAACATTCTGCACAGCAGTCTTAACCGATGTTAAAAAACAGCTTTAAAAAAGTTACAGAGAATGAAATAGGAAAGGAGCAAAACCAAATGAAGTGCATTATTTCACTCCATGTCCACAATGTGTCTGCAAGTTAAATATCATATTCAGTTATTGTTCCCCTGTTCTCAAATAGCATTTAACAGACAGACAAGGCAGAGAAAGTTGCTGAGAGGTACAAGAAGAATACAGAATTATTTCTATTCAAGGACAAATTAATATATTAGGTCTCTTCAGTTAGGAAAAAAGACAAATGACGGGAAAGATGATAAAAGTTTGTCAGTTGAGAGTTACTTGGTGAGACTGGTTGAGGAAAATTTTTTATTGTTTGCAGTATAGGAATATGTATGAATCTGGGGGCAATGGGTTAGAAAAAAATAGAGAAGGCATTCCTTTACATAATGGCCCACAGATATTTGCTTCCCACAGGGAACAACTTTCCACAAGTTGTTTTGGATATAAAAATCTTACCTGAGTTCAAAAGTTTATTATGAATTCACATAGGAAAATGCAATATTTGGCTTCTGCTCTTTCTGAGTCACAGAAAGCTGTTCTAAGTGTGGCAGGGTATACAGGTATGGAAATCATTAGAAGCTTGTCTAGATCTGATATTGCTCAGGTATCACTGCTAATCCAACCCAGAAATGGGACATGGACCTAGAGATTTTAGACTGATTTGGTAATAAACATTTTTATATTCGTATGCAATGTGTAATAGGAACATATAGAAGACATTTTACTGTTTCTTTGCTAAAAATGTGATCAAAATCTAAGGTTGTTATATACAAAATTTTTGTCTTCCCTCAAGTGGCCAAGAACTGTATAAAAACATTAAACTTATTTACTTGAACATATTGGATTCTACTCTTTCAGGTCTCGTTTTTAAACATGTAATATAAAACATACCCTTTTCCCTCTCTTCTTTTGTCTCTGTAATTTGCATTGATTTGTCAATGACATAAACTGCATATTAATGTCATATTAAAATGTTTGTTGTTTCATTACTCCACACTTTTTTAAATGAAATTGTGTTATTCCCTGGAGATGAGTAAAAATATATCACTGAAACTCTTTTACTAGGAAAATTTAATTTATTGTATTTTCTTCACATATATAGCTTTGTCAGCAGTAGTTCATACCCAGATAGTCTGAGAGAAAATCTGGAAATAATCTGTCTCTAAAAATGCTTAGAATAGCATGAATGAAAACAGTTATGATGCCTCATCCACAGGAGAGGGGGGAGAAAAAAAACAAAACAACAAAAGAAAAAACAAATACAAACAAACAAACAAACAAACCCCTTACTGAAAATAATGTTCAGCTTTGCCTATGTTTATGGTCTGAAGTACTTATACAAGAGAAAGGATTTAAGCCTTTGCATAATTAGAATAATTATAGTATATCCTACTCCATGAACATCTTTTAAATGGATAAGAAAAATAAAAGTGTTTAAAAAATTGCAGGAAAGGAAAATATCTTCCATTCATATATGAACATCCATATATATGAACATTATAAGAAATGAATGTGACCAAAAAACCCTGGATAATTACTACAGAGTGATATAAGGCATTATTAAGCAAAATCATTCTCTTTCCAATTCTTATTGATGCTTGTCTGAATACACAAAAGAAAATTCTAAAAAGAAGTAAAATATTTGGTAAAAAGGACAGCCAGAAATGGGAATAAATAAGAGTATCCCTTCAGGCTGTTGTGGAACAAATAGTGCTGTTGAATCTATGTGATGTTGCCAGAACATATTTGAATCTTTTCAGTGAATGTATAGTTATATCACATAATATCACAGTAGTTTTCATACTCATCAATTCTACAAAGTTATATTTCCTGGCTTCTGCAAAGGAGGATTCATTTAATTGCAAATTTTTCTTGTGGTTAGATTTATTTTAATTCTTTTTATGTATCTTTTTTTAGACAAGAACAGAATCAATGCATCAATGAAATTGCCAGTTTAAATTACAAATGTTGGCAGAGTTGAAAACTTTGTGGTGAAGAAAATACACTAAAAACAGAAGACATCTGGAAAGCAGGGTAGGAAAACTGTGGGCCTTTATAAAAACACCTTTATAAACGTCAATATTCCCTGGTTATATTCTAATTGTTCCTTGACTGATCCTTATATTTCTAATTATGTATCCTTTTCTGCTAGACGGTTCTATGTATTTGCTATTCTACAGGTGAAAAGGTACTTTTTATCATCTAGTCTGCATTGTTTTTCTATCATTTCCACTTGTGCTTATTGAGCTTGTCATCTGAAATCATCTGGAAATAGTTTCTTTTGCAGTTATTAACCACTCCATTTAACAATGTGAGCACTTTAACACGGTCTTACTCTTTTCAAGTCATCTTTTTCCTTTCTTTTGGTATGAACAGGAAATGACTTTTAAAATCTCTGCAATTACTATTTTCAGGAGGGCGATGTTACTGTGAAATTTTTATCTTATCTACACAAACACTATGCTGCAGCTTCTTCTCAAATATATGAAAGTATAAAAGTGCTGTGATGACAAATCACTCATTAATCAAAGATATAATTAACATCCTTTCATATATTAAAGCAATCTAATCAATGAAACAAGGAGGGGTTTTTTTCTGATTAGTTGGAATTATTTCCCCCATATTGCTAGTATCTAAATTAATGATTTAATTAATAATAATTTCAATTATTAGGATAAATAATTCTGAAGATAAAAGCTTGACTTCAAAGACTGAGAAAAGTTTAAAACATTTAAAACATTTTTTCTGTTTATAGTTGGAAGGCACACAATACTATTTGAATGTAAAGGACTATATGATTGCAGAAATAAACTTCTGCTTATAAATATTAAGGGAAAAAAAAGTAAAATCAGAGGAGATTTAAAACAAATATTAATCACTGAATCATAGAACAGGTGAGGCTGGAACGAATCGCTGGGTATCAATCTCTCCTAGTAAAGCACGTTCACCTAGAGCAGATTGCATGGGTTTGTATCCTGGAGGATTTTGAGGGAGAGACTCCACAACTGCTCTGGACAGCCTGTTCCAATGCTGACATCCTCGAAATAAAACAATTTTTCCTCATACTCATATGGAACTTCCTGTGTTACTCTTTGTTCCAGTTGCCCCTTGTCCTGTAACTGGGCCCTCTGAAAAGGTCTGGTCCCATCCTCTTGACACCTGCCCTTAAGTTATTTGTATTCTTTGATAATGTCTCTCTTCTCAAGGCTGAAGAGGCCCAGCTCCGCCAGCCTTTCCTCATGAGATGCTCCAGTCCCCTACACATCCTTGTTGCCCTCCACTGGGCCTGCTCCAGGAGCTCCATGTCTCTCTAGTACTGAGTAGCCCAGAACCGGACACAGGACTCCAGATGTGGCCGCACCAGGGCTGAGTAGAGGGGCCGTGCCCCGTCCCGCTCTAAGAGGGGAGTCGCGGAGGATTCTTTCTGATAGATTTCTCAGACGAAAATAAAGCCCAAACGCGGCAATATTATATCTGAGAAATAGGGGGAAAGGGGGGAAGAAAAGAGAGCAAAGAGGAGAAAAGAGAGACAGAGAGCGAAACAGAAGACAGGGACAGCGTTACCGCTGTGCCCCTGGCGCCCTGCTAGCATCAGCTCGGCAGACGGAGCACGAGTGCTGCGAGCTGCCAGGAGTCTGCGCGGCTCCCGCGGCACCCGGGCGCGATTTCCGAGCAGCAGCCGGCTGCGTGTCCCTGCTGCCGGCGAAGAACAGGCTGCCGTGGCTACGGGCGCACCCGTGGGGCAGCTGCGGGCTCTCAGGGTCGGGGCGCGGCGGCTCCTTTGGGGAACCAGCGGGGCGCGACGTTGTGGCGGCGGCGGGCCGCCTCGGAGAAGCGGCAAAGCAGGGCAGGGCAGGTGCAGACAGGGAAGATAGCCGGGGAAGAGGCAGGGAGAAAAAGGCGAGGGGGAGAGGGGGGCCAAGCTGACCCTCCAGGTGAGCCGCCGCTCCCTCCAAGAAACACAAAGAAAGACGGCGCTGGTGTTGTGTCGGAGGTAATTGCTTTTGTGTGCTAAAGCTCTTCTCATAGCCCGATTTCCCTGGCACTTTTTCCGAGCAGCCGGGGATCTGCCCTCACCGGCCGGGGGGAGGTAATTTGCAGCCCGGTGGGGGAAGCTTTCTCTGCCCTGATCGGCTGTCAGGAGAAGTGTCCTCGGGGACAGGGAAGCAGCACGTATACAGCCCTTACAGTAGTTTTTCACCTCATATATAACGTGTTGAGAGATAAATAAAAATCCCTCTCAGGCCAGATCACCTCCCTCGACCTGCCAGCAATGCTCTTCCTACTGCACCCCAGGGTACCATTGGCCTTCTTGGCCCCCGGTGCACAGTGCTAGCTCATGGACAGCTTGTGGTCCGCCAGGATCCCCAGGTCCTTCTCCGCAGGGCTGCTTTCCAGGTCGCCCCCCAGCCCGTGCTGGTGCATGCGGTTAATTCTTCTCCTGGTGCAGAACCTTGCATTTGCCTTTTTTGAACTCACTTATGTTCTTCTCTGCCCAGCTGCCCATCTTGTCCAGGTCTCCCTGGATGACAGCACAGCTTTCTGCTGCGTCAGCCACTCCTCCCAGTTTTGTGTCATCAACAACCCCAAAAGAGGATACACTCTAGTGCAACTGTCTGCTCAGTTGTCCCAGCTGCTCTTCCTTCTCTGAGGAATAATAACTATGAAGAGATGAACTATGAGCAGGATAGAGATAACAATTTGGCTATTGCAAGTGGGTTGCTGTGGGTGAGGGGAATCTCAAGGGGGGATAAAATTACTGCTGTTATCAACAAAGTGAGATTAAAATTGTAGATGGTGTCTCACATGAATTGGGACACCTAAGACTAAATAAGAAGGTTTGTAACTGGTAAAAGGAGAGGAGTGAAAAATTCCCCACAATTCTTCTAGAAAATATTTAATTAAATTGTATTTAAAGTTATGCCCCTCTCTGCTGTCCAGCATGATGGAAGGATATGATTTAACATAACTGCTAAAGCTAAAAGCAAAGCATATTTCTGTCAGACTGTTCAAAACTGCTGACAAAATTTTCAAATTAAAAATGAAGCTTTAGTTTCTGGACACACTATAGTCCATACTGTAAGAAGCATCAGTTTACTTCACACATTTGGCAAGAGTACCATAATTAATGTTCGATGTGAAATAATGTTAAAGGTCACTAGAACTAGGAACACCGTTGCAATTCTTGTTTTCTGTTTTTAATCATGATGACTGTAAAATGAAAATGCAAATTAGGACTAATTAAAAAAAAAATACAATGACTTTCAAAATATGAAAAAAATCCACAGAGAAATCTATTAGTTTTGCTTCCAATTCCTTTTCAGGAAGTAAAAGGTGAAGGGTAAGGTGAAGAGGAAGGCGAAGGGAAAGCAACATTTAATAAAAAGTGTGAGTCATGTAATTTCTACTTTGCTTAATTCATCTCATATCCAAGCAAAATTTTCAAAGGTTTTCTTTTTTTTTTATGATAGAGGGTAAATCTAGTTTTAATGATTTAATCTCTCTTATGCCTTGGGGTATGCTAGCTTATGGGTTTCATACTTAATGGTTATTGCCTGCATAGCCTCATTTGACAAGCAATACCAAAATGTTCATGGAAAAATTTTGCAACTGATTACTGAAATCATTAGAATTTAGCATTGCCAACGATAATACATTTTATACATAATCTTATTTTGCATCATTTAATTGTATTAATATTGGACTTAAGAACTAATATCTATTTAATAACAATTTAAGGATTCCTTTTCAAAATCAATAGCACTCTTGTCTTATTCCAATCTATTTACTAACTACTTCATGTTCATTTATTTATTCAGTCACTAGAAAGATTTTTAGGCTGTGTGTCTTTCCGGATGAGGAACTTTGTGTAATTATAAAAAGCTCTTGATAAAAAATATGTAATGGTTTTATTAAATATTCTTCTTAAAAGAGAAATAATGAAGCAAAGGTGGAAGGAGAAAAGAGGCAGAAAGCCTTGGCAAAAGTAGGAGGAACAAATGGGCAAAATATTGGAGGAAGTTAGTATCATAGCAGTTCAGACCACAGGATTAGTGACAGAGTTAAATCCTTGGCTTATATTAGAAGGTGGAAAGAGGCTGGTCCACACAAAATACTATACCATGGGCAGTTTTTTTATAATTCATTCAGAGAGGAGCACTATTTGTCAGAGTTGCTTTACTTGTTAATAAGTATCTGGATGAGTCTTAAATGTTAGATAAGTATGTATGCGTTTCATCCATGATATGGAATACACAAGTAAAAATTCCTTTTTTCAGTTCTTTGACCTGCAAATATAAAAAGGAAAAAAATTAAGCCTCCTTAAACTCAATAAAAAAATCTTCCTGGAAAAAAATTATTAATTATATTAATATAATCTATTTTTGCTAAAATTTGGTAGCCTAGATTATAACTTTTTCATTTTCTAAAATTTTGAGGTTTATTTGCTTGTTTATGCTTGTCATTGTAGTGTTCAGGATTGCAGCACTTCCCTGAAGCACACATACAGATATGTTTTTCATAGGCAGGTGAGTACTGCCCTGCCTCCTGAGGAGTAGCAAAGGGGGGGAAAAAATTGAAAAAGGTGGAGCTGTCTTAAATAAATTTTACCAACAGAAAAAGATTACCTGTGAAATACTAACCTGTCTTTGTGAAAATTTGTCATTACATTGTCAGTTCTGTTAAAGCTTGGAGTAATCCAGGTGGATTGTAATTAAACTACATCTGGAGTAATTCACAGTCAGCATGAACAAGACTGAAAGCCACAAGCAACAGCTGTTCTACATTGCAGTTTTCTGCTAATGTTACTGTATTTTTAGGACATTATAAATGAACATTTTATACCCAGTTGTACCACATAAATTCGTACTACTGCTACCCTGAGCAAAGCTTAGGAAAGGGGTCCAGCTTAAAGCAATACTAAGTAATACTCTCTTATTTGAAGACTATTAAAACCCCAGTATTCTTATTTTTAGTCTTTTAGCATCTTATTTCCCTGGAAAACTCAGGTTCTTTTATACTGAGGTTTCTTCTCTACATGGGCACAGTGAGCCTCTGACTGAAAGAAGAAACTTTAAATTTCTTTATCACTGAAGAGTAGATGTCTTAAACCATCTAGGCATAAAGTGCAACTCTGATCTAAGGTAAAGGTAATGGAGAGAAAATTTGATACTTACTTCATATGCTTAAATTCAGGATTCAATTAAAGTGCCTGAAATCCATGGAATGTTCTGGTTTTAATATTTATGCAAAACCTGTAGTGCAATGATTTTTTTTTTAATTTAAATAATTACTTGTTATTTAAAAAGACATTCTAATGTCTTCTGTAACTGAAACGTTTGGTAAAAGAGGGATTATATTGCACTGGGCAGCTGAAGAGGGCTTCAAAAACAAAAAGTGTTAAAAGGATTGGAAGGAGTATGTATGCCTGATAACTGAAATATGATGTTGTCTTTACTGTAAAACTGTGAAGATGAGGTGCAACTTGGGGTCTAACAAGTATCCTTTGTCATTTCCAGATGTTTGTCCGTTGTCTTTCAAGGAGTTTGTGACTGATTACCTGTTTATCACACAAACTGGCCTAAGCTCTAGACTGTGACCTGAACAGTAGTATTTCTTACGTGACAGTATTATGTCAAGGAGAGAATATAGTATTTCTAAAGAGTTGCTGGAATCACTTCTTTTAGTGGATCAATACAACAGCAAATTAATTGCTTTGGATAAAAACAGGGGGTTGAACTACTTGCAATATATTGTTTGAAAATTGCTGGGGTTTATGACATGAAATATGGTTGGTAAAAATGCTAAAAGTGTTAGCATATTTTAAGGAGGGCGGACAGCTCTTAGACACAAACCTTGGAAGATTCCTCAGCATCTGTAATAGAATATGAGTTGCAGACTCATCATATTCTGTACCAAATAAAAAATGGATAATGGAAGTGGAGGATTATAATTTAACAGGCTTTGTCATAAACAATTTGGAAACAGATGTACTGTAGAGAAGCCCAAGTTGTACAGTCCAAATCAGTTTTCTTTCGGGCACTGAGAAAGGTTATATCCCACTTCATCTTGGGCTTAAATCGTACAGATGTCTGAATATGAGGCAGCCAAGCCTCTTCATAGCTGATGCTGTGTATGGATGCTTTTTAGATTCAATGTGTCTTATGTATTTTAGTATTCACTTTACAAAACAATAAATGTTTAATTATGTTAATTATGTTTAATTATATTATTGACTATGAGAAGAGCTTACATATATGTAAGTGCTAAGATAGATAAATAGGTAGATGAGTCATATATACCTCAACCAGAGATATTTTAAGTTGCCTTCTGTGCGTTACGTTGCTACCCAAGAGCTTAGAAGCACTCCCTCCTCCTCCAGCAGCCTATTCCAGCAGGAATAAAATCGTTGAAAGAGTTATATTGGGTGGGAAACAAAGTAGTGCAAAGGTCATTGTACCTACTTAAAACAAAACGAACAAAAAAACCCAAAAAACAAAAAAAAAACCAAAAAATGCAAAATTGAACTACAATAAAATTTAAATAGCAGTTACATCTTAGAGTGTCAGGAGCACCACCATAAAACTGAAGAAGAGGTAGAGCCAGCTGCTATGTACAACAGATCCATCCACTGTACTGCAGAGAGAGTTAATGTTAGCACTGCTGGCATGAGTAAGACCCTGATATTTCATCTATGAAAAATTAATTACTCTTGGGGCTCCTTTTATTGACTAGCAAAGACTGCCACACAGGCATTTTCTAGGATGCAGCCAATATAACTCTGATGGATTTGTCCCTGTATATGAAAAAGAAAATCAAAAAAATCCATGAATGAATGAACCTGAAGTAGGAAAGAATCCAATGTTCAGAACACACAGCTTGACTTTACATGAGAAAAAAGAATAAGGAAGAAAGGAGGGTAGGAATGACACTACACATAGGTTTTTACACATAAGATGAAGAAGTCTTAGTGGGTTGACCTTGGGTGGATGCCAGGTGCCCACCAAGTTGCTCAATCACTCTCTGTCCCAGTGGGACAGAGGAGAGAAAATAATACGGAAAGCAACTCATAGGTTGAGTTAAAGCAGAAAGAGGGAAAGTCTGCATACATATAATCAAAAAGAAAAAAAAATTATTCTGTACTTCCCATCAGTGAGTGCTGTTCAGCCACTTCCCAGCAAGCTTCAGCATGTGTTGCAGTAGCCCAGGAAGGCAAACACGGTAAATAGCAAACGCTGTAAATAACAAATGCCCCACCCTGTTCCTCCTCCTTTCCTTAGCTTTTACGTCCCAGCTGACATCACTTAGTGTGGAATACTCCTGTGTTTAAACTGGTTCAGCTGGTCTAGTTGTGTCCCCTCGCAGCATCTTGCCCACCCCCAGCCCCTTGATGGGTGGTAGGAGGAAATGTTAGAGAGCCAGCACTGATGCTGTGCCAGCCCTGCTCAGCAGTACCCAAAGCACTGGGGTGCACCTTTCCAGCAACCAGTGCAAAGCACAGCACTAAGAGAGCTGTGATGGGAAAATGAGCTCCAACTCAGCCAGACCCAACACAGAAGTAAAAGAGACTATTTGGTGGATGTAAAGAATATTTTAGGTTGAATAATAGTTCAGCAGCATGGGAATCATTACAGTGAAAAAGATACAGACAACGAGATGCTAGCAAGTCATTTACAGTGTTTCTTAGGGGACAACAGACACAGCTTCAGAATAAAATCAATTATTGTTTGACAAAGCTGCTGGAGGTTGCCATCTCCAAAATCTTCAGGACCCAGATGAGTTCTGTATCTGCAGTCTGGCTGCTGCCATCCCTTAGTGCAGGCAGTAGACAGCTTATTCCCATGGGCTGGGTCATAGTCCTTGAATGCCCCAAGAAGCAGCCAGTTCAGTGTCCTCAGTTCACTGAGCAAATCACTGGGGTTGCTCTACCTGTTATTGTCTCTCTGACTCTGACCAGGTCTTTGTTTAATGTAATTGTCATGTTATCAGATAACCTGAAAAAGGTTATGGAGCACTTATTCAAGGTTGGTAGACACAATCATGCAAACTAAGGTGGTGACAAAATCAGCAGGGTTAATAAATATTGTTAACAAGAGTCTAGTTGATCGCAGAGCTGATAGCCATGACTTTTGCTGCTGCAGAGAAGGAGAGGAAAAGGGAGACCACAGTCAGGAGGAAAAGGATGAGGACATACAAAATACTGAACTGAAAAGGATGAGGACATATAAAATACAAACTGAAAATACACTAAAAATTGAACATCTATAATAATGTGTGGTGATGCCATCTTGAGTTAGATAACAAAATAAAAAAAAAATATTCTAAAATATACTAAGAAGCAAAAGAAAAGTACATAAATTTGAAGATTTTGGGGCATATCACAGGGCTAATGATGCTAATGACAATAAGGTTCATGCTTTTAACAGTGTTTCCTTCTCCCTATAGCAGAAGGTAAAGAGCTGCTAATGTTTCAGTGAACCATACCATGATATAGTCTCTGATTAATGAGGAGGAAGAGAAGAGAGAAACATCATTTTTTCTTGGGTATAGTTTCAGAAAAACTAAACAAACAGATAAGTATTTGATAACCTTTGCATATGACAAATTTTAAAGTCAAAGGACATAAACCAGGGGGTAATATGTGTACTATATAGTGTTGCTTTATGGTACTGAGTGTTTCCTTTATTTTCTCCCCCCACATGATGGACTGTATTTTCTTCATCCCATACAGACATTTAGGTTATTTTGATGATGATAGAAGTTAAAAATAAAATTAAATCGATGGTTTCGGGCTCTTAGAATACACTAAAATAGAACTTGTGCCTGTGGATATCACAACTTGTATTATTGTCTTTGGTTTTTTATAAATATATTTATATTGTCTTTGGTTGTTTTTGTCTTCCTTTATTTCTTTTCTATCTTGTAAACAAAATACTTTTAAGTGAAGCATAAAGAGTTATGAATATCATATTAGGAATCTAGGTAACCCTGTTAGAATTTATGACCTTTACTGAGAGAATTCCAGGAAAATTGATTTACAGTATCTTAAGGAGAGGAACTGTGTATATATGAAATGTCAAAAATAGTTCAACACAGAAGAAAATTTTAGTTAATGAGGCATTAATGCTAGTGCAAAAATATGATTCTGGTATTTTCCAGATTTTATAGAAATTATGAGATATAATAACTCTCTTTTTATCTTCAGAAATGTTCATATAACGAAAAAGTTTATGGAAAAAGAAAAGCACTTTCTGTTTGTTGTGTAGGACATGTAAGCAAAAAATCAATAATCTGCTTAGAAAAAAGGATTCTTTTTAAATCAGCCATACAAAATGATTTAAAATAAAAGGAAGGTTCTCTGCTGCAGCAAATTACTTCTAATAAGCATTACATTACGTGAAATACAAGAAAACTAATAGTATTTTTGTAGATCTACTACTTAGAAAAGAAATCAAAGATAAGACCATAAAGAGCACAACAACAAGCATAGGCAAGATTAATTACTTTTGTTTGGTCAATGTCTTGATTCCTAATAAAGTTTTATGCTCAACAACATGTCAAACAAACAAAAAAAATTATGCGTAGGCATAATTTCCTCTGTAGGTGCAGAAAAATAAGGATTAGAAATTGAGTTTTCGAAGAGATGTCTTAGGTACACTCTCGTAAATTTCTGTAGAGAAACCTTCTAAAATTGTGATTGTTAAACTGCAAATAATTTTATACATGAAAGATTGAAAATTATACAACACAAAAAAAGCCATATTTTAATATGTTAAGCCAAATACCGGGATGAGAGGTGTATACTTTTTCTTTCATAGTCGTACTTACTGTAGTGTCTAAATTTGCAAATGTTGTCAGGTAAAAATGTTACTGTGATAGGAAACCCATAAATTTGCTGTATCTATCTGATTTAAGTAGTTTGACCCTAAACTCTTGATTTTTCTTTGGCCAGAAGTTAGAAGACTAATGATAAACTGATTCATAAAGTGACATTGGAAAGATACATTAAAATCATGCTAAAAAAATCCCTGTTGCCTTGTTTTTACACTATCAAAACAAATATGTTGTGGTGATTTTTCAGTGACACTCTTATTCTGCAGATTTCAGCATCAAAGATGTTTTGAAAACTCACTAAAAGCTGAATATGGCTGTTGTTCCAAAGTACTGGAAACTCTCAGTCAAATGAGCATGGATCACTTGTACCGCTGCATCATAACAGCCTTGTGGTACTGAACCAGCAATGTCACAGAAGGCCATGTCCTTCTGTGTACACCCCAGGGAAGAAACAGTAAAATCAAGTCTTCAGTTGCACACCAGAGCTAGAAATAATAAACCTATATCACAATAAGACAGAGACAGAAGATGCCTGCCAAGCATCATGAAGTCATTCAGACAGTAAATGTAGTTGATGCCTTAGGATTTTAGCGTTTATATTTTCTTATGTTTGTAATCCTGCAATTCTTTAGTGTATAACTCTGAGCTCCATATAGAGTGTTAGCAACTGCTTTTCCCATTTTTGTCAGACACAACGATTCCTCTCTAGGCCTGAGAATCAAGGACACCTCACTGTTTCAGGCCCCGAGAAATGTAAACAAAAGTGAGCTGGGGGGGAGCAAACTGGGAGAATGGGACTGCACTGCCTGAAGCTGTAATTGGGCAATTAACCTCTGATATGCAAATGGACAAAATTTATATCTGTCCGAAAAACGTGTGACTGTGTCCATCTTGGGTGTAGTCTCTGCGAGACTCCTGCACTGCCCAAGGTGTACCCTGTGAAGGCCTTTCAAGAAATACCTGCCCTTTATCCTTTCTCTCTGTCTAGCCTCTGTTCCAGGTCAGCTTCTACAAGGTATCAAGTTAGTCAACAAACAGATACCTATAGATTTGATATTATCTAATCAAATTCAGATACGATAGTTGTTCATGGGGATGCAAAAAAGTACAGAAGAAAGTGTCTGATCTTCTCACACAGACCTTCTCAACAGTTATTTTATTAATAGTGGGAGCCCTGATTCCACACAACAAGGTCAAACCATACATCTTTCTTGAAACTGTCATTGAAGTCATGGATCTGTAAATTCCCTTGCACCATCCATTCTCAAGTCACTTTTCTATCCTTCACTTTCTCATCAATTTTTTTTTTTTTTTTTGTCTTGGTCAGGAAATCCACAAAGGAACTCTTTAATCTTCATTATTTTGAGTGCTTTCACATTTGCTGTGATTTTTATCCAGTCGGTTGAAAAACCTAACCATTTGTGCAAAATGAAGGATGTACTATGGATTATTTTACTGCTTCTGTCAGAAGCCTTTTCAATGTACATTTCATATTCTCATATTTGTTTTTTTATTGTCCATGCTTCTTTTCTGTGTATCCATCTTGTTAATTTTTCTTTAATACTAACCTACATTCATATAACCTTTTCCTACTTTTGACATAACTCTTAAATCCAGAGAGGTGAGTTTTTTCCAAATCTTTCTTTTTTTCTGGTTTTAGAATATCTTGCTACCCATTTTCTTTGAATTTTTCCAAAAATTAACCTCCACTCAACACCTACCCTTCTCATTTCCCAAAACTTCTCACCTTTTACAAAGAAATTCTCATTTTTTTCATTGCCACTCTGTTTTCTTTCTGTTATTTCTCTGTTGCATTTTATGTGAATATATATTAAACTATTCTCTGTTTCTCCAACCAATTTTTTTTTCATGTTTGTAGCTGTGTGTCTGGGGACTGTCTTCATTATTTAGGGATCTATTTTGCTTTTAAGTAAAAAAAACTATAAATATTTGCTTTACCATGAAGTCAGATGTTTATGCTCTTTTCTGATGCTTACTATTATTTTCTGCATTCTTTTTGGACATATGAAGATATTTTCTATATTCCTTGAGGAATCTGGTTCCGCAGGACTCACCAAAGACATTTCCCTGAGACAAAGGAGTTTTAATAACTGTACAGATCTGGAGAGACTTTTCAGCTGTGGGATTCATGATTCTATCATGGGAGAAAAACTTATGTGAGCCCTCTCCCACTCTGCAAACATGATTTAACCTTCTGACTTGTTTTCCCCTTACTTTTATAGACAAATTAAAAATAGGTGTTTATAGATATAAAGAAAAAATTATGTTTCTAGACTCAGAGACAGTTGGATACTTTTAATATTAACTAAGCAAGGAGAGGGGAAAATTAAGGAAACATGTAAAAGGAAGACAGAAAGAAGGGAAAGGGAAGAAGAAGGAAGGGAAAGGGAGGGGGAGGGAATGAGAAGGGAAGGGGAAAAGAAGGAGAAGGGAAGGAGAATAATAGAAGTATCAAGATTTGAAAAGCCCTGGTGCTCAACGTGCAGTTTCACCAGTGTGAAATACAGGGGGATGATCACTGCCCTGGTCCTGCTGGCCACACTATTGCTGATACAAGCCAGATGCCATCTGCTTTCTTGGCACCTGGGCACACTGATGGCTCCTGTTCAGCTGGCTGTCAGTCAGAACCCCCCAGGTACTTTTCTGCTGGGCACATTTCCAAGCACCCTTCCTGCAGCCTGTAGTGCTGCCTGGAGTTGTTGTGACACAAGTGCTGACTAAGTACTTTGCCTTGTTGAACCTCACACCCTTGGCCTCAGCCCACTGATCCAGCCTGTCCAGATTTCTCTGCAGAGCCTTCCTACCTTTTAGCAGAACAGCACTCCCACCCAGTCTGGTGTCTTCTGTGAATTCACTGAGGGTGTGCTCGATCCCCTCATCCAGATCATTTTTAAAGATATTAAACAGGACTGGCCCCAGTACTGAACCTTGGGGAATCTCAGCTGTGACCATCCACCAACTGGCTGTAGAACAATTCACCACAATTCTCTGGCCATCCAGCCAGATTTTAACCCAGTGAAGAGAGCACCTGTCCAAGCTGTGGGCTGCCATCTTTTCCAGGAGAATGCTGTGGAAGACCGTATCAAAGGCTTAACTGAAGTCCAGGTAGAAAACTACCACAGCCTTTCCCTCGTCCACTAGGCAGGTCAACTGGTCAGAAAAGTAGATCAGGTTGGTCAAGCGGTATCTGCCTTTCCTAAACCCATGTTGACTGGGTCTGGTCCCCTGGTTGTCCTGTATGTGTCACAGGATCGTTCTCAAGGTAATCTGTTCCATAGCCCCTCATAACATCAGGGTCAGGCTGATAAACCTGTAGTTCACTGGATCCTCCTTCTGGCCCTTCATGTGGATGGCGTCGCATTAGCCAGCTTCCAGGCATCTGGAACCTTCCCAGTTAACTAGGACTGATAATAAATAATGGCTTGGTGAGCTCTTCTACTGACTCTCTCAGTATCCTCGGGTGAATTTCACCCAGCCTCATAGACCATTCCAGCCCTCTGAGTATCTAAGTGGCAGAGCAGGTCACTGACTGCTTCCTCTTGTTTTACGAGGGGTCTCTTCTGCTCCCTGTCCTTGTCTATCAGATCAGGGGTTTGCTTGGCCTGAGGGTAACTGGTATTTCTCTTAAAGACTAAGTCAAAGAAGGCTCAGAAGTAGCTCAGTCCTTTCCTCAGCCTCGGTAACGATATTCATCTCCTTGTCCAATAAAAGAAAAGTGTAAGATGATGTGTCTCTTGGCTCTCATGTCTCACCCTCTTCAGAGTTATCACTAATCAAGTTCTTCACCACGTTATCATATCTCCTTTGATTTTCCTCCTGGCACACTAATTATCATCTATTACAAATGTAAATCAAGCTTGTAGCACTGAAGTATACTTAACATGTTGCATATACATGAATTGCAATATTTTATCAAGGATGCTCACTCCTAAAAATAATTTGTATGTAACATTTAAAACCTGCTCTTGGCATTTTAAGGACTCATCTTCAGTAAGTTCTGCAGAAGCCAGGGAGAAAATGGAACAACTGGGGGGAAAAATAAGCCCCCTCACTCTTTTTTAATGAGGCTATGCAGAATATTGTCATTTCTCTACCTAGCAAGATGCCATGCTGAGAGCTGGAATAGAGAGCTGTTGTCTAAAAATGTTGTATTTCTTTACAGGAAGTTTTAAAAAACCCTGCTGGCTTTTTCAAGCCCTTAATAAAAGAGCAATTACCTTGAGTCTTTATAGTTACAAGTGCAAAGCTTTCTCTGTCATGGATGAAACAGAATTTTCTCAACGTGTTTCGGGGGCTGTAAAACACATTGCCATTACTGCAGATGTTCTACAATCTTGTCTACTAATTTCAAAGCTAGTAGGATCATATTTCAAAAATGGTCAGTCGTATAGTTAGGAACCAGTTGCTTATTTCACCATTCCAAATGTCATTTAATTGTATCTTGAAAAAGTTCAGTGTCCTTGAAAATACTAAATAACAAACACATTAAAGAAGCATGAAATTACATTAAATTACTCTGTAATGCAGGTTTGTATATTTTTATATTAATAGCTCATGTTTTGTTTTCTTTGGGATTCGAAGGGTATTTTGTAGTTGAACAGACCCATTTACTATGGTTTACTGAGAAATTCTTCTTTCACAGTCCAAAGTAATTGAAATCTGTCCACGCAAAAGATGACAGCATCTTACTACTTTGACATACAGAGGATAATTCGCTTAAGGGGATTAATTTTTGACAAAATCTAAAGAAGGTCTTACGATCTGCTTTTATTATCATGACCTGTCCCAGAGCTCCTGTTTGGCCTTGGACAAATCCCAGTGAACTACATGATGGTGCCAGTTAAGCTTTGTTTTCACTAAACCTGAGTTAATAAGTGTTATTTTAAAGAAAGTTTTCATTTCTCAGGAGAGTTTTCATGATTATACAGCCACACTTTGATTTTTCTCACACCATCTAGCCAGTCAATTACACTGACTTAGGTGAAGATTCCACTAGGTCAGCCTATCTGATCAAAATTCAAAACAATATAAAATCATCTGTAGTGCCAGATGAAAGGTTAGGTTATTCACTGGCTAGTGGATCCAATTCTTGGATAAGAATTTAGGAAATCTGGATGGTTCTAAGTAGGCTTATGGCCTCTTTCTTAAGCTCAAGACTACCTGAAATTTCAGGATGTCCTCTATCCTCACTTTTGTAAACTACTGCTTTGAAGTCTCACAAATCAGGGGACCTGGGAATTAGGCCATTCTTTAGCAGGGTGTTTTCAAAGCCACAGGACTGTTTTTTTTGAGAGAACACTATATTCAGCTGGCTGGGAGGTAATTCAGACCAGAGGGATGCCCCAGTTACCCTGTTGAGGTGCTTAGGTACAAGACTCAGGTGGCCAGGCATAGGAAGACAGATTCTTTTCTGTCGTAACATGGAAAGGAAGACACATAGTGGAGGTTTTCAGGTGCCTTCTCATATGACTACTTATGCATTTTACCTGCACATTTTATAAAATAAAATGCACAAGCAAAATACACAGAGGATTAAGAGAAATGTTGTTCTCTTTGAGACCTTTTATCCTTGGAACAGGAAATAAAAAACCCCAAACTTCTTTATATAGTCCATCACTGGTAAACCTTAGTTTCATTAAGACTGAGGGATTTTTCTTTGAGGAGAGAGAGTCATGGTTGTTGGTAGACTCTTCCTCAAGTATTCACTACATATCATGTGGGTGCGAGTTTTGAAGAGAATACTCAGCTCTATTAATTAAAATTCAGTACTGCGGATATGCTTAATTTAAAATCCCTTATAAAATTATGCACAGTTGGTTCATGTCCACAGATTTCTAAGAACTTCTATGTTACACAGCTGCTGCAATTTTTATTTCTAGTCAATTATTTCTTTCATAATAAACTGAAGCTTTTAGAGCAATTTGGTAAAACTGTAAAATGTAAAAGGACTGTAGCCCTCGTTAAAAAGCAGTGATAATACAGAAAATTGCTGTGAATGATGTTCTGTCATGTAGGTGATAAAAAGGAATTAGAACCAAGTGTTTCATCGATTGCTGATATAATCATAGAATCACCACTCTGCACTCTGGAAAGTAAGCAGCTGACGGTCTGGTTAAATCAGTATCATTATACAATTAGTATTTTTGTACCTTTAAATGTGAAGCAAACACAACTCTAATTTAAGGCATCAAGATGTGAAACCAAAGACTGTGGAAGGGTCCTAGGGAAAAACTTGAGATCCTGTGTCACAAATGACTGGTCGTGCAGAGGCGTTCCCTTTGGCATACTAACCACCCAGAACCCTTCAGCATTTATGAGTGTTGGGGTGTCTTGTGAAAGGAGCCTGACATGTATGTATTGACAGTCCTGGAAGAGCTTCAAGCTCCTGAATCCTAATGGGTGCCCTGTCTTGACTTTGTATTTCTGTGACAGCCAGGCATGCAGCAGCCCTGCCTCCCAGGTCTGGTGTGGCAGGATGGGAATTGCGAAGGCCAGGCCACAGCAACCTCACGGTGCCCTGCAGGCAGGATCCAGGATAGTGCCCCAGAAGTTCAGAACTGTGCCTGCGGTGGACTTTTTTGTTGATGAGCAGTTTCCTTGCCTCCTGTCTTATTTTCTTGTCAGAGTAGTATAAGCTTCCCAGGAACCTGTGAAATATTTTATGGAAAGAAATTGAAAATTTTGCACATGATTTAAATCTGCTTTAAAAAAATTGCTGGGAAACATATCATACATAGTACAAGATAAGAAATTTGCATTTACAAGAGATTGCTTTAGTCATTTTAACAGGCCTTTCCTATCTTTTACCTCCAGGATCCTGAGAAGTAGGATTGATATGGGTAACATTTTTCCTTCCCAAGCTGTATCTTCACCTAGAGAGCATATTCTAGATGCCATTGTATTCCATTAATATTTGACTGGTTTGTTTTTTGTTTGTTTTTTTTTTTTTTTTTCATTCCATGAGGGAACTTAATTTTTTATGTATAGAAAGAATTTTGCAAACCTTCCTTCTGGAATACCCATGGTAATCTACTCAATATCATTACTAAGGACACTATTGCTCAGAAACATATTGCTTTCAGATTTAAAGGATCTGCAAACGTAATATGATATTTAGAAATTACAGCACAGCTTGGATTTTCTTAATACATTTTATTTTAAAACTGGTCATTGACATAGCCACTCAGTTTTCACTGTCATTCGTTTCTTACCAAATAAATTGTGATCAGCAAAACAGCTTTTATAACACTGAGATGAAATCACATATACTGTATTTTTAGCTACTGAAGTATGTATTTTAGTGGCAAGGCATATGTAATGTAAGCCAGAATCTCTTTAGTTAGGGGCTTACCAAAATTACTGCTTTATAGGCATCTGCTCTTCTAAAATGAAGGGGTTTTTCTTACTACTCTTTTTTATTCCAGTTTTTCAATGTCAATTGCATTAAGAAGAAATTAAATTCCTGCTCCCTTCTAATTGTCTTACAAATTACATAACAAAGCAAAAAGACTTACATCAAGTGAAGATAATGGTCATTATTGATATTAATTTGAGAAAATCTCACTGTGTCTTAAGTATGTGATATGCCTCTGAAGTGGCCATATTAGAAGGCAGCAAGACAAAAGATCAACCTTCTAAAAGGAAATGGACTATTAATACATTGTCAAACTTCTGGCATTTCTGTCTTTTCTGCCATAATACAAGCCTGGAAAGTAAATTTCTGGATAAATTTGTGAAATTATTCCAAATCTTTACACTGAATATGACTGTTTGACAAAAAAGTGAGAATACAATGAAGATTCATAATCTTAGAAACAACACCGTTCTGATTTTGAAAGATGAAACATTTTCAAAATATGTCAAATATCTTCATACTGCATTTTGTAAATTTAATGAGTTGTGCAGAAGTGGAGAAGAATTACTTATGATATACCACCTACTACCTTAGAATCACCCTTATACCCCTACCATAATTGGACAATCAGTGACATAAAAGAGATAAGTTTGACTTTACATTAAAAAGATAAAAGAATGCATACCATAAAATCGCATGATTTCTACAGAAAAGGAATTAATTCAATATGAAAAGTTATCCATTGGAAAAAAAAATTAATAACAGACTGGAATTTTAATTGAATTTTGACTCTACAAACCAAAGCAAACCTTAAAAACAAAGTGTGCTGTCTCCTTTCATTACAACAAATAGCTCCCTAGGGGATAGGCAAAACAACACTTTCTTCCTTCTTCTCCCTGATTTCCATGGTTTGTTGATATGAACAGCTTAAAGTATGGAAAATATTGCATTCCTTCTTGAATATATAACTGTACTCACCTTGCCTTTGACAAGACAAAGTAAGGTCCTTTCCTTCATCTAAGTATTCTGGATAGAAATAGATATGGTGTTGACCTCAAATGTCTCTAAGTAGAAGGTTATTCTAAAAACAAATCAGCAAGTATACTTTGATATTGGGGAAGTTAAGTAGTTCTTCATGCTCTCTGGAGAAGTTTTATGATGATTGTCATTTGTTTTTGACCCAGTTTGGGATGTATATTGATGAAAACTTATTAACTCTTCATGACCTCTTAAGATCCCTGTGACAGCAGCTACCAGTAAAAGCCCATTTTATAACAGCAGGATATTCACACCCTACTAAACACTAATTGAACACTTGTTGACAGTCTGAATAAACACAGTGCGCACGTTTCCTTCCCTCCATCAAAGTCTTTATCCTAGGCCTAAAGCACAGACACAGGTAATGTGAATTGTGTAAAGCCACTGTAGAGTGCCTACAGTTTTTACTCTTTTGCTACAAATGAATGGTAGCAGGGTGGTGGAAAAAGCATAAGGTGTCTTTTGTAGATGTTAAAATTTACTTTACAAAGGCAATAATTAATGAATTATATTTGCTCTTCACTGTTTTCCCAACAAGACATAGCTGTTTTAATTATAGATTTATAACAGTCCAAGCACTTTTTTTTGTGTGTAATAACCTTCTTGAGAGACTCATTGCCATACATCAGTGAGGAAGTCAAAGCTCTACTAGGGCATTAGATACCCTCAGCAGAAGTCTAGTTCTCACTTTTGATTCCCAAGTCCAGTTTGAAATTCCTGGAGTGCAGTCTAGTAAAGGGGAGTGACTCATGCTTTTGCATTTGTTTTTGGGTTGTTTGGTGTATGGTGGTGTTTCCTTCTGACTATTGCAGTTCTTAGTGTACTGGAAGGTCTTCTTCTCAGTGAATAACTGAGTACTCACAGTGTTAAAAACTTATGTTTGTAATCTTCAAATTATTGTGTCCTTGTCACATGTATACTACAAATTCATAACTACTAAAACATTTAATTTTTCATGAAAACTACAAAATTTTTATTGTTAGAAAGTAACATCTGCCCCTTATCACCACTAAACTAGAAGATAGGGCATTGCTGATCTAGTCAGTCTTCATCACATTTATTTCTGGTTATGGAAAACTGTGTTGCAAAAGATTGCACCACATTAAAGATTTTCTGGTTCTGAGCAGTGTATGTACCTTCTGTCTCTTTATGCCTAGAGCATCTGTTAATAGGAATATTATCAACTCCAGATTGTAAGGAATGCATTTGCAAAGCAATCTGGTGCATAGAATGTGTAGAATTTTCTGTGCTGCATCAAATCATGTTTCTTCAGTTTCATTTCAAATTAATTTACCAATCACTACAGATAATGCAAGAGTCTGAGTGCATGATCTTACAGAGTCAAGAAATAATACTTGGAGTATAAACGTATTAACTGTCTTAAATATTTTAGTTAGCGTTTATTTTTTCCCTAAGCATTCCCATTCTGTAAACAAGACTATTAAGATCAGAAAAACTTTGATTTATTTTTATGTAGATGACAACAAATTTGTCTGGGGATGGAACCAGTCAATACAGTGGAGGTCATACAGATGCTGCCATCCAGAGGGACGTTAACAGACAGGAGAAACGGAGTGAGAGAAACCTCGTGAAATTCAGCATGGCAAAATGCAGGGTCCTGCCGCAGGTAGGGAAGACCCCCTGGCAGTGATAGACTGGGCAGCGGTAGGCTAAGGAGCAGCTCTGGTAAAGAGACCCTGAGGGCCCTGGGGAGCATTGAGCTGAGCATGAGCCAGCAGTGTGCCCTGACAGCAAAGACAGCCGGCAGCATTAATGGAAGTACAGTCAGCAGGTCCAGGGAAGTGATTTTTCTTACCTTTGCTCAGAGCTGATTACACAGATCCTAATTACTGTGTCCTGTATAGGAAAGACATTGATCAGCCGCCAGGACAGTTGGGACTGGATCACCTGCCTTATGAGATGAGGCTTAGGGACCAGGGCTTGTTCAGCCTGGAGAAGAAATGCCTGTGGGTCTTTTAACAAAAGCATATATTTGCCTGTGGGGAAGTCAGAAAGGAGACAGAGACAGGTCCTTCAATATAGAATCATAGAATCGTGTAGGTTGGAAAAAACCTGAATGTCATTAAATCCGGAAGTTAACTTAAGCACCGCTGAGTCCACCACTAAGCCATGCAGAATGGTGGGTAGATGAGAGTCAGTGGGCATAGTTTGAAACAGGGCAATTTCTGAGTGTGAAGAGAAACCTTTTCCCAATGAGAACACCCCATCAACAGAGCAAGCTGCTGAGACAGATTCCACTCTCTCTGTCTTTAGAAACTTTCAGAACACCTGGACAGAGCACTGAAAAACCTGGCTTGACCTCAGAGCAGCCCCTGCTTTGACCAAGAGGTTGGACTAGAGGGCTTGGTGAAGTATCTTCACACCTGAATTGCCCTTTGATTCTATAAATAGGCTACAGTACTACATTTTCAGAGGTATGTTTGCTTATATATCCATTTGAAAGCATTTCTAAGACTACTTGAGTAGTGTCATTTGGCCATGCTATATAGCATATTTCTCTGAAGCACGCATGGTAAATTCCAGACTTGCCATGAATTTTAACAATTCTGAATAATCATTAAATGGTTATTTTACTTTTTCTAACTTATTATATCAAAATCAGAATGAATCTAAAGGGTTTATATGCTAACTGTTTGTATTAAAAATATTATAATTTCATCCCTAAATTTCAGTATTAACAGATACAGTGATGGACACAATTAGTGCTCTCAGTAACCTAGACACAGGCCGGTTAAACTACATAACATAGGTGATCTGATCAATTTTATATAAGAAATCAAACAAGATATCTTCTTTATTGCATTGCAGTGGTAACAGAACTGCACAGAATAAACTGCTTTCCTCTCCTTGAATGAACACAGCTGTGTGTGTTCAAGACCTTCTAGAAAAGAAAACCAGAAAGCCTTGATGCAAAACAAAGTCTGGAACAACTGGCATATACCCCTTGAAGATTTATCCAAGGGGAAAGTTATTCAGAACATCTGTTTTGCATGTCCTATCTCTTTTAATAATATCAGAGCTACAATGAATGGCTTAGATAAGATGCACATACTGGATTAGTTGTTACCTAGACACTAAGAATTACATTTCAAAACACACCAAATTACTTCAATGACCTTCTTAATGGTACTGTGTACTTTTAAAACATGAAGAGTTACAGAATTGCTATCCCTGAGAATGAAGAAGGAAAAAAAGCCAAACCAAAAAACCCCCAGGAATTTCCCAAGACCTTCCTCTGTACAAGCCCTGGACATCAATGAGTATCAAGTATTTCACTAAGTTCCTCTGGGCCCACCCCAACAGGTCCATGTCTTTCCTGAAGGGAGAGGACGCAGATGAGACAGCTGATCCAAACTAACCGTAAGTAATATTCCATACCATATATCATCAAGTTTAGCAGTAAAAATTGGGATGAACACGCCATGTTCAGCAGTGAAATCTGGGGTGAAGGAGGAAGGAGATATGTCTGGACTTGTGGCACTTGTCTTCCCAACTAACTGTTCTGTTAACTAACTTGACACCCTACTTTCCTAGATATGAATAAATACTTGCCTGCACATGAAGAGTAGTGAATGAATTCCTTATTTTGCTTTGACTGTACATAGTTTCTGTTTTTCCTATAAAACTGTATCTATCTCAACTCATTAGTTTTTCTCACTTTTACCTTTTTGATTCTATACCCCAATGAGAAAAGGCAGTCTGGGACTTACGTGCATACCAGGGTTAAATCACAACAGCTGTGTGCAACACGCTACTTTCTCAAAGGAAAAATGAAATCCTAGAGAGAATTTAAGTTTTTTCTGAATTTTTAAAGCATCTGAAGATGTGGAAGTTCTGAAACCTGCAAGAGAGATGTGCATCCAGTCTGGAGAATACATCAATCAATTCTCTTTGATTTCTATTAATATTCTTTTTGTTCTATATTTCTAAATTTAGCACCTCTTAGATGAACTAAGTTTTCTAGAAAATACCAGGATGTACATTGAAAATTTTCTAGTGGCCAAAAATTCCTAGTTAACAGTCTTACACCATGAGAAAAAAAAGAACTCTTACCAGCAATAATGAATTTAGACCAATATTAATACACTTATTTACCAGCATATCGTTCTTCTTCAGCCATAATGTTTTCCTTAATTCTGGTGCCAACCACCTGAACAATTCAGGGCTGACCAAGAGCTAAAGCAAATTGTTAAGGGCATTGTCCAAATGCCTCTTAAGCATTGACAGGCTTGGGGCATTGACTACCTCTCCAGAAAGCCAGTTCTGGTTTCTTGGTAAAGAAATAGTTCCTAATGCCAAGTCTGAACCTCTCCTGATGCAGCTTTGAACCATTCCTATCCTATCACTGGATACCAAGGAGAAGAGATCAACACCTCCCTCTTCACTTCCCATCCTTTGGAGGAATTATAAAACTACTTCTCTCATAGGTTAAAAATCAAATTATTATTACAGTGTTGTGTTAGTTATGTTATTTATCAGTTCTAATCTTCAAGTTTGATATTAGATCACAGACCAAACATCTTGAAACATTCTTTTGTCCAGTTTTAAAGACAGAATTTTGCATGATCTTAAATGTCAGGGAATGATGAGATCAAGCAGGAAGCTGGGAGCTAAGAGTGAGAGAGGCCAGCAGAGGAGAAACTCGTCAAGAGGCACAGTCCCACAGTATCTAACCAAGAGAGAAGGGCTGAGGCAGGGATTGTGAGCAAGGTTTCTAATGATCAGACAAGACTTCAGAGACAAGGCAAACCCACACCTATGGGGAAAGTATGTGTCCACAAGCCTTGGCCAGGATCAGGGCCAAGATGGCAACCTAACTCCAGCTGTGACTCAAAGTGCCTGCATAGAAGTACTGCTCCCATATGAAGCACAGAAGGTGCCAGACAGGTTTGCTTCATCTCCATCTCATCCAGCTCTTCTCAATCACCACTTCTCAATGTTTGTGCAGCTGCACAGTATCCAGCCTTGAGCAGAGACTAACAAGCACTTGGGGAACATGGTGTATTCAATGGCCAAAACCGGGATTTTGCTCTTTGCATTGTCTCATTTTGGAAGGAAAGTAAGATTTAATGTAAACACATTTCTTTGCTAGAATATTACATTGTACAGAATAATATGATGTGGCACAGCTACATGACAAGATGCTAGCTCCCTGCCAAAACACATTTGACAAAAAGCTTTTTGCAGCTTAGGAAAGCTTCCATCAATTCATACATTCAAACTGAAGGTATCATAGGAGACTTATTGGTATACAAATGCCTTGCACCTGTTCTTTTAACAGATACAGATGAGAACAGTGGGATGCTGGCTCTTGTAATGCAGAGCAGAAGGTATTTACCTTCCCCAGCACAAATAACAAGTTAAAGGATTTGTTTTAAGATTTAATGTATAATTTAAGATGAAAAACAAAAAAGCAAAATCTTAACAGTACCATAAAATGTTTCCTTTAAGTAAAACATATGTTTTAAGTCAGTGAACATACTTCGATTTCCCCACCTTACTGAAAGCATAGCAAATCACTTGTCACACCATGATAATAATGAATGATGTACTGGAAGGTATCTCTCATTAAAGAAACACAGCAACCAGCGACAGATATAAGTGAGAAAAAAGAAACTGCGTATACAAGAGCAGTAAACGATATGACAGCCATGAAGATGAGTACAGAATAGTTGTTTCCCCGGTTATAATACTACGTATAATTTATATTTAAGTTTTTATGTTATCCTTTCTTCATTTTTTGCCATCTTGGGTAGCAGACCTTATTCATTACATCTACATTTCACAAATAAGAATTCTTTATAACCTCTCTATTTTACTTTCTAGAGTTTTACAGAAGTCACTTATGAGTCTTTAACCTCTGTTAAAGGGGACCTTTTCTTGATACAAGGGAGACTGGGAACTCCTAGACCAGGTCCAGCAGAGGGCAACAAAGATGATTAAGGGATTTGAGCATCTCTCTTGCAAGGAAAGGCTGAGGGAGCTGGGCTTGTTCAGCCTCGAGAAGAAATAACTGAGAGGAGACCTCATCAATGTCTATAATTGTCTCAAGGGAGGGTGCCAAGAGTATGAAGCCAGGATCTTCTCAGTGGTGCTGAGCAATAAGACAAGGAGGCAACCGGCAGAAACTGATGCACAGGAATTTCCACCTGAACATGAGGAAGAACTTTACTTTGCAGGTGACCATGCACTGGAACAGAGTGTGCAGAGGGGTTGTGTAGTCTTCCTCACTGGAGAGATTCAAGAACCATCTGGATGCAATCCTGTTCAATGTGCTCTAAGATAACCCTGCCTGAGCAGGGATGTTAGATCAGATGACCAACTGTGGTCTTTTCCAACCTGACCCATTCTGTGATTCTGTTTGGAAAACTGGACACATTTTTATTTGAAATTAAATGCATTTGGGACACTATTCAACCACAACTTTTGTAAAATCATATATTGAGGAAAAATAGACATGTATTTTGAGTCATTTCTTCATCTTTTGAAGCTCTGACTTTCTTAGGCTTTTGGTTGCCCAGTGAGGTAGAAGTGTAGCACAAAGCCCTGAAGTACTATCTGAATTGTGTCAACCGTGCTTTGAGCAGGAGGTTGAATTCTATACAGCTCCTGGGTTTCCTTTGAATTTGATTGACTTATAAATTCTAAAAGCTTTTTTCATCACCATTGCTATTTATATGAAGTCCATTATCTGGAATAGATATTAATTAATTAATCATGTCTGTGACAGTTTTAAGGTTAAAAAATCTTTCTTTAAACTGGATAGGTTGGTTTGGTTTTTTTTTGAAAGAGAGTAAAGTATAAAGGGAGAGGCAGATATGAAGTTGTTCCTATTACAGGTGTTTTTCAGGCTGTCCTGAAACTTCTGAAATCTTACTTGCAGGTATAAGTTTACATCTGTAATTTTTTCTGTGCACTGAACTTAGTTTGAAATGAACATACATATATATATATATATATATATATACACACATTATAATTTAAAAGATAGATTTTCTTTAAAAGGCAAAATGACATCCTAAATATTTATTTATTTAGACCTCTAGTTTGGATCTTTGTTTATTATTCATAAAGTCAGTGTCATTATAGATTAAGTACAGTTGAAAAAAAACTTTTCACATACAATTTCATACAATTTGATTATTTAATTTGTTCCTGTTTCTATTGACAGAATTTGTTATGAAGTTCTTGTTTTCTAATATGTTTGCCTCTACTTGACAAGTGATTGATGTGAAAGAGCAAAGCAAAACAAAACACAAGGCAAACACCCTCTAGTCAACTGTTGCTTCTAGATGTTCTATTTTCAAGAGCTGATATTTTATCTGTGTAATACATTTTTTCCACCTGAAATGCATGTATGTAATTAAATGATCCCTCTTACCCATTTGGCGTTTGCCTGAGCACTCAGAGGAAAAATCATTCTCTTTCACAAATATTTTCAAAGAAAAATCAGAAGAGGCTGCAAAGCTAGTCAAAATGAAAATACGGTAAATCTAATTGTATTGAGGACTGGAAAAGTCACAGTATAGTGGAAGATATGTCTCTATGTGGGATTCTTGAAACCTGAACATGGGAGATGCTTTGGAATAGGAGCAGGCTTTGGCTCTATACAATGTGTACACAATTTTTTCCGTTGTTTAGTAGAGACCAATAGGTTACAATGGAGGATAGTTGGGAAAATTAAAAATATATAGGAGGCAGAATAAGGAAAGACTTGCACCAATAGCCTAGTTCAGAAGCCAATAAACAGTGAAGACCATCACTCGCTGTCATGTAAACTCCACACTTGGGCTTTCAGCTGCACCCTGAAGATGAAACCCAAGGTGGAAAAGATATATGTTGAGAGTGGGACTCAGCTGCATTCAGTGGTCACGAGTGTCTTGCTCCCCTTGATCCATGGTGCACGTCCAACTTGGACCAGAGGGACTGGAGAGGGACAGGACGTGAGGCAGGGGGTGTTTTTGAATGAGAGACTTCTGTTTATGTGTTAGAATTGAGATCTTATACTAGAAATCATTCTCTGCTCTCCACCCACCCTGCTTATTTACTAAATGTTAGATTAAATACCACAGTTCTTGCAGACCTCCCACAATTTTATTGTGACATTATGAATGCATTTGGGGGATGGTTAAATATGGAGCTTTCAGGTGACCTATAATACACAGTAGAGTTGAACACTATGTCCTAGTAGCGGAGAAGAATTGTAACAGGATAATAGCCCACTAAACTCTTTCCCTTTATCCTTTACCATAAATATTACACACACAAAACCTATTGATTAGGCAATTTCAACTACCTACAGAATTAAATTAGACATTCTGACGTGAAAAAACCCATGAAACCAACCAAAATCCTTAGTGTTTAAAGGAATAGGTAGAAACTGATGGAAAGAATAAATGAATGAAAATAAGAAAATTGTCTGATGAAGTCAAAATACCATCATCTACAGCACTGGGAACTGCAAATCCATCACATCATAAGGAATTTTAAAGGAAAGAAGGTAACAATAACAAAATTACTTTTAATTTGGAAAGAGAAATTAAGTTCTGACAAAAAAATTCACAAAAATTAATTAACACTTCTTGGTGCCTAATAAAGGATGTCTGAATGCTCATTAGCTGTATGTATGGGAAGTTTTAATCCTTACATGTTTTTTTCTATAACATGAAAGAAAGTAAGAGATTGTGTTACAACTTTCATTTTTTAATTCATGGAAGGAGAAACTGATGATAAATTAATGACATTAATCTAGCCAAAGATATGGGAACACCTGGAAATAGGAATAACTTGCAGCAAATAAATTTCTAAATAGGAAATGGTAATTTGAAAGGTGCTCATCTTAAAGTAACTACAATTTGGATTTTTTGGTGAAAAACAACATTCAATATGTATTATTACTGGCTACTACATGATTTTTCTGTCTTGATATTTTAGTAACAATTTTATATTGACATAAAAAAAAAATCATGTGTAAAAAGTGAATAATTTGTCCATTTGAGAAAGTGGCCTCATGTTTCTCTTAAAGTGATATATTTAAAACAGGCAACAGAGAAAGTATTATAAGACACAGAGAGTTTTGTTTTGAAGCTCCCTAAACAAACAATTTGAATCTAATTTGGTTTTAAATTATTATGCATATCTTTCTTCATTAAAGATGAAAGCAGATAAATAACAAATTTTCATTACAAACCTGTTACGGAGTAAAATGTTGATTCATGATAGTGATGGACAAGACACACTGAAAACTTCGACAGGGGCCTGTTCTGGCAGAAGGTTTCTCAGCAGGGAGATATGGGCATATTGGAAGAAGAAAGTCTGCTCCAGCTGGTCAGGATCCAGATTTGTGTCACTCCAGCCTAACAAGAATTGTCCCTGGCTCCCCTGAGGTTGGGGACCAATTACAGCTGGCCATTTCTTCAGCTTCATAAATGCTCTCTTGGCAAACATAGTTAATTAATAGGCTGACTCAGTAAATATCTACTCCTTGACATGATAGACAAATAATTTTTTTTTTTCTTTTTGTTCAATAAAACTTAAATTGCATATTTTTACTTGAAATATTTTTTTGTGATTACTATTTTCCTGGTAGCCCTTGTCAGGGGAACCACTTAATTGCTACTCCAAAGATTTCCCAACCTTTTCAAACAGACAGCTTTAAAGTAACTAGCTACCACAAATCCAATTTTTATTGGACCACAAATATAAAAAAAACCCCTTGTCCAGCTATAAGATGAGACGAGAAACTCTCTTTAGACTTGTCTTTTGGAGTTTTTAGGTTGTTTTCTTTATTCTGGTTTGTTTTTTTTATGTTGTGGGGCTTTGTTTGTTTGTTGTTGTTGTTGCAGCTCCAAATGAGCCAATTCAAGACATCATGTTACTTAGCTCATTGTTTTCAGTTCACTTCTACAGTCAGTTAAATAAAATCTATGAATGATGTTATTAATGCTAAAAAAGTGTATGGATTACTTGTGTAAGTAGCTTCAGACCAGTGTTATCTCTATTCGAGGGAATCCCATACACAGAAGTATTTAACTGTGTGTATGGTTTATATGTATATATACAAAAAATATATAGTTATATATATGCACTCAATATAACTACACATGCATATAACTATACAAATATCAAACATCTTCATATTAGGCTATTTGAACCAGACACTGGAAGGATAAGTTTATGCCTAGACTCACTCCCCAATGAGACAAAAATTGCCAGCACGATTACACAAGATTGAGCACCAACAGTGAGACACACTCGTAACAAGCGCTAAAACATACTACCTGCACCACTACTTATGTCCTGAGCAGAAAAACAGAACAACATAACCCTAGCAAATAGACCTTCTTGCCACTTGCCAGGGGATTTTAAATTTTTTGAGATTGTTATAAAGAGTTATTGCTTTGGCTTGCTGTCTCCTCAGTCACATATGAATGTACACTATCAAGAAGGTTCTTTGCCACTGTCCACCACATTTGAAGTTTGGCTATTTGCATACATTGGCTCTCACTGCCCTGTCTCCTTAATGTCTTCTCATCTGTCCCCAAGGTGAGTTCTAGGGTTTAGAATGGTTAGTTATCACATGACAAGAGCCATTTAAATTTGCAAGAATTTAATTATTTATTGAAAGGTGGGTGCAAGCCTAACACTTCTCTGCATTTATGAGTTAATGGATTTGAATCTTTCTTTTAACTCTGTCTTGTACCTACTTTTTACTTACTTTTGTGGTCTTAGTCTATATTTGGTACAATTCTAGATCAAAATATTTTAACAAGTGTAATGCTATAATTTAAACGCAAATGCAATATTGAAATATCAATCATGAGTTAAGAAAATGTATGGCCAGAGAACTATATTTAAAAGCACATATTTATTGTAAATAATCAAACCCAATACTTATTCTATGCATAAATTTCTATCAGCAACATCCCTCAAAAGATGGAATCCCTTCTTCTGAACATACCTAACAAATGTCATAAAAACTGAGCAGTTAGAGGTTTAGCTGGCATGTAAACAGAATTCAGATCCAAAAACTCGATTTTTCTTTCACATATGACAATCATTTCTTTTTCTAAACTCTTCCATCCCCCTAAAGCAATAAATGTGGTGAAATATAGTATAAAAAATTATGCCTCTCTTGAGGATGAGAAGGCAGGGAATATGAGATAAAAATGAGCTAGTATTTCGGAGCAGGGGAGGAGTTAAAGTGTGGGATTGTACTGACTCTTGAGTTACTTGAAACGTTTCAGACTACTTCATGATTAAAAGATGTATAAAGTACATATTATTACTGTAAAAAATATTGAAATGTCTTAAAGATTCAGTACTAAATTGCATATTGCATGAAAAAAATATATTTATGTCATTGGAATTTCCCACAGTATTCCAAGGAAGGCATTAGTTTTGGTGAAGAGGTCAGTTTATCTGACTAAATGCATTGATATAACTTCCTGTAGTCTAGATTTTGTGCACAGTGCTTGCACCAATTCCCAGACAAGACTTAATCTTGCTTAATGTATGTGACAAATGAAGAACAGCTTGTAGTAGTATCATACTATACAGAAAAATGGACACAATATTACTCAGGAGAATGCTGAAAACAATCCTTTAAATAAAGCAATTGGTGCTCGTTATTAAATTTCAATTGTTTCACACATAAATCTATGCTCAGTAGCATATAAAGACAGTTATGAAATATGTCTCGAACATATATTTTTTTGTAAACATATTTTTTTTTGTAATGAAACCTACTTGAACTAGTGGAGGTACACATAACTAAAAAAAGAACAAATTATTTAAACCTCTACTTTTTTACAAGCCTATGGCTGTCTGTCTGATTTGAAAGAACTGCCATATAAATATGAGTTTGTTTCAGTATAATTGATCTCACTGTATAAGAAAAAAAAATATGCAGAGATATGAAGCAACTTCCTTTGAGCAGTGCTGGTGATTCAAAACTCTCTTACTTTACATGCAAGGGCCACTGTACCATTATACCATCCCAACCTTCTATATGAGAGGGATTGTACACCTAATAAAAACAAGTGATTGGATAATAAGATTGAGATGTTTTGGGATGCACTAGAATGCTGTATGCAGTAACTATTACACTTAATTTTGATGCATTTTCTTTTCCCCTAGCTTAAAATACAATGACCTTTGTAACACAAAGTTTTCAATAAGCAAAGGAAAGTTGGGATTGCTCTGTAAAATCAGTGATGATCCTGTTAAATCTCATATTTACTGGGAGAAAAATCCTCTGCTAACCACTGCTAGGTATAAAAATTTAGATTCTGATAGGGAACCACATTTTTCTTTCAGACATCTGCTGTACAAATGTATAATCCAACTATTAAAAGAGCATGGATGTCATGGAGAAATTCCTCAATTAATAAGGGCCAGGAAGGTCCCACCCACAGAAAATGAACAGGGTTCTTGAAACAAGTTCAATGACTTAGTCAAAAAGAAAGATAATTCTCCCTTTGATCTTTCAGTCTATATTTTTTATTGTGCTTGCTATGAAATTGTGATTAACTAAACATGCCAAGAGCTCTTCTTCTGTGAGTATGATTAGTCTAATGGCTCTTTGTCATTTCAATTTCATGCAAAAAAAGGAAACTTCCCTGATGAGTAGAAGGAAATAAGGAAGTGTCTGAGAATACAACCTTATCTGAGTGTGAGTGATTATACTATTTCTCTTTTGAAATTAATATGAGCGGAGTTTATTATAGTGCTCTCTTGATTATGAAGGGCTTACATGTCAAAATGTTGGAACACTAATAGCTTTTTCTTTTCAGCTATATTTGGAATGTGTAAAGCAGTTTAAAACTTTTTAATGTTCTGTATTTACATATGATTTCTGGATATAGCTCTTTTCTTCCCCTTCAGATATGAATACCCTGTTAAATCAAAATCATTTAAAAGTTTCTGCTATATGTGCTAATTTTTATTGTAAGAAAATTTTCTGTGATTGATGTATAGAAGTCTCATGACAAGCAGTCTGTGGATTATTTAGAATTTAATACTACACATATTTATTGTATAATTTTAAACTTTACTATAATTTTCAAAATAGAAAATTGAATTTGAACATTTAGTCTTGCCCAAGAAGAATTCATCATCGTCTTCTATGGATAAATTCTTCTATAGAAATAATGATATTAAGGAAAATATTTAGCCTGGTGAAGATGTTAAGAAAAAGGTTTCTAGTGAACTGTGTATTCTACTAGGACATAAAAGGCAGAAACGGTGACAAACAGAAGATCTGAATAATCAATCCATTTATTTCAATTACTCCAGAAAGTCATTGTGATTGCGAGCTGACACTTATTCTAAATTCTATTATGTGGATTGTGGACTCCATTAAATCTTGCTAATCAAAATAAAAATATGAGTAAGATTCTAAATTGTTTCGGCTTACTTAAGCATACTAAACTAATAGAAAATAGACGTGCAGCTTTAATTGCCTTAAAACTTGTCTTTAATATCTACTCGTGGTTTGCCAGATGTCCACCTCACAATTTTACAGAGCTTATTTTATCTAGCTTGGTGGGTGAGTTTTACCAATCACCTCTACTGTGCAGCAGTAGAAGTCAATTATGAAAAGCAGAAGTATTTTTTGAAGTTCTCTACTTCCTACATGATTGTTCACAGTTACTTACCAGTGTCATATCCCTTAATACACACAGTAAAAAACTAGTAGTGCTGTATAGCAATTCACTTTAACAAAGCATTTTTCTGGTTAATCTGTTAGATTCCACATCTGTGGCACATAATGAGGATTTTGTACAAGAGGGAGAGAGGTAAAGAGAGTTAATATGTTTTGGAAGACTATTTATAAAAATGAATTAGGTTTGGTAAAGATAATTTTTATCTTAAGAAAATCAAAAATAAAATAGATAAGGGGATGACACACGTAGTGATTTTCAGAATAATTTCTCCAGATACTAGAAATATGTAATAGGAATTATTTTGATTTGGAGGTGAATTTTTTTTACATTTTTAAAATATGCATATGTCAGAATGTAACTACTGAAGAATAACATCATAACAATTTGACTTGACACAAAAGTTAAGTGTTAAATATAAAAGGTATTTCTAAAGTTTTCAGGGGACGGGTAGACTTTTGTAAGTAAGAGGATTTTTGTTTGATAAATGAAGAAGTAATTCATCCTTCTAACACTAGAAGGTGAGAGATGAAATAGCATTACAGTGTAAACAAATGGTCAGGAAAAATACTAATGCAGTTCAGTTTAGTGGCTCTCACACTGCGTTTCATGGTCATGGGAGACATCGCTGATCAGATTTGCTAACTTGATTCTTTCCTTTTTCCGGGTTGCATTAATTTCCAAAAATATATTTTACTAGTAAGCAGTGCCTTTAATTAATCCAGAGATGTCAAATCATAATGAATGACATATACATGTCATTTTAGGACATATGAATGGCTGAGAGACACCAGCTGCAAAGTTTGGTAGCTCCAGGAACAAAAGCTTTCAGAGTTTTTTGATTTTCATGAAGTCTCGTAGAAAACTGATTAGGTAGATATGTTCCTTTTTATGAGAAATTCCTTTTTTTTTACCAGTCACTACAAGACAGCTTGCTACAAGATGGCAATCTCATTGAGGAAGTTTTTCTGATAACAGAAGGTATGTTTTTAATATAATTCTATTAATATTTTATAACTACACAGGTTATTTCTTTGAATATATTATTTAACTACCTTAAAGGATTTCTTTCAGAAGTTTGGTTTTCTATCATCCATTATTAGAATAATGTATATATTGCTACATTTCAAGCCATAATATGTAAGACAAATGACATAATAGTTCAGGAGACTGGCCTTACATTCTGGATCTACCTGACTTGTTTTCTTGCTCAGGTGCTCGAGAGTATTTCTTGTTGAACTTAGAAGAAAGCTTCATTATATCAACTTTTGTTATTTTTCTTCCTTTAGGGCATTGTCTTCATAATCATTTTGCTCCAAGAAAAGAGATGTCTGCTTCACATCCAGTAATAAATTAAATATTTACCGACATCTTTGAAAAGAGGTTAGTGTGTCTGGTCCTGAGCCTGACACTGGCACAAAAAGAGCTGTAATGTAAATAGATCCTTGCAGAAGTACACAGTTACTTGAACTACCTGGGAAATCATTTGTTATAGTAAGCCCTCTCCATCCCTGCCGTGCTCACACACTTACAAATGAGTAAACATATCCATCTGGCATGTTGTCAGCCGAGAATACTTAGAAATACAGGGCAGATATTCTTCCAACCCTGATTTCCCCTGTTTCTACTAAAAGAATCAGAGAAGATATGCAGACTTTTACATACTCTATGAGTATCCTGACAGGTTCAGAATAAAATCTCAAGGTCTTTATAAGATCATAAAAATGTAAAATAATTTCGATTGGAAGGCACCTCTGGAGGTCCCATGCTCCCATTCCTTACTCAAAGCAAGAGCAAACTTAAGAAGTAGATCAGATGGCCTAGAATCCTTCTCAATTAAGCTTTGGGTATCTTGTACATTGTATGTGTCACCACCTCCTTTAAAGCTCACTATTTCTTTATGTTGACACTTTGTTCCTGATTCAGATAGACAAATTCAGGCATACAGTGCAGTAGCAGGGACATCTGATGTCGTTTCATATGACCTAGACATGAGACCTGTCTCCATCTGCCAGAATAACATGGGTCTCTCACAGGTCTCATGACGTACCACAGCCCTGTGTGGATGGCCTGAGTAGCGTAAGGGTGAGTTCCAGTCTAGTCAGTGTGAAGAAATCATTGTATTCAGCCTAATTTACCGGTTTAAGTCTAAAGTATTTAGAGCTAGATGTCTAGCTTTAAATTAAAACATTAAGTTCACAAAAAAGTTTTTTCTTTTCTTGAATAGCTGTGTCAGGATGGGTAAATCATTCCTGCATTAATAGCAGTGATATCATTACACTGCCTAACTCTAAGGTTGCTGGGACAGGTAAACTGAATCCCATCTTGTATGACCTACATATGTCAGGAGCATTAGGTTAACTCCTACACATGGCTTTCACATGACTTTGAAAAATCTTCCTGAGAAACGACACTCGAATATCATTCACTTTGTATTATGGATGTATTTATGCTAACAATTTTTGCCTCAATCTAAATAAGTGACCAAGATTTAGTTATTGACTGATTGATGAAGATAACAAGCAGAGACTGTGATAAGCTTTGGGGTTTTAATTTTTAATATGTACAAACAATATCCTTCCTTAGAAATGCCTTACAGAAATTTTAATAAAATAGGTGTATACTTGCTGTCATTGCATGCAAACTATTTCTGCTTTAATTTTTGGTTTCAGGTTTTGCCATTCTTGCCCCTTTTTTCCCATAGTTATATGTATTTAAAAGGCACTTGTACATCCTGCATATACCATTCTGACTAAGTGGGTTACTTGAAAATGTTTTAAGCATTGGGGAATTCACTTTTAACAATGCAAGGAACAAAGGTGTGCTCTTTTGGAATAAAGTTGTACTCTTTAGAATCTATTAGAAACGTGACGTAGTTCAAGAGCTCCCTCTTCTGGCAGAAAAAAATCTCCTGCTCGGGAAGATAACTTAATGGCTCTGTGAGTCTCAAAGTTTACGGTTTTTTACCACTTTTTTTTCACGTCCAGGTCAAACCTGAGACTCGCTAGAGGTTTGCTACTTTAAAAAAACACAATGCAAATGCTGACCTGCACCCACTTATTTTTAGTAAATCATGCATTTCATAATGGGGAAATTATTTTCCAAAGTAGTAGCAGTTCACCATTTTATTATATATATTGTTAAAGCAGACAATAAAATTTTATTTATAACATATATATATATACACAAATATACATATATATATATGGTGGGACAGGACCACTGAAGTGTAGTGGAGAACAATCACAAGCTTTAAGCATCAATCACAAGCATCACTTTACTGAATGCAAAAATTGGGTGAGATTTTCAACTCCATGTGCAAATTTAGTTCCCTAGGTGACGTTAGAATAATATAGGTGTTAAGTAATGTATAAATATGGAAGTAATGATGAATTCTGCAGTATTGTTTTCTCCTGCCTAGAATCCAGAATCCAGTGTTAGGACGCAGACTTCTCTTATAAAGCACATGGGGACACAAACAGTTGAAAACGGCAACCAGGAACAACAGGAAAGTTAGCAACAGCTGCCAACAACCAGCATGCTTGTTGAGGTTCCATTCAAAGATAGAAACTGGGGAAGTATGAAGAAATTTACCTTCAAATCTCCACATGAGTTATTTACTTGGAGATGCTCCAAGTTGAGATACAGTGCCCCGAAAAGCAGTTACTAGTTCAAAATTAAGTAAAAGTAGAGGGCCCTTCTTCCCTCTGCAAATTCTCTTATTTTCTTGTTCTCAAGTTTAGTTTTCTTTTTAATGAATTACATACCTCTCTAGTACATAAGTGAGCAAGGTGCCGTTCTTCCCTTCAGTAAGTCCTGAAGAAGGGAAAAATAAAGAGAAGTTATGCATACCCTGTATGGCTTAAGTAGTAAATCCAGGAAGAAGTTCCAGCCCCTGAAATCTGACCATAAATTAAGCATTTGATTCTTGGAGAGATTTCAAGAGTCTTTTTCTCTCCCTTCACTGTTTTAACATTCGTTCTTTGAAGTATCCGAAGCTGGAGGCCTGATTGGATATTTTCTCATTCTCTGTACGCCGAATTTAGTTTTACACACAAACCCACTTGGAAACAGACCTGTATTAAGTACATTGGTACTTAATGGTGAGAACTAGAAGTAGACACGCTCTGAGAATAAATTTTTTCATGGCAGCATCTGCATAGTTGAAAAGAAATAGGTGGACACCTTTTCACTTTTTGGGGCCGGGGAGGAAAGTCTACCACACTGAATCCAATCAGTCAAAATAATTACAAAAATGTTTACTTCTGAATGCGTAAACATGATGTGTTTGTCACAATATTCAGCCACACCAGGATCAACATATTTGTACATGTCCAAAAGGAGCTCCCTCATGACACTGTTGATTTAAATAAAGAAAACTAGAGATCTATGAGACACAACAAACTCAAGCTGAACTACATTTTTAAAAAATGTTATAGTTTTAGATTCTAAATTTAGCTTTAAACACTGCTTTTTTTTAAAGCATTAGCAAACTCATGTTGTTCATTTGGCAGGTGTGAGCAAGGCTGTGTAAAGAATTTGTATTACCTTGTTAACACAGTGTAACACAGTGTTACACATCAGGAAACAAATCGTCTAATAAATAATTTGATCTGTAGAAAGATTTACAAGTTCTTCTGTAGTCAAAATCATAGTCTTACAGAATTTGTAGATACATACATAAGTATGTTTTCTTACAGAGTAATATTTTTCCTAAGTATTTTCCTACTCTTTAATATTTCTGAATATTCCTTTATCTGATCCTCAGCCTAGAGCCTCTATTATTTCTTTTCTTTATCTCCAAAATTGCTGACAACTTTTATATATATATATATGGTTTATATATATAAAATAAACATATGTTTTTATGGGAATTTTTGCTGTTGTAGGATTCTCTTAAAGTCTTTATCTTTGGTGTGCTATTAGTTTCCTCAGTTCTAAAGATATCACTTCAACCTTACAATTTTTTAAAATCTTAATGAGTTTAAATATCTATCAGTCAAAAAGGCTCAGCTATTAATTCAAAATTTAACACAGAGTTTTGAGACCTAGTTTCGTCATCATCCTATTATTAGGCTCTTGCTCCTTTCTTGAAATATTCTAAATGTTTTTGAAAAACCTCTGAGAGACTGTCAAAGGAGTGGCAGCCCATCTGAGTGAGCATGAAGTCCTTTTGACATGCACTGTTCATTCAGAGCCTTACAGAAACTCCAGCAAATAGCAGATAAAAAGCAACAAAGGTCAGCTTTTAATCCACCTTTTGGTGTAATTTTCTGTCTCACATATCCTCCATCCCAATGCACACACAAATTTATTTACCATGTTACCACCTTCCTGAGAATTAATCCTAGACATCTTGTGGGAAACAGAAGGAAGTGAAAGAAAGAAAATATAAATAGGCGGTCAAAAACAACATGGCCAAGCTATTAAAAAATAAAAACACAAACCTGAATTAAATATTTATATTCACATATAAAGAATAACTGAGAAATAAAATTTTTTAAAAAAGAGGCAGGTGTGTTTCCTGAAATAAACTCTCTTACTAGCTTAAAATAAATATTGTTAACCACTGAATGATCAGTATTACAACCTTGAGCATGCTGGTTTAGTGACCGCTCACCAAAACCTCTCTATCTAGGTATGAAAATTAATGAGTTTGGAGTCTGAAGCCATAAAATTTCAAAAGAATGATTTTATGGGAAAGTTTTTATTAAGAGTAAATGATTATTGACAATAGATACTTTATAGAGAGAACTGTTCTGGACTAAGAAAAAACATTTACTTAATCTTGTTACTGATTAAGGTTCTGCTTTATAGTGTTTTTAGCAATAGAAACCACCTTTATAAATTGCTGCCTCAAGGAATTTCATTTTGAAAGGTGTCTTAGGAAGGTTTGGTAAGAGCTACTACTTTGCTTGAACTGACAATGACTCCTTTGGGGCACTGCATAAATTTATTATGAAACACTGTAATGAATAATAAAACTATATTATTGAACTAAAAATTATTAGGGAACATTCTTCACCTTCTTCTGTCCCAAAATCATACAGAAAATTGAAGCTTCAGTGTGAAATCTTATGAATGCAAAATGCTTTGGATTAGAATGCACCACTCTGACATTTATTCCATTTATAATGAAAAACATAAAGTAGATAGTGGTCTTTGTGATTGCCTCTCCCAGGAAATCCTGAAGTACACAGCAATTTCATCCTTAAGCAATGTCCTTTCTCAGTCTTTTACAACGTTCTGGTTTTACATAAAATGCTTGAACAAGTGAAGACACATGATAAATACCTTAAATCTATTCTGGAAAAATATGTTGGTTTTGCAGCTGACAAATACTTCTGCAGATTGACACATTGAGTTGAGAATAGTACAAAGATCTCTTAGTGAATCTTCTCCATTTTACTCTAACTGTGATGTTGAAGTTTCACCACAATCGGTTAGAAAACTGATGTTACAAGGAAAACTCCTTTGAGATTTCCCTCTCCTCCCAGTTTAAATTTAGCAGTTCTGATAATTTTTTGAGTTAGGGCAGTGTGGCACAATCTCTCTGCCATGCCTCCTTATTTCATGTCACAGAGACACTCCAGGCTGCTGTTGGCAGAATTTGTCTCCTCAATGGCAAATATAATAATTAATACAACCTTGTAATAGAAACAACCCATCCTCAAGTACAGCGGCAGACTTCCCGTGGTCTCATTCTAACTGAACTACCAAATAAACTACAACCACCTACTAAAAGGCAACCCTTTCTGGTCATAAAGCAACTTTATATCCCATTAAAGAATTTCTCAAGCCCATGTCAAAGCTATTCCTATGGCTGGAATAAGAAAATTAAGAGCTTAGCAACACTGGTCCCAGAGATATGTCTAAACCAATATACTCTGAAGAACTCCTGGTGTCCCTGGCATAGATAGGGACTATATGTAGTAACCAGAATCATCCAAAACCCAGGAGTATGTGTGCCTCACATGGTAGCTCCACATATCGGGTCATACCATCGAAACCCAAGTACTGGAGCTGAACAGGAACTTTAGGGCTCCCTGGCCAGACTTTTTTGTATGTACAATGGGTTACACTACATGCTAAGGACCACCTGACAGTGTATTGGAGATCATAATTTATAGTAGACTAGCCAATTAATTAACTTCGTGCCAAAAGCATCTTCTTGCTCCTAGGCTTTTCTTCCTGTCCATCTTAAGAAGCCAACTTCTTGTAGCTGTAACAGAGGGTGCCATAAAAATATTTAAAGGAGTGTTGTATTTCCTTTCTCTTAGTATCTTGTTGACCTTCTTCACATATGCTTGGCATTTTCATCCATCTGCCTTTGGCAGTAGTACTTGCAGAGTGGTGAGTCATAAAAATGTTCTAAAGCAGCCCACCTGCCAATCTAGTAGGTAAGAACATGTCAGCTTTCTCTGTTTGCCATTTTTTCTACTTTATCTCATTTTGATAAAAAAAACTCTTTCACTGGCACTGTTTCCTTTCTATTCTTCTACCCTAAATAACATGTGTTTTAATATTATTCTATTCATCAAAACCATATTTCTTTGATGTCATTACCATATATAGCATACATTTTTAGAATTCTAACCCCTATTCATATAGAACAAAAACCAGACTTGGTATTTGGAAATGCCACTTAATACAGAGCTTGTTAGTTTTAAAGATTTTTACACTTTGTGCTAAAGTAAAAATGTTATTTTACTAATAACTGGGATGGTTGGTAAATCTCACTTTCTCTTTTTCTTTTGAAGAAAAAAATAGAAAATAATTTTTCCCTTTGTTAAACAAAGAAAATAAGAAGGTGTTACCGGATTTCTTCAGGATCATGGTTTTTCCAGAAAACTTGTTTTCACATGGTTAATGTTTTGTACTGTGCATCATATTATGGTGCTAAGTTTTGCCAGAGTAAAGAGACTTTGTCATTACAATACAAGTACTTTTCATAGAATATATACTCATTTCTTGCGTATATGTGAAAATGTATATAAATATTTTTGAAAATTAAGTCATGCCATAATCTGACTAGTTTATGGAAATCGATGATAAGCCTGGCTTTACCACTTAGGCTTGTTCAGAAGTAACAACCCTTAAAACTTGTTTGTGTGGGACTTCTATTGTAAATGAGCAATAGCATTATGGACTCATTACAAACTAACAAATTCAAACTGGAATCTCAGTGCTTCTTTGAACTATTAAAATTGTGAAATATATTATGAAAATATATCATGCTTCTTTTTAGTGACACTGCTTTATGTCTTAGTTTCTGTGTTCAAATCCTCCTTCAAGATGTATTTTAGAAATATAGTTGAATTATAATAATAAAGACAAGTTCAGCACAGGCTGGTGGAGGAAAAAAGGTGGATTCTCTCAAGACAAGAAAATTCTTAGCATCTGCAATCTGAAATCTTGTTAAAGGTATTTTAAAAATTTTTCCATTTAAAAATTTCCTTTGAAAAATAATTTAGAAAGAGGAATTATTATATACTTGTCAAAAGAAGCTATAAGCTGCTTTTTGTTCTATAAAAAATTACAGCACCTCCATGTGATAAGGTAATACATTTTTTTAAATGAGTTCTTTAAGAAATTATTTTATTTATCACAACAAATAACACATTTTTGTCTTTCTCGTATATTCCCTGCATAAACTATGCAACCATTAATTTTAGTCTTCAGGATTACCTGAATTTCTCCCTCTCACATAAGTAAATTCAGATTTCTTGTGACAATGAACAGACTGGCAGTTTTTCCAACAACAGTTCCCTAAACTTTCACAGAAATGGCAAGAGAAGTTAAATAATCTTGAAAAACTGTCAGAAAGTATCATACGACATGGACAGTGTTTGTCAGTTTTATTTTACAACTGATTTGCCAATTGCAAAGCAAGTTTTGTTGATAATAAACAAAATGTGTTTTGCATTACTAATTGACTCCAATCATTCTGTTTCCAAACGGGGACATGGCCTAGAAGAGTTTAAATCTTTATGTGACCTTAGAATGTTGACAGCTCCTAATTTTTAGGATTTTTTTTCCTGATGTGATTGGAAGGTTGTAGTTACTGTGTGATCCATTACTGATCCAAACTCTAGCAACTTCATCATTATAAATTATAAAAAAAGCCTTTTGGCCAGTATTAAGTCAAAATACTTCTAATGGTCTTTTACATTTCATTGCAAGTACTGACATTAATTTCAACTCTGGGTACATTAAAACACTGGTAAACAAGGCTTCTAATCTCTTTACCTGTTTGCTGTAACTAGGACACAGTATGACAAACCAATGGGGATGCTGACCTCGGTGCTCACAAGTTGGTGAGCCTCTACTTTCTGACTTAAGTCAATACTTTCTTATTTTTACATCAGCTTCAGTTGTCATCGCCTTGGGCTTTTATATCATTTTAGAAAGAGGCACATGACTATTAGAAAACTAAAATTATTTCGTTTTTATCAAAATGGATCAGGAGTGTTCAAGTAGTGACTTATTGCAATCCACTCCGCGCAGATGCTAGCTAATGAGGAATCCTAGAATCTTACTACAATCAAATGATGACACAGACATTTATCTACCTATGTCTTGAGCCTCAGTAGTCCAGGATAAATCAGTCCCTCTGCTTTGTAAGCTAGACACCTCAGTCAAGAACCTCAGATTGCTCTCCGGTAATCATGCTTAAATATGTACACATATATAATACTTACATGCATAAGTTTAAACGCATATACTTCTAATGATCTTAAACAAATAGATAATAACAATTTTCTTCCCACTGAGGAGAACATGGAGTTTTCCAAGTGTAGTTAAAAGCCAGCACATATGTTCTTTTGACTTTGCATCAAAAGAGATGTCTCCAAATCCTTAGTGCATAAGGATTGCAAAAATTTAATAATTAACTAATATAAGTAAATATGAGGAAATGCGTGATTAATTAAAACTAGCACCTAAGCCAATTGAGGTCAAATTTGAGACGGTCCTTTGCACCTTACAGCATTCTTCTAACAGTTTGACACCCATGAAAAGAATGCAGCATATTATACATATATCTATCTGAAAACGTACTCCATGATACAAGTAATGCTTCCTAGAAGTTCCCTGAACCTTGCATAACTTTTGTCTATCTAATTGCAGGCTAAGTTCCATTTTAAACCAGTTCTAAGATGGAATTATAATTCTTCTTTTCCTAAACTTCAGGAAATTCCCAAAAAAAAATTGAAAAAAGCTTTGTATTCTGCATGAAAGATACCTCTGATACTGGGACTGGTTGTGCTTCTAAATTTCCAGATAAAGGAATATAATATGACCACATCTTCATTTGGTGTGAGAATGCAACCATAGCTCAGGAACATACCAGATCATAACTTCCTCTAACACAGAGAGAGAGAGAAAGAAAGAGAGAAGAGAAAGAGAAAGAGAGAGAGAGAGAGAGAAGGGAAGGAAGGAAAGAAGGAAGGAAGGAAGGAAGGAAGGAAGGAAGGAAGGAAGGAAGGAAGGAAGAAAGAAAGAAAGAAAGAAAGAAATATAGTCAGTCTAGAGAAATGTAGTCGCCTCATCAACCAGGTTCAAAGGTCAGTGACTCAAGACTACTCTGCGCAATCTGGCACGAAAAGCAGATGTAAATAAGGAGACTAAATATCAACCACACTGGGATATACTCTTGCTAGTACTACTTAATTTCACGTAAAATGTTTCACAGATATGGTTTCAATTGTAAATAGTCTTATGCAGGACTGTCCACTCACCCAAATGTTTATTCATGCAGTATGCATGTGTTGGGTATTTCTCTTCATCTCCAATATCCTTTTCTGAAAGCAGAAGAGGCTACATGCAAAGATTTTCTCCTAGAGAAAAGGATGAATAGTTATGGGTGTTTGTATCTGACTTACCGATCATAGAATTCCTTCCTAACATCAGCTTTTATCTGTAGATGGACCAAAAAACTTGTAAGTATTTACATTCTAGCATCTGAAAGAGGTGGGGTAAATGACACCATAGATGTGCTTGTTAGAAACAAAGCAAATGTATCAACATAAGTTTGAAAATACTATTTATAAGAAGACAGTAAATAGAAAAAAATGAAGCCAAAATAGAAGAGGAAGGTAAATGACAGAAGGCTGTCATGAATGTAGAGCCAAAGAGCAGACCTTTTATTTGGAGAAAAGAAATGAAAGTTGCAGGCAACAGTTCAAAGTAGTGGAATACTCCTTTAAAAGAGAAAAGAGAGGATGAAAGTGGAAGTATAAAGGGTGGGAAAGAAATGATGAAACAAAGACCTGAGGTGACAGGAGAAGGATAATAGGGTAGGAGAGCAGCAGTCAAAACACATTGCATAATGTTAGAAGAAAAGATGATAGTACAAGAGGGAATAAGTTAAATATAAATAAAAAAAACCAAACATGTTTATGATGATAACAGAAAGGAATATATTACATGCTGAAAAAAAAAGAAACAAAGAGGGGAAAATAAAAGGACTAAAGGAGAGCATACAGCTTAGTATAGGACAAAGAGATTATTCAGGAGAATCTTGTTTAGAAACTGGTTAGCTAGTTGCTAAAACCAGCTCAAATGTGCTATTTAAGAAAAAGGAAAAATATGACACTCTTTTTAAACATGAATATGTTTTATAAAATATTGTGTACTCACTAATTATGATGGTTTTTTTTCCCTGCATAGAGTGAATCAATATCCATACTGTCATACAGGCATGAAAGTTTTTAAAATTTGTGTTGTTCCTATATTGTTATACAGAAGTATAGTGTCAAAAGAGAAGAAAGAGAAGTAATAAAGAAAAAAGAATGAACACTTTCAAGATTATATGAAAAATATTTTCAAGGCCAAAGATCATATAAAGCGTGTACCTTTAGTTTTGATTTGTGGACTAAAATAATCCTGTCATATAAAATTAACTCTTCTGTATTAGAAAGATGAGATAGAATACAAGGAATTTTTAATAAAAATGTGATAAAATTGTTGTTCATTTATTGTCCTTTTTCATGTTTTATTGCTTTATAAAATAGTTTACAATTTTTATCCATTTCTGCTTTGTTTTTTATTGATAGATGTTTAAAAAACATGGCTATGCATTGTCTTCATGACACAGAAGAGCATTACTGTACAATCCCATCTGGTTTTGTACCTGTGGGCTAGTGGATTTATTTTTGAAACAGAAATAAAGTTTGGAGTACTCAGACTGACTTTGTGGAATTACCTTAATGACTTAAATAATTTAAAAATTAAACATCAAATATCATAAATGTCATCCTCCCTGTGCTATCCTTTTTAATTCCACAGAGATTTATTTTCAGAAGAAACAATGCATGTGTACAAAGAATGGACTAAATGCTCTTTTGTTGTTCAATTAATGTGATGTCCCAATGTTTTACTAATTGTACTGTCTGTAGCAACAAAATGAAGGAACTTCCAATCATGTAAGATGTTTTATAGAAGAACGCTAAACAAAATAATAATTAATAAAGTGAATTTAAAGGTGCTCCAATAAGGAAGCAAAGAGACAGATTCATTTCTCATATGTTGGGATTGTTTCTCTGTCAAATCCAAGCTTGATGTCCATATGGGAGACAGGGAGGGAGCAATCAATGAGAGTGTGTATTTCCTGAGAAGCGACAAAATAAATGCATGGAATTAGTTAGTCTACTGTTGGAGGAAGGAGAATCAAGTCAAACCTGGAAGTCTGTCATCCCTCTTGCTCTTGTCTGGGCAATACCTGATTCCAGTGTGCCATTATATATTCAAGCCTAAATCTCTTTAGGGAGGTATCTAGGTTTACATTAACCTCTCGCACACTCCAATCTGTATGTGTAGAAAGAAACATCAGAGCAATACATAATACAGAAAATAAGTAGATGTTCTGAAACAACAGTAAAATGTAACAAAGCACCATGGAAATGAAGGCTGTGTGTAAGATCCTGCATTGTGTTCATGCAGTAAGCATCTTCATGACATCATTACTCTGGCTCCTCTGAGTGCAAATCCTTATTCTTTTCCCGAAAGCCTAAAGGAGACAGGAATGACTTTGTGCTTTGCAAGAGTTCTTTTAAGGTTTTTTGTAATATGTGTTTGATACACTTCCTGCAATGCTGCAAAGCATATTTGACTTCCCCAAAATCAAAAGTCTAGTAAGAATCTAAAGTGGCACAGAATTTATGTCAGATTTCCAAAGCAAGACGTTCAGATAAGCTGTGACCAAGAATCCAAAGTTTGATTAAGTATCTGAACTTGTTAGATGAGGAGGATAAACTGAAAATAATTCAGACAAAAGGCAGAATGAGGACTCAAGAGAAAAAATAAGTCTCTGCACGTCTCATCCCTTCAAAGACAACTAGACACTTTATAGTTAAGAAAACACATCTGCACATTTATCAGAATTGTACTGAAGCTTATTTTCCTCCAGAGTGGTAGAGATATAAAGACTTGATTTTTAATTGCAGGACTACCATACACATTTGGCCAGCATCAGGTAGGAAAACTTAGATAAACAATAAACATTTTGAAATAGACTATTTTTCATTGATCTCTGAATTAAAAATGAGATAAATGTAACAGCAAATATTTTTTGGCAACGATATAGCTGCAAGGAAGACCTATTCACTTATTCACTGAAAAAAACCAAATCAAAACAACAAAACCAACCAAAAAACCCAAACCACCACATAAAAACTATAGACTGTTAGGGAGAAGAAATTATTACTTTTCCAGCTTTATTATGAAACTAGGAAGCTCCAGAGGAACTGAAGAAGTATATTAAAGTAAAATGTTGAAACCAGGGTACTGTAGGTGTTACAACAGAGTGAGAAGACACAGTCCTTCTGGGGAAAATTTTTATATTAGCATGTCAAGCAGAGTGCAGAAAGTACTTGAGGAGAAGTTAAAGGAAGAAAAGGCAATATTTTTATCTGAAGAAATCTTACATAGACATGATACTGTAAATAAGAGTATTTTTTAAAAGGGACAATTGATCATAAATTCCACTGATTTTAAGATAACATTTTGAAATCTTTAATCTTATTTTTAACCACAATACTATGACAAAAGAAAAAAATAGCGCCACAATAAAACCAACAAATTTTGCATCAAAATCCACCCTTGTTATAATCAGAAGGGCAAAGGGGTTTTTTTTTGTTAACTTCACTTTGAGGAAAAGATTCATTATGATGACCATTATGTTGTTAATCCAGTGTTTACTCACACTTACCATTTACATAAATTGCAATAAAAGGAAACATTCAGCTGCTTAAGATGGCAATATGCTGCAGAGAGTGCAGTTCATTTTATGTTTGAGGTTTTTCTGTTTAATACAGTTTTTTTTTCCAGGTTAACTAACTCAAAGGCAAAGACAAACAATTAAATATATGAGTTAATATAAATAAGAAATGAGAAGTCAAGTAGAATAGATATCCATATGGAAAATTTGCTGGTATGTGTGTTAGTAGGTACATTTGTTAAACATCAATTAAATCTTTGATAACCTAAAATAATAGGTTCCGATTAAGATATAATAAATATTTAAATCACTTTAGAAGAAAAGACTGTCTCTTATTATTTAAAAAAATAATAAAATTTATTAATCTCTCAGAATATATGTCTTGAGTGTACCTGTGTGGAAGGTCTGCCTGAGTAAATTGTCTTTTTTTCAAGGGTCACAAAATCCCTCATTACAATTTGGAAGTTTAAAACAATCTGTCAAAATAAACAAGTAAATCACTAGTTCAAAAATTACCACTCTTACACCCAGAGTCTGTACCATCATGACACACCTGCCATTCTTGCTTCCCTAAAACGAAATTTTCTCACCTGGCCTTCCAGTAGTAATTACATCAATATCTATCTCCCTTCTTGTCTAGCCTGCCATAGCCAGCTGTTACTCCTTGACAAATAGAAAAAGACTTTATCAAAGAAAGAGTGCAGCAACCCATAGACAGAGACAAAAGGAAATCGGGAGACAGGAAGATCATCTTTACTGCCAGATTCATATCAAAGTGAGTCACATCCTGACACCACGTGCAGCATTATCACAACAGAAGCAATGTCACACAAGCATACAGCAGAGTGGCTGCAGCAAGGCTGCCCCCAAACTTGAGAAGGAGAGGTGCAGGTAATAGAGGAAGAGTGATTTATTCAGTAGGTCACTATTTAGATTGTAATTTACTGCTCAAAGTGCCCTCTTTTGTACTTGTGAAACATACGTGAACAGCATGTCTGGAATGCCAATGCTGAGCAGCAGAAGGCACTGAACACTAAAAGCTGCCCTGGCAGAATTTACCAAAATCCCACACGGAATCAAAACTCTTCTGTCAAGATGCCAAGTCAGCAATAGAATTCTGTATAGGAAGCATTGCAATTAATTAATTAATTAATTTCTTATAAGTATTATCACATGCTTATACTGAATTAAGTAACTTATGTACAGATGGGGTTCTTGCACTATGAATCCCATTCTGAATATTTCAATTTATTTAACAATTAATTTTATTTTTTTTTAGCTTTGAGTCAAAATTTGTATACTGCTCTAGAATTCTGGCAGCAAGTAGTAGCACAGACTAGAAACTTGAATTCTGATCACTTCATCAGGTTGTATTCATTAGGTCAAGGGTTTCCATATCTTCACACAGTGGACTATGGTACACTGTGCTCCATTTACCTCATATCTATCACAGGCAATAATTGCTATAAGTAGAATTGATTTTTTTTCCCCCACAATAATATAAAAGGAACAGAATTAGGAAATAAGTATCATTTTAAGTTCCTGACTGACACAATTTTTTATAAGGGTGTAATTATTTTTGGTAGTAAAAAAACAATGCTGAGTGTCAATCTGAGAGCCATGTCAGATCTCTACATGGTGAAGCTACCGCTCTGCTGTGTTTTTGTAGGCATTTATAGTAAGTGATCTGTCCTCATTTTGATGCTCTACCATTTTGATGTTAGACCATTTCTAATAATTGATAACGGAGTAGTTGATTCTAGTTCATCTTTGATAAAAACCACTACACATTCTAAAAAAAAAAAAAAAATTTTTCCTCATTTTCAGGCCTTCTCCCTGTGATTACATGTTTATATTCCATCCCAAAATATTTTGCTGATACCTTTCCCCTGACTTTTAAAATTACATTAATTGTTAACAATTATCAAGTAAATGCAGTCTCTCAACTATATGTGCCAATCATTAGCACACAATTTAGCTTTTAAAACAACATTGTACAGGTAACATAGTGAAAAAGAGCCAGAGAGCAAGCTATCTACAGTCTAATATCCTGAAATGGTACAGGGAAGAAATAATCTCATGTAGTTAATTTGGTTGGTTTGTAGATAATAAATTGAGGTCTGACCTAATCTCTATACTAGCTTGAGAAAGATTCCGTATTTTATACATACTGTTTACTTTTACAAAGTCAGCATTTCTTTTCTCCGCTATGAGCTCAGTTCTGCGTTCTCTTGCTACCTTCTTTAGTGAGCCATGACTATTATTACTTTTTATACTCTAATAGCTGACTGCTGCCCAGCAGCCCCTGACCTCTCCAATTCCCTCTGCTTCCCACGGCATAAGATTGGAAGCTGACATTGCTGCAACTTTCACAAGCTCAATGAACCTGAAAGGCTAAGAAAACCTTGTTAAACGCCTTAGAAGCAGACAAATATATATATATATATATAGATATGAAATCAGAAATGTAGCACAGAATCCTTGATCGACCAGTGCCCTAAGAAAGGAATCAAATCAGAACTATGAAAGAAAAATAACAGTAACATAGTACAAAAGTTATTACACTGTTTTTATGCATGTAAACCTAAGGCTAACAATAGTCCAAAAGCTGTGAAGGGAAAAGAAAACTGGATATCTTGAAATGTCTATATGATGTATCATCCTCAGATAGTTACATAATTTCTATATTTGGGGAAGAAGGTCATAAAAATAATTATAGGTGTGATTTTTTTTGATCCAATTACATAAACTGTTGTTACATTAATTTTTGACTTTCTTCCTGTAGATACATTGATTTTTTAACAAAAAGGCAACAGACACTTTTTTTAATGTTTTGTATCAGGTGTTGGAAGTGAAGTACAAAGCTGGGACATTTTGTGAATATCTGTCCAGAGTCTGTGCTGAAAGACTTACTATGCCAGTCTTTATAGTGCATTACAGGTTGAAATTCCCTTTATAGACAATAAAGGACAAATGGCTGTTAAGATGGACAGTTTTCTGTTCCCCATTGACTTGGTCATGGTATTCGAATATAACATTCCTAAAGCTGTTGAGACAAATATTCGAGTATAAAACTTTTACAAGTTCCTATGAAATTATTAAATCATTTATATTTTTTTCAATATTTTATGCCTAGAAATTACTTGAAACTACTGTTTGCCTTCTGTCTTATTGGTGTCTGTCAGACTATACTTGTATCAGTAGTGAATGGAAAGAATTCAAATAATTTCCTCTTGTTAATTTGTTAATTGTATTAAAAAAAGAACATAAAGTATTTCAAAATGCATCCAAAAATTTGATCATTAAAACCTCACAAATCTTTGGATTTGTTCCACAGAGCCAAAGTCATTATGTCCAAATTTCCAAGGACAGTTGTCATATTGCTCTTTATATAATATATCACATCTTAGAATAAAGTGCACACTGATTTGAACATTTTTGCCATGGATCAAGTTTCCTGATCTACAGATATTTCCATTGGACTGAGTAGAATAAAAAGTTATAGTAGTTCTGTAATGTTCCACACCCATTTTTGGTATGAGAAATCACAGGCCTGTTTTCTGATAGGAACTGTAAAATACAGCCTTTGTATTAATACTAAACTCTGATGGTAATACTAATAAACTGTGTTCACTGTTCACTGTTTTTAACAGATCTACTTTAGCAAATTTCCTTAAATTTTAGTAGCCAGAAAAACCTCAAGACTGTTAATCAAAAACTATGGAAGTTGAAGGGGACTTCCTTACTGTGCTGTTCTTTAGTAGGTCATATTCCAATATGAGGCAGAATAGTTTCAAAACTGTTCAGGAATGTAAAACTCCAATTTATGGCAATTTTTTTTTTCTTCTGTATTAACAAGAAAAATATATTAATTTTGGCCCTTTGAAATGTTCAGTTTATTGAACATGAAAACCATTGTACAAAAATCTCAGAGGGAAATTCTCTTTTTTTTAAAGAAACAGGAAGTTACATGTAAACTCTTAGGCTATGTCTATTAAGTATCCAGAGAACTGGAATAATTTATTTTAATTCCAAGATTAATTTCAAATTTTAAAATCTAAAGATAATTATTTTAAAACATTTTTTGTGTTCAAGTAATTTTTAAAGAAAATATCTGACAAATTAGTAAGACTTCTCTTATCTTCAGCTTTTGCTAGACACTTACACATATTGTACTGTATGATATTGCCTTGTTACCTGTATGGATGCTTAAATTAAATTAAGTTGATTAAACAAAGAACAAGGAATTTTCTCTCTAGAAAAAAATGCTACTGGAAAAAAATGCTAGCACTGAACAAGGATTTAAATTTTGTTGCAAATTAGCATGAGACTCAGCAACAAGAAAACAAACAAAAAACTCCCCAAAAAAGTCACAGAATTTATCCAATACTTGTGGGAATCTTTCAAGGAATTTAAGGAATTTAGTCTTGCCTCAGTTCATAGTCATTATGTGCAAGACTCCTATGTTGATTTTGTTTAATTAAAAAGATGAGCTTGAAAAGTAATGGTGTGCTTTGCTTTACTTTTCACAGCTATAATTTCCTCACTGAAAAATAAGCAGATGCTTGTGCTTAGACCATTTACATTTTAGCGTGGTTGTCACACATACTTGATTGCTGATTTAAATATATTTATAACTGTTACCTTTTTTACTTTTTATTCCTTTTACTAATGATGTCAACATATATGCTTATCATGCACTTTTAGTATTTTTTTTTAAATTATTGTTTCTTACTAAAAACGTCAGAGCAGGAAAAGTAAGCACACATCATCTTAGTGAAGTACACCAGGGTTGGTTGAAATCTTAACAAACCTTAAGCTATAGCATATTTGTGTATATCTCTTTCAGAACTTAGTATTATTTCTTAGAGAATTGTATTTTTTTTTTCTTAACAAATTCTAATTAGCAGCCCTGATTTCAGACACCAATAAAAAGAATGGGTGAGAATAAAATGATGAAGGCATCTCAAAAAAAAAGAATTCTCATATGACCTTAATAGTATATAGAGGAAACTGAAAATTTATTTTGAAAAGTAGTAAAAATTCAAACATACTCTTAGACAAATGTCTATGTAATCCAATACATTTATATGAAGCATATCTTACTGAACATAACAGATGATTTTTTCTCCCAGTAGACTGTATATATCTATTCATTATGCAGTTTTCTTTCTTTTTGCCTCATAGTCAAACCTTCTAGGGAGAAAAGAAAAGAAAGAAAGAATGAAACAAACAAACAAAAACCTCATGCTTTGATATCCTGAAGATGGCCTGTAAAAGTTTATAATGTTCAGAAAAATTCCTGGCACATTATTTTGAAGTTGTTTGTCTTAGTGTTGCTAGCCTTACCCAAGTAATATACACAGTTATCTAAATGGCTAATGGATTTGATAACTTCATTTTAAGTTAAATGAACTTTTCAATTTCTGTATTGTTTATTTTGTTACCTATAAAGTTACTTGGTTGCTTTTTTAAAGAAACCCACAACCAATAATCAAGACTGCAGTGTGCTCATTGAACTAACAAAGGAAGTACAAGCTTTACAAATATAACAAATATATTTAAGGTACATTTAGACATATATAAATATCTCCCTTTTTTGTAAATAATTTCTAATGTAGATAAATCAGTATAAATACCAACATAGCTTGTGAAATTATGTAATAACTATCTACTGATATTATATTTTTTGGGGGGGGGTGGGGGGGAAGGGTGTCTTTATTGTGCAGCCATCCAGGTCTAAACTCCATGCTAATTTTTGTGTTTTCTTCTCATTCTTCTTCTGAAAGCAAGACAGCTGCGCGTCCTATAATTCTTACCTAGCTTTTTAAGCAGCAAATAAATCCTGAAACCTGAAGAAAAGACAAAGTGTCATCCACATGGAGTCGTATTTGTGATAGAATGTTTCTACCTTCAATTTCTAATTTCAACATACTCTTCATACTACTTTGCTACTGGCTGTTAAATTCTTACAACAGTTGACACACAACCTGTGTTTATATGTAGCAAACACTTCAGATTATGCAGAATATACCAGTCTGAGTTACATAGCCTAACAATTGTTAATTAATGTCCAATCTCCTTAGCAATGTAAGTGAATTGCAAATGTGGATTTAAAAGCTAGAAACAGTTGTATTGACTGAATTAATTATTGCTCTGAAAGTTTTGCTTGTTGACACATATTGAATGAGCACTTGTATTAGAACCCTGCAGACAAATTTCAGCGTGTATTTCTTATCTACAGAAACCCAAACAGCTGGGAATCAAAATATTTTTTCAAGAGAGGGAAATTAGCTACAAAAAAAAGTCTGAAAAATATCCGGGAAATAATTAACTGTGTTAAGATGGCACCTAGCATGGTAAGTCAGCTATTTGTTTTGCACACCCACAAGGTGCCCCTGCTCAGCCTATACACATTTATATCTTTTTAGGTTATTGTGGTCTTAAATGGCAAATACAGCACAAATAGGTCATATTATATAGCTGCTCAAGAGAGAAGGCAGGCAGAAGGTTTTTTGGCAAAAGACCTACACGTCTGTCTGTTAAGTATACTTTGTGCCTGTGTACCAGACCCAGACTGAGAGATGAACAGACTTGCCTGTTACGTTCCTGAATCTGATCACAGCTCATATGCCAAGTTTAGTACTCATTGCCTGCCTATCAAGAATCTTTCCTCTCCTTATCATCTTCCTTATAGCATTAAGTCACTGCCCCCTTTCCACTCTAGGTTGTAGTTTTTCAGTGGGTTGGGTCTAGGAAGAAACAATGCAGTCATGGAAGCATCCTGCAGTCGGGAATGACATGCTGCAAGAAGGCATATTCTACACCAGTGCTCCAGAAACTGGGTCACTACCAGTATGTAATCCCACATGTTTGTCCTGACAACCTTCGAGCACATGACAAGTGGTCAGATGATGGACCAAACCATGAGCTTTATGAAATGAGACAAAACTAAAGGCTGCTTTATAAATTTGCAGTTCAGGGAGCAGAGTCAGAAAAAGCAAATACCAGGCCAGAAGGATCCAGGCAGATAATACAGGGAGGCATTATATATGGATCTAGGTTCACAGCATGAGCTAGTTTGTGGCAGACATTTATTTATGTATGAGAGAAGTAACAGTCTTCAGAACATGAGGAAACTCCCCAAATTATTTTCATGGCACCAAGCAGAAAGAAAATCTTACTGTACTGTTTTTGTCCTTAGAATCTGCTTCAGATTCTTTCCTCCTGCTTATTCTGAGGTGAATTTGTCACAAAGGGCCTCAGAGAACAAAAGAGGAGAGCAAGAGAATGTTGCTCCATCAGACTTGCATGGATCAAAAAGGAAGATTTAGAACTTTGTGATCTACCACCTGAAGCATACGATTTAAAGAAAAAAAAAAAGAAAATATGTAGAATATATTTTAAAGGAACAGGTAAGGATAGACGTGCTAAAAACCATGATGGGTGGAAGGGGAAACAGCAAGAAATAACTGTTTGTTCAATCTCAGCAGAACAAAAGGGCTACCATCCCTAGGCAGGGTGCCACCAGTCATCTGCTCTAGATAACATGGCAACTTCCCACTCTTGCTGGTTTTCTGCAAGCAATATGGAATTCCCATGCTTGTGCTGCAGCAAGCTATCACTGATCGTAATATTGGCAGATGGTTAGTGCAGCTGGGGTCATAAAGATTTCTGACAATAACTCTCAAGCTAGTTCAAAAAACCCGATGTTGTCCAGAACACCAATTTTAATGAAAATATTGCACTATGATACTGTTCAAAATAATAATAAAGTCAGCAAACAGATCGTCAATGTAACAAGTGTTATTTTTATCAAAATATCAATTTAGAATTTTTGTCTCCACTCTTTTTTTCTTGTATGGTTTCTTTTCTAGGTGCAAAGCCTGCTGTAGTCTTTGATACTTAATTTCAACTGATTACACTAAAGAAAATTAAGCAAAGGGAATGTAACTGTTCTTGTTGATTTTACTCTTTTTTTTTAGGATGCCATATGTTAAAAGCACTTGTGAAAAGCACTGAGGAAGAATCAAACATCAGTGCTTAAAAGGTGATTATTCATATATAGCCAATTTTTTTTAATGGAAAGACAAATTAATTCAGTAGCGATATTCCCCATGAGTTCTACACTTACTGAATTGAACTAAACTGAGTACAAAGATTTATTTGCAGTACAATACCTAAATTTTGCTGTCCAAATTTTACTATTGATAAGAGAATTCACACCATTAATCTATTCACTCCACTAATCTTTTCAATTACCTTATTAATAATATCATAAGCTTTATGTCAAAAGATTCTCTTAGAGTTCTTAAAAAAAGATTTGTAGGGACAAAAAGTGTTCATTTGAAAATTATCATTCTAGACTTTCTTTATAAAGTCTAGACTTTCTTTAATAAATCTATCATATAATAGTGATTATATATATTTACAGTCATGACATGTTTTCAGTCAGTTGCAGCTTGCCAAACGTAACTGCTCAAAATAAAAACCACTTCAGAACACGTCTGTATTTTGATTCAACTTTTGATGGTTCTTTGTCCAAGTTAAAAAAGAAATGTAAAGAATTTCTTCTTTTTAACAAAGGTTTGCTGACATCAGAACCATTAGAATAACCAAAAGCAAGCATGAGCTGTTTTCCTTTGTGTGAACTAATAAAAGCAAGATAAGACATAAAATAAAACATTGACTGGTATTTTAATCAACAAGTTTGAATGTTTGACCTTTCAGAAATCAATAGAACAGCAAAAAAAAGAAGCAAGAAACCCTATTCTGACACCATTTTATGACCCAGATTCTACTCAAATTTTAAATATTATGTGCGAGAATTGCACAAGGTTGAAGAAATGTATTCAAAGCATTATTACAATAAGTCCTAAGTGCCATTTCCCTCGGATATGAATAAATGAAACCTGAATAATGTACCACTGTCAGATAGTGAAGTCTCTCTTCCTATGATTCACAGCCTCCCTCCTTCCCTCTCTGTGAGACAAGCACTCCCTCCACAGGCCTGAAGGGATAGGGTGGGCAGAGGCTTCTGTTACTGCCTTGTGCTTAAAGAATTGCAGGCAGACAAGTCCTCAGGGGAATGCATATTCTTTTTCCTCCCCCTTGAGAGTGCCACTTCATAATCTCATCCCATAATCTGCCAGGGCGGAAGGGTCAGGAACTACTCAGACAGACAGGCTGATAATAATTTTAGAAGGAAAGTATTCCTGGCTTCCAGAATAGCCTAGGAAAAATGAAGTTTAGGAATTTATTTTGTACAATCTCTCCCAAAGAACTCAAGTGACTGAGGTACAGGTTAGAGTGTGACTTTTACTCTGAATTTTGAATTAACAGATGACCAGTTTATGAGTTTGTTTAGCATCCATTTTCCTTGATCAAAGGGAATTGCTTTTTCATTGCTCCTATGGGCCCTAAGTCAGTGGTTTGGAAGGTCTACTTACAGTGGCTCCTTAAAAACAAATTCACATTCTTTGGCATGCTTGCATAATAAAATAAAGGAACCAAAGTGTTGTCATATTTTACTCCTGGCTCTGTTTCTGAAAATTTTGGTTTAATTTTAGTCTTTGCTGTATTTAGCAGAAAAGTATCTGTAGTTTTCTTGCAGAAAGAATTTGTCCTGGTCTTAATAAGGACTACAGAAAAATTTCTGTTCCTCTGCAAGTTATACATTAATTTTTAAGCTAGCACTTTAAGTTTTGCTACTCATTCTTTAGTAGCATTTGTGGTTATTTGGACTCATAGCATTATTTCATGTAATAAATGCCCAAATTTGAATGGTAAAACATTCACAAATTTAGATAAATATGGCAGGTGTATAGTCAGCAGTTCTATTGATTATTCCTTTTTTAGTTTAAGATTATGAATTTTTAGCACTTGCCTTGTTTCATAATTAATAGTCTTATTAAAACAAAACTGCAGGTAGCCAGCAGTTGGTACCTTCAGTTTACAGGATAGCAGATTTTTCCAAAACAAATGATTCAGTACTAATGTAAATCTCATTTTGCTAATACTGAAATTATAACATGCCTGGAACTAAATATTACTCTTGAAAAAAAGTTGCATTTGAAATCATTTAAAACTGTAAGCCTCTTATTAAAACTCTCTTTTTTAGCTGCACTTTAATTTCACAAGCAGCACTGCTTCCATGAGCCAAATAATTTGGGCATTGTTAAGAGGTGTTCTTTGCCCAAGGTAATTGCTATTTGGCTAATGATCTATTTGGAAGCTATTGTAAGTTGAGCAAAAAGTAATTCACACAATGAAGAAAATAATTTTCTTGCAAATCAGACATCACAAATGGTAGCCTAGGGCCCTAGACCTGAAAACTCTCATTTATGTATGTGCTTAATTTACACATGAGTAATCCAGCTCCAAAGGCAAGGCTATCTGCTTGTTTTTGTTTATTTTGCTTTTTCTGCTAATCAATTCTTGCTCCTCCTATGTAATAAATACTGATGATTTCCAGGTTCTTACGAGATTTTCAATGTAAGGGTGTTCTCTGTTTTCAGAAAATGTATGTGTGCTACAGTCATGTAGCAGATGACTGTTTTTGGTTTTTTTTTCTTTTTGTTTTTCTTTTTTTTTAAAGCCTATAAATAGATTGATCTGCAGTTTTGAACACTTGGGGAAAATCAGTAGTCTGTAGGCTGTGTCTGTCATTCTGATTAGAGTGAAAAAATTTCTTCAAAGCAGGAAGGTTTTAATGTTTTCCAGAGGTAGCCAAAGCCTACTATACTTTAATCTCCTCTGGAAATTATTTCTGAGGCTTGACCTTCTTGCTGATATTTTAAAAAATTACTCCCATTTTTATTTTTATATTACGTAATCTTAATATGTGCACTTTATACACACTGGCATGTACTCACAGACACACAGGCACAAACATGTCCAAGCTATCAGATATCCAATAATTAAATGTCTGTGTGAATAAAACATATTGATTGAAGAATTAATGAATATCAGCAATTAAATACTGCTGCCAAGATTAGTAATGAAAGAGTATAATGTATTTAATTTTGAAGATGAACACTGATTACACAGAAAGGAAAAAAAAAAGGATTAAAATGTTTCTCAAAAGTCAGGAAGCTTGATTAAATTTAATATGCCTTTCTACCTTGAGTGCCCATGAGTGGGTACTTGTAACAACCTAAAACCTATATATTTTAGGAATAGAAAAATTTAAAATATTTATTCCTGACTATGATCAAGATTTTTTTTTTAATGTCTTTGGATGATTACCCTTTTCTTAAATCTGTTTTGCTAGAAGCTATATGAATAGAACTGCTTTTAAGACTTGGCAATTTTTCCCGTAACATACATTTTTGCAAAGATACTAATTGCTTTGCTTTCTTGAAGTCATTAAACACAGAACAAGAAAATACTTTTTTAAAACTGCAAAACATAAGCACTTTCAATTCAAAAAAATTGTTGAATTTAGAGTATTGAAGGAAATAAAAAGAGATAAAAGAGGCCAAGTAGTTTTACAGAGTTTTAAAAAATATAATGAGAATATTAGTCATTTTATGCCATTCAATGCACCGGTTTGAAGACCTATTGTAGACAAGTAGCTGTCTGATAGAAGCAATCCTAGAAACCACAGCATAGGGTCTATCTTCCTTTTAGCTTAAGAAAGATTTTAAAAAAGTAAATTATGAGTTCGATTTTTTTTATTATCCTAGAGAAAGTGCTGTATGTAGATAGACAGTGTAAGTTCAGTGCTGACCTGATCTGAGCTGGTTTGGGAGCCCAGTAGCTCTGCATAGAGCACCACCTCTTCTGTCCTGAGTGACCACCATAACAGATGGAATCTGAGGCATGGGCTGAATGAACGCCCAGGATATTTTGTAGTGCTGGTCCGCAGACCAAGGGAATGATATCTCTGTAAATATATCAAAGGACAAGAAGGGGATGGTGCCTAATGGGGATGTATCAGACAGTGTGGGACCTGAGCATGAGAAAATCAGTATGGAATAAAGGGCAAAGGTTGTACCAGTTTTGGCTGCCATAGAGTTAAACTTTTTCATAGCAGCTTTTGTGGTGCTATGCTTTTAGTTTGTGCTGGAAGCAGTGTTGAAAACAGATATTTTCAAGATTGCTGAGCAGTGCTTACTGCTCAGAGAAGTCAAGGCCCTCTCTGCTCCTCACCTCACCCCACCAGCGAGGAGGCTGGACGACCACAAGAAGTTGGAAAAGGACACAGCTGGGACAGCTGACCCAAACTGACCAAAGGGATATCCCAGACCATATGGTGTCATGACCAGCAACAAAATCTGAAGAGAAGAAGAAGGAAAGGGCTGGAGGGCAAAGACAGAATGTTTTACAAGCATGCTTACTATACTCACCTTTTAAAAGTAGCCAAAGCAGGACTAAAAAATGTAGGTGAGAAACAAGGTATAAATGTTTCCTCTCTGTCTACAAAGATAGTCTGGCTTGTAGAGCTAGTATCTTCTCTTAGAAAATGAACTAAGTTAAAAAACCAGTACTCTACAATGTTCACAAATACACTAAGTAGTTATAAATCTGTGCAATCAAACTTTCTTACTTACTTTTGCACATATGAATGTGTAGAGGTGGCTATGTGGTACATAACCTGAACTATTAAAAGTGGCTTGTCACGAGTTAAATTATTAATAACATAATGCTTTCTTTAAAAATATGTCTATATTTAAAAGAATCATGAACATGGAGGATGTTAAATAAGAAAAAGTATTTGGTGCTACTGCTTGATATAGTGTCATTGAAATTCCACAATACTGACACTATATATATATATAGCACCCAAGGCAATGTATTTTTTGACTGTATACATAAATATTGACTATTTTCTGTACACTGTTGCCTAGTAAGAGGCAAAATATTTGTTAAAGGGTGAAAACCTTAGAAAAATACCATCGAGAGATAGTATTTGGACATTAAAGATCAAGACCACTGTGAATTCCAAAGTAGAGCAGGGAAAGTAGTGGTGCATTATTAAATAAAGCATTTTAATATGATCACAGCGTCTGATATTCAGATGCAGTTTCATCTCCCCCTAGTGGAGGTAGCTCTGTGGGATGAAACCCCTGATTTCCTCCATATTCCCTTATTTCTGCATAACATTGTGCAACTGAATTAGGTTTCTATACAACAGAAGTTCAGGCTCATTGGATCACATATAATTTCTCACAGTAGTATATACCATTATCTTTCCCTCAGTGAAAACGTTACTGAATAGTAATAAGATTACACAGACTTTTTTTCCTCCTCCCAGGTAATTGGCAGTTTAAGTGACTGCAGGAAAGGAGGAAATTCTCGCATCTAGAAGAGGTTTATTTGTATGATTCCAAACTACCTTTTTAACATTATTTATAATGATCTGTCTTTCAGAATAACTAGGCAACATGCATTTTTTTTTATGTTAGGTTATTAAAATATTAAAACGGGCTTAATCCCTAATTCCATGCTATACAAGGTCACTATAGAAGCACTCTTTTTCTTTCTTTTCTCTCCCAAAGAAAAAATCTCTGAGAAGTCACTTGAAATCCTCCCATAAATTATTAAACGGTCTGTATAAGGGATTAAGATGCAAAGTTTAACTTCAAAAATCAGAGTAGTTGGGTTAGGCTGAAAAAGATTTAAACTTTTTGAGTGTAAATTTTAGAAACCTTTTGAATAGACTAAGTGGGGAACAGCAGAGCATTAGACTGAGCAAGCTAGATATAGCAGAGTGACAGTTCACTAAAAATAGTATCAAGAATAAGTTCCTTCACAAAACTAACTGTCTGAAAAGTTATTTAATAAAATATTTGGCAAGAAAGAATTTGTATGGGACTACTTTTCAAGTGCTTTAAGCATAAATTAGGTCTATAGTTCAAAAAGTTGTTGAGTGGAGAGTTTGTCATAGCTAATCAACCACATAGGAATTTTCAGGCAATATCATGAGACAGTTTTTACATATATTTTGAAAGGCTGTAGAAATGTGTTCTCTCTCCTGTCTCATAACCAAGTCTCCCCAGTTTATACACTGAGCATGAATTTTTGTAGCATGGAATATACCTTTGGCCATGTCAGCTCAGCTGTCCAGGCTATGCTCCTTCCCATCTTTCTGTGTAACTCCTCCCTGCCAGAGCTTAGGAAACAGAAAAGTCCTAGATTTAGGGTAAGCCCTGCTCAGTAATGACTAACACACTGTATTATCAACATTATTCTCATACTACATCCAAAACCACAGCACTGTATAAGCAACTAATAAAATTAACTCTGTCTTAGACAAAATCAGATGATACCTGCTTCTTCTTTCTGAGACAGGAATCTCCAATTGAATTTCTCATTTATTTGTTTCTGTATTTGTATAAGTTCAACTAGAAGATGAACCAAATAAATACCGAATAGAAAACTTGTAGAGGTTGAGGTTTGCTTCTCCTGGAGGAAAGGAGTTAAGGAGTGTGAAATCTAAGGAGAAAGCTACTTTCTTCCTTCAGGGCTCCAGTGTCTGATAATACAGAAAATGCAGTTAGATATTTACAGCAGTACAGAGCAAAAGAACAGGAGGTGGTGGTGTCTGACTTGGTGTTGCTGTTTTGGCAGTCAGAAGAAAATACTTCTGGACCTGCTGCCATTTTTGATTATCAGCTTGTATAGGTTTGCTGTCCATTTCCTGTATTCAAGGTTCATTCTGTCATTCCGAACTAGAGGTTGGTCATCAACTGCCTACTTATAGAAACAGCTGATAAAGTTCATGGGCTTATGGCAGCAGCTATGTCAACCAGGCCCAACTTATCCTAACTACCACAGCAATCGATAAGGATTACTAAAAAAGGCAGCTGCCCATGAGTCTTCTGTAAATATGCTCTAAACTCTCTGTGTCTGTATAAGGTGAAAATGTTTATAAATTCCTGATGCATTAATTCTTTCAAGAGTTAATTGTCAAAGGTCTACAATTCTCAGCTGAATTGCAAATTACTTGAATTATACTAATATATGGATGATTTTAATTTGTGCTTGCGTGACCTATTAGATACATTAATTTGGTGAATTAAATATCTCTATTCACTTAAACCTCAAAAAAAAAAAAAGAGGAAATACTCGAAGAATAGCCTATTTATTTTTCTGTGTTTTAAAAAATTATGAAATTAAACTAGTGTCTATAGACTGTGAATTACTCAGAAAGAGATTCTGGCCAGGAGGCAAGTCCTCCTGACACGTATTTGCCTGCTTGTGCTCTGACTCTTCTCTGTGTCCTCTCCACCTGACTGTGCTGGACAGATGTCTTGGTGGGCCTGAATGGCAAGTTAACAAACAGCCTCACAAACTGAAGAGTGAGAAATTTCAATTTGTGTAGGTTATTTTCCATCTCTTTCTGAGCTCAGCATTCCATATTGTACTACATATAAAAATATGTAGTAGCTATGCTTCTATTGCAAAATTATACATAAACAGGGAAAGTACCTTGGCACTGGAATTCAATGAACTAGACGCTTAAATTGCTGCAAAGATCTTTTGAACACTTTAGCCTGTATTAGCTGCTTTTCACTCAGAAAGTTCCAAATCATTATTTGAGCATTAACATTGACCAGAGTTAATTAATTATAGATATTTACATGCTTTGAAAAATAAGAGAATTCAGTTTTAGGAACTTTTTTTTTTCTCTATTTTGAGGGTTTTATGAGTTTTATCATTTTGTGTCTGTTTACCTCATAACGCAAGCTCAATTAATTTATCAGTGGAGTTATAACCCATGAGGATGTGACATGAATAAAAAGTGGCAGGATGGTGACATGTAACTATTCAATATATATTATGGAATAAAAGGCTATGCCTATGAGGTGAAGATGCGCTGCAGTGCATCCATTTCTGGCACAAAGCATATTTTGCTGAAGTCTCAGCTCCATGTTGTGGGGAACTGTGCTAGCTCACCACTCCACTGCACATGCAAATTTCCTTCCAGAGGGAGGAAATAAAAATATATGTTCTAGCAGGTCTCTTCATGGAGATAATTGAAGCATATTTTCCTTGCAAAAGAAATGAGGCCAACAAGTCCAATTTGCCTAGAGCAGGATGTACTGAAATGCAGATCCAGCCGCAGGGTGTGCTGGAGATTTCTGGATGCTACACTGTGAAAAATAATTGAAGGATTTTGATGAGGTGTATAAAAGCCTTAAAGCACCCATATTGCTTCACTAAGATTTATATAATGAAAAATTAAAGAGAAATATTCAAATTAGTTAGCAGAAAGGATGATAAGGAAAATACAGGAATGCATTTGTATAAATCATCCAGACACAAGAAAAATATAACAAACAGCATTCCACTAGCTCCAGTCTTTTGCTGACAAAAAGAGAGACAGAAACCCCAAGAACACTGTGATTACCTCAGAATTCTTGGGTCAAGATTTTAAATAATTTAAAGCTAGACAATATTTGCTTAACACCTGAAATAACTATTTAAATCTGTTCAGAAACATAACACAGTTACCACTCATTAATTGGCTGAGACACAAGTGCTGAATAGAAGTGATCTTGTAGATCAGAAATGAAGTGCAGTGGCAAAGCTGTATGTGAAAAACATACCAATACATTCCCCATAATGGTTAATTCATGCCAGAGTTATTAATCTCATACTTCCAGAAACATCTACATTTCTTCTCAGCTATTATATTTTTAATTATATTCCAGTTTAATAGCCTTTTGAAAAGAAACCATAAAATTTTGCATAATTAATAAAGTAGATAGTATATACTGAGAACTTCATTATCCTTACCAAGTGTAAAACCATTGTTCAAGTTAGTTATTTTAGGAGTGGATTTTATGTTTCTTTGAAATCATAGGCTGTTCCAAACTTCTTTCAAGGCCTTATAATTATCATATTCAACATTCCCTGTTTTTGAATGTTAGTGATAATTTCAATAAATTTGAACTACATTAACCAGTTTAACACCAAAATATTGTGATTAATGCATATAAATGTGTTTGGATTCCTTCTGATATTAGGAAAAACGTGAGAGTATCAGCATTTAGATGCATAATGTGGTATTAAATGGTGAAAACTGATGAAATTTTAACATTTATATGACCTCTTAAATACAGTTAAGTATAGTTCATGAGCTAGACACCCACACGTGCATTTGCATTTCCCTGGGCCTGGAGACTAAGCAGAACAGAACTAATCCAGCTCTATTATGCAAAAGAACAGAATTTCAATGGCTTGTTTATAAGAAGCACTCTTTCTCTGCTTGTGTAGCATATGTTGAGGAAATATTTGCTACTGACAAGAGAATAAAAAGTATTCACTAATTCATTTGTTTCTCACCTAATCTCTGAATTTACATGGAGATTTACTCAAACCATTAAGTGGGATTATACAATTTAACTGCTCTTTAAAGAAAAGTCTTTCTGTCCTTTAGTAGCTTCCTCACCGCATTATTTTTAACATGAATCAATAGGAAAGAGAAGAATATAAGTATTATGCTGGTTTATTTTTGCTGTAATGTTGCTTAAAATTTTACTGCCCAGAGCAGTAAGAACCTAAAACTTCTTCACTATCAAATGTAGTTACTGATTCAAAAATTATCCATTCTCCAGAATTCTTTCATGGTTTTAGTACATTAATAAAATCAAACAAAGTGGTGGTAGAGCAATGTTCAATATTATTATGCTACAAAGTCACATAATAAATGGTCAGCAATTTGAATTTTGGTCACCTCAAATTTCAGTTAATGAAATTAATGCATCATGTATTTGAGCTAAAAGTAAAATATTAAAAAATTGCAAATAAATAAAGAAATAACCTAATCTCAGGAGTTTCTTGAAAAATTGTATTCTGAAAATATAAAATAATTCTATTTTAAGCATAGTGAAGACTACAGGAGGAATTATGCTGCTGAAATATAATGTATATTAGTATACATTTTATGAGTGAAGATAACCATAATTTGATATCATAATAAGTCAGGTTAGCATTAGAAGAACATAGATAAAATTAGCATTTTTTAAAGAGATATTGGGGATTTTTGTACAATTCTTTCTAAAAAGAATAAAATGTTCTCTTGGGAAAATTTGGTTCGGCTGTGTTTTGCTGTTTTCATATTACACATCTGAATTTTTTTAAATGCCTTCTCAAAATTTGCTATCCAAAATAAAGCACGGAAATTCTGAAAGGTTACTCAGGACACCTGAAATGTAGTTACATTAACATTTTATATGTTCTTACCATTACTCATATTATCATATTGCGTTAAAATCAACTTTTCTGACAGTAGTTCCTGTGACACCATACTAATTTAAAAAAGCAGGAAAGTCATTATGCTAAGCAAGTAATCACACAGTAAGAGAGAAAACTATCAAGGGTAGTTAATGCTTCAGGGCAAATCTGTTGCAAAAATTATGCTGGGAAAGAAAAACACAGACAGAAGCCAAATACATGATGTGCATTAAACTAAATACTAAAATGGGAGACATGAGAAGTGGATATATTTTCCCTGAACAAAATTTTCTGCTAGCCTTTGGGTTGGTGGAGATTTCTCTTCCTGTCTCTTGAATGCACTGAAATGGCTCTTTCTGACTCAAATACAACAAAATGACTCCACAAACTCTGCTCATAAAATTGAGTACTCCAGTTATACATCTGTACATCTCTGTGGTCTTACAGTCATTTCACAATCTGCCTACTACTTACTCCTTTTAATAATTCTGCTTTTAGAAAACTATATTTTAGGAAGAATGATTTTTTTCTATTTAATGGAAACAGGTGTAGTTTGGGTTTTATCCCAGTAAGGATTTTATACATGATATAACAGGATTATTTAGGGTATCTTCAGGATCAGATTGTAAAAAAATTCTGTATTCATCATTTGATGTTTTATATAAATGAAACTTACATTTACAGGACTGTACAGCTACTTTAAATAAAATAACATTTTAGTAGTCATTTAAAGGTTATTCCCACTGTACAAACTTCTGTCATGCTACATTTTCTGTACAACATATAAGAAAACACGCAATTGAAATATACATTGTTCCATGTGAAAGGGATTTATTTCTTTGGGGATTATTTGATTTTTTTTTTTTGTTTAATTTACCTAAAAATATTTGCTATCTGTATTGTCAGCCTTAATACATTTTGGGAATATCTCCTTTTGTAAGCAAACTGCTTGTTGTCTTTCCATTTTTCTTGACCAGTAGAAAAACCTAAATTAACAGAATTTAATAGCAGCTTCCATTCAAGTTAGCTGAAAAGGGGAACTTTAATCTTTTAGTGTTGTGGGCTGCAATGCTACATCTGAGTTTCTAGCCATGTATCTGTGAAACTCAGTGGTGAAATAAGTGAGGATATATGTATGTTATGCAGTATGTCGGGCCTTGTCAGGAGGATAAATTATAAAAATGTAAGTCACATTATTTACTGAACTTACTCAGAATCTTTCACGTAAGAAACTCAAAACATTTTCCCACCATTAGCTAACAGACACACAGAATCATAGAAGGGTTTGTATAGGAAGGGACCTTAAATATCATCAAGTACCAACATCCTTGCTGTGGGCAGGGACACTTTCCACTAGGTCATGTTGCTCAGGGCACCATCCAACCTGGCCTTGAACATTTCCAGGGATGGGGCATCTACAGCTTCTCTCGGCAACCTGTTCCTGTGCCTTAAGTCCCTCACTGTAAAAAATTTTTCCTTATGTCCAATCTAAGTTTACCCTCTTTCAATAGAAAACTGTTGCCCCTTGTCTTCTCATCAGAGACACCTGTAAGAAGTCTCTCTCCAACTATTTTTTGAGCTCCCTTAAGTATTGTCAGGACACAGCTTTTGAAGTAAGATGGAGAGTAGCTTTTAAAGAAAATAAAAAATATTGGCTTACCCAAACACTTTAATCCTAAAAAACATCTCTGAAAACAGTCTTTAAGATACTACTCTTGCTTTGATCTCATTTTTGTCTGTCAGCTCAGTGTGATTAATGTCAAAATGGACAAGCTTGAATATCTGTTCTGAATTTGGTTCTTTGCATCTTCTTTTTTGTATCTCCAGGGGCTGACCCTTTGCTCAAAGATGGTCTAATTTTTTTTTTTTAAAAAAAACAGCCTGTGTTCCTCATATTGTGTAAGGTAAGGTACTCCAGGCTTTACTGCCAAGCTTATCAGATAAACTGCAGAAAGCTCCCTTTCTAGTCTTTCATCATTAATGAAAGGCTTGAGCTACAGGGCCAATGTACTTATCAACAATTCCCTAAACATACTGCTACTACAAAGAACAACTGATACATTCATATTCTAAGTTTATTTTGAAAAAAAATCAAAGTGCCTAGTATAGCTTCATCAATTAATATCTGGGTTATGCAGTCTTGGTCTAAACAGGATGTGCATAGAGAATCAAGACTTAGGGAGTCCACTACAGAAAATACCTGCCCCAAAGCAAATGCAGTCCCTTTGAGATCCTATTCTCCAGCTTAACACAGAATGACCTTGACATGATTAGCCTAGTATGCCTCACAGCATGCACATCTTAATTTAATCTGAATTCCGATTCTATATGAAATGGCAATATTTTTATAACATCAAATGACATTTACAAAAATAATTGGTGATTATTTATGGGAAAACATATGCACATTTTCACCTTTAACTTTTGCAATGATAAGAAATTCAGTTTAAATATTTTGAAACATTTTAGAAACAGCCTTCTGCCATTTTTTTTTCCTAATTCTCTTGAATTTATGCAGAAAATATATCTGACTTCAATAGGTGTGCATGAGAAAAGCACAGATTCTCTTATGAACATGTCTTTTCATAGCTGTACTTGACAAGTTACATTCTTCCAACTTATTTGAATGGAAATCAACTGAATTGTTTAATGACAAGGTAGAACAATGGGTTTCCAATAAAATGGTTTCCCATTAAAATATTATCTGAAAAAAGTGCAGAATCAGCTTATTAAGACTACACTTAAAAAGAGTGAGTACCAGTAACCAGCTGAGGGAGCTTAATTTTTCACTAAAAATTTTAAAAGAAATCAATGTACAAAAGTGACTGAATATAAAATATGTGGAATATTTATGTATTGTTTCTTAAACAATTATTTCTTAAACAATTATCTTAAACAATAATTTCTCTACAATTAGGTCCAATGAGGTTTTTTTAGGAATCTAATGCATTAAGAAGCACATAATATAATCATTATATGTATATTTGAAGAAAATATAAATTATTATGTATACATCAGCCATATAAAATACAAATTAACAAAACTGAATAGGAAAAAATATAAATGAGATGGAAATTGCACTTCATCATGGAATGGGCTGTCCAAGGAGGGGGTGGAGTCACATCCCTCGAGGGGTATAAGGAAAGACTGGATGTGGTCTAGTTGAAAAGGTGGTGGTTGGTCCTAGGTTGGACTAGATGATCTTAGAGGTCTTCTCCAACCTGATTGATTCTGTGATTCTGTAATATAGGGAAGGCCTGCTGTAGAAGTTATATCTAGGGAACTGAATGAGAATTGTCTTTCTCCTATAAGATGTCACATCTCCTGTAGAATTTTATAGCACTTCTACCCTCTATTAAATTTTACAGGAAGCTAAAAAAAGCCCTCTAGAACAGGTAATAAGTTATAAAAGACTTTTCCCATAAAGGTTAGTAAGTCCCTGAGGCCTTCTTATAGGCACTGAAGTGAAACACATGATGCTGGTGTGATGAAAATCGCAAATTTTACACAGACAGCTTCTGACTCAAGAATCACTATGTGCTCGATTCCCTAGACAGTGTGTATTATATTAGTCAGTGTTTATCTCCAAGAAGGCATTTGCCCAATGGTAGCACAAATGTTATCAGTTATTTCTATTTGCTGACAAAATGCTGTTCTTTACCAGATAAAGTCAAGATTTCTGGACATCTGGCTGCAAAATCAAGAACAATTAGATCACTGTGTGCATATATGCCAACAGAAAAATTATGGCTTTAAATCTAGGGCTGCAATTTATTTCCGATCTCATCTATGTATTATATATGGAGTATAACTTGAAAAGAGAACAAAAGTAAACATTCTACAGAGTCATACTTGCGTATATCAAAACTACTGTCTATTTATAGAATCATAGAATCAGAGACTCATACGGTTTGAGGAAGATCATCTAGTTCTATCGCCCCCTGCCATGGGCAGGGACACCTTCCACTAGACCAAGTTGATCAGGCCCCTGTCCAGCTTTGCCTGGAACACTTTAAGGAACGGGGCATCCACCACTATCCTGGGCAACCTGTTCTAGTGCCTCATTTCCCTCACTATCTAAAGTTTAGAGTCTCATCCACAGCACTAAACTGGGTGACATCCATCAGCGTAATGCAGGTGCACTCAATCCAAACAATATTTACTGTAATTTCTATAATTGTTAGTGCTTAACTTTTAGAAATTCTGTTCTTTTCTATGAAAAGAGTCTTTATACTCAATTAAAAAATGCCAAGATGATAGCAGATTTGAGTTTGATAAATAAATGATATGGTAATTAATTAAAAATAATGATGGGATTCCATTGAATAGGTCTATTATACTAAATACATGAAAGTCAAAGGCAATCAAGGACCCTGAGGTGTACACAGTTTCTCATGTCTCCAAGGCTTCCAGATAGTTCCTTCTAAAGCAGATTTGTCTGGGAAAGAACTAATTGACTTAGACATAGCTAATGTGCTGGCTTCTGACAATGCTATAAGAAAATGTTTTCTTCCTGTTAGGGTTTGAAATTGTGGCACTTGAGAGGAAACAGATCAAAAACTCCCACTTGTGATGTATACTCTTGAGGGAATCTAAATTTTTTAAGTCTTTCATAGTCTTTGTTAATTTTTCTGAAGCAATATTTCCTTGGATGCTGTATTGGTTTGGCACGGCCTGGTTTTTAGTAGCAGGGGGCCACAAGGATGGCTCCTGTGAGAAGCTGCTGGAAGCTTCCCACCTTGTCTGGCACAGCCAATGGCTGATGGCTCAGAAGATGGACATGCTGCTGGCCAAACCTGGGCCAGTGAGAGAGGCCGGTAACGCCTCTGTGATGACATATTTAAGAAGAAAATCAAAAGAAAGTCACAAGTTTTGATCCTAGTCGAAGAAGAGGAGGAGGTGAGAACATGTGAGGGAAAACAACATGGAGACAGCGAGGTCAGTGGAGAAGGAGGGGGAGGAGGTGCTCCAGGCGCCGGAGCCGAGATTCCTCTGCAGGCCGTGGTGAGGACCATGGTGAAGCAGCTGTGCCCCTGCAGCCCATGGATCCACGGGGAATGCAGAGATCCACCCACAGCCCGTGGGGGAGGTGCCCATGCTGGAGCAGGTGGATTCTTGGAAGAGGCTATGATCCAGTGGAAGACCCGGAGGAGAGAGAGGGCCCTGCTTCCAGGCTGGAGCAGCCTGTCCTGGAGGACTGCACCCCGTGGAAAGAGAGACTCATGCCGCAGCAGTTTTGGGAGGACTGTGTGCCTGTGGGGGGAGTTCATGTTGCAGCAGGTGGAGTTTGACTGCTGCTCGTGAGAGTGGACCCACGCCGGGGAAGTTCACAGAGAACTGTCTCCTGTGGGAGGGACCTCACTGTCTCACAGGGGAAAGAGTCTTCTCCCAGAGCAGAAGAAGAAAATCTCAGTGATGGACTGACCAAAACCCCCATGCCCTGCCTCCTTGCACTGTCAGTGGGAAGAAGGGAGGGGCTGGGGCAAAAAGGTGATTTAAGGGATGATTTTACTTCTCATCATCCTCCTCTGATTCTGTTAGCAATAAATTCACTTTGCAACCTTAAGTTGAGCCTGTTTTGCCTTTGAAGAGTTTCTCTGGGTCCTTATCTCATTCATGAAGTGTTCATTAACTTTTTTCTTCCCTCCTCTGCCCAGCTGTGGCAGGAGAGGGTGAGTGAGAAACTCTTGTGGGTGCCTGGCGTTGAACCAGTGTCAAACCACGACAGATGCCCATGAAAACATAAAAAAAAAAAAAAAAATTATTATGTTCATTTTGTTTAACACCACCGAAACACTGGTTACAGGCTGATCAGAACTCCTAACCAGTCTTTTTAGATAAGTTATCATGAGTGTGACGGTCATTCTCTTTAAAATATTCCCTGCAGGATAGAACAGCTCAGTAACTGTCACTTACTTGTGGCTGAAAGGAAGCTTTTAAATAAGTCCTTTTGTCCTTGTCCCTAAAAAGAAATAATGGGCTATGAAGACCACAGGACAGTACTCCAAGCATGGGATTAGATACACCATCAAATAGAAGGTCTGCTATGGACGTAACTTTACCCATTAGAATTAACTCATTAGCTGTGCTTTTTAACACCAATGCAATGACAGAGCGGGGACGCCTTGCTACTACACTTAGATTCCGTGCAAAATGGTACATACAAAAAGTTGCACAGACCAAAATTTATATACATAAGTGTGTATTTATATATCTATACCTGCACATACATGAAGGATAATTCTGTATAAAGGAAGGAGATTTAACTTGATAGTTAGGCACAAATGCAGCTAAAATTACACTCATCTGTTTGAAGTGTAATATTCAAACTGGATACTTGCGATTCCAGTGATTGCAAAATAGTCTTAAAAATACTTCATTTCTTTTAGTATGTCTCATTGGTTTGTCATGGGCAGTTACAGTGGTACCATCCAGGACAGTTTGTGACATGACACAATGTGACATATTCTGACCAAAAAACAACATGACTTCATACAGAATGTCAGAAATTTGCATTAAACACATGATTTGTTTTGAGCTATCAATATGAATTTCAACTACTAAGTATGACTTCTGCTGCATAAAAGCTAAAATTTCCAAGCCTGTGTGGCTGTACTGGGGACCTTAGAATATCTTAATTGATCAAAAGATTACAGAGAAGTTTAGCAATGAGTTATAGATGAAGCTTCATTTAAATCATATCTACAAATCCATCCACAGTTTACTGAAGAAAATAATTACAAGGTTAAAAAAAATTTCAGGCATAATTTCACTTAATGGTAAATCAATACTTTCAACTTTCTTCATAGCCTCCAAAAACATGAAAAAAGAAAATACATTAGTTGTTACTCCTTTTATATTCCGTTAATGGATTTTTAGCTGTCAGTGCTGTCTTCAGAGGACATCCTCTTAAATTACTTTAACTTCTAATTTCAACAAAGACTTTAGGGAGTGGTTTATTAATCACCAAACAATTTTACTACCATTTCTGTCATAAGCTTCAAAAAAAAGAAAAAAGAAAAGAAAAACATTTTGAACAATGGTTTTGCTGGCTATATCTTGCCCACTCTTACAATGTGTATTTTTATAACATTGATGGTTTATTGCTACTTTATTAAAATTCCATTTATAAGAAAAAGTTAAAGGATGAAAGTATACTTTCAGAGAAATTTTCTTAGAAACTGATATAGAGAAGTAAAGAAAATTATTTTATGCAAGGTTACTTCAGATACAAGCTATTTCATAGTTCTGAATAAGAAGAAGCATTCAGCCTAAAATGGAGACATTATCTTTCTCATATTATATTTGTCTCATTAAGTACAGCTAAATCTTTAAAGAATTTTGACAGTTTCCTATAAATCAAAGTCTAGAAGTAAAACATTTGATACTGTCCTCACAAATCCTTGTGTCTAAAATAGAGAGACATGTATCTGACAGCCTTTGTGGTTTAAGCACTGCTGAAAATTAAGCTCCACGCAGCTACTCACTCAACCTCCCTGTCTCCCTCCCCACCCCAGAGGAATGGGGAGGAGAATAAAAATAAAACTTGTATGGTGAGATAAGAAGAGTTTAATAATTGACAGTAAAGTAAAATACAGTAATAATGGTAAATTATAATAATAATAATGATACTAATAATGATACTAAAAAGAGAAAAACAAGTGATTGACAATGCAGGCTCTCACCGTCCACTAACTGATGTCAGACTCGCCTTCCTGCAATTTAATCCATGACTTTGGCTTTCATTCTGGGTAACAGTCTTTCAAGCAGGAAAGATGGTGTGAGGTGTTGGATTGTTGCATGTTGCATTTCAGTCAGTTCTGATTTCAGTATTGCTGTTCTCATCGTTTTATCCAAGTTCATTCTTCACTGGTGTGAGTGTGAGGGAAGAGGGAAGGTAGGCTCAGATCCCCAGAATTCCTGTGGTTAAGATCAATGCCGTGAGGTGCTCAGCAAGGTGACGCACATGTAGCCACCACGGAACTGGTAATACACAGTGTTAGACAGTTATTAACTTAATACAGTTTAATGTATTGTCTATTTTCACCAAAAATTAAATCACCTCGAGGCAGAAACTGGACTTCTCCGTCCTCCTGCATTATCCAGTGCACCTGGGTCCTGGAGCAAAGGTAAAGCCACAGCCTGAGAGAGGTGGTGGTGTTTAGCCCAGAGGAGAGAAGGCTCCAGGAGACCTCACAGCAGTCTTTGAGTATTTATAGTGGGACTCCAGGAAAGACAGGACCTTTAATTTTGTTCAACATATCTGAATCTCAATTAACGGGGGTGGTTTACATTTTTAATTTTTTTTTAATTTTATTTTTAATTCTACCTTTGTGATTCATCATTTCTATTAATCTGCTATCTGTGTGGGTAGAACTGCTGGATAAATATATTCTCTCTCTGAATTTGAATATTATTTTTCTTGTTTAAAAAAATAATACCTTTCTTTTATTTCTGGCTTGAACTAAGGATATTACATTTTAGTTATAACTCAGAGAAAACGTTAAAGAATACTTTCAGTTTGAACTAAATAATATAAGTTATAAATTGTTTCATGTCTTTTGAGATAGAAAATTAATTTAAGGAGGATTTAAAATAATTTTCATGCACAGTTGAGTTGGGTTCATAGCTTCAGGTCTATCAAAATGTTCTCAAAAAAACGTGTACTATGAATTCTTTAAATTTTTGTGCTTTACCTCTCTCAAAGCTGCAATGGGAATATTCGTTTTGGATTGTTCTACACGTGAAACAACACTTTATTGAATCCAGATACAATTCTCTCAAAAAGTAACGAGGAGAGAAACTCACATCAGCAACTCATGTTACTTGTCTTATTAAAGTGCACTGTGGTGTAACAGAAAGAGCAGGATGAAATTTTGAGAAGAAAAATATTACTCATTCAATTTCATCTTCTTCATACTCCACCCCCACCGTCCAGTCCTGAAATATTAATGCGGAAAACTCAAAATTTGACTAGTATTTCCAGAATATAAAAGATACTTTGAACCTTTGGTCAGATGAAACCTTGACAAGTTAAAAACAATCTTTAGAAGCTGCGTAACTAGCATCCAGGATATAATTACATATTTTTTGGCTTGCTTTTCATCAAAAGTTAGCAAGAAGTTCCCAAGAAATATCATCAACTCTTACTTTGTTCTATATCATTATTATTAGTAGCAATATTATTAGTGATAGAATTAGTTTACATATCACCTATCCAGGTATATTATGAAATTACATGAGCTGCCTTTTTTGGAATTTTTCCTTTGGCTTTATTCCTTAATAGATTACCTCTCACTTTATCATTTCTATTCAGAAGAATACAGATATGGGACTCAGTCAATGCTTTGTTACCTTCTTTATATAGTTGTTGTCCAAAGAGTAATAAGGAATTGATGTTATTGCAACAATCTCTGGAGCTTTTACTTCTGAATTCAGTTGAGATTTTATGAAATTTGTGCCCAAATAGAGGACTTGAATATCAAAAGAATAACTTTCTAAAAAATTTGCTTCAATCTTTCAATAGTTCAGTCTTTCCTATGGTACACAGAAACATAAAAATACCTAATAGTCTCTGAAAAGTAATCAAATAGGTAAGACTGGTAAAAACCTGTGTAGAGATTGTGTTAGCACTGAAGTAGGATTGGAATGTGAGAAAACTATGATTTATTTTTGTGACCACACATGCACATTTTTTCATGCTATGCTGATTATGGTCTTACAAAGCCATGACATAATGGTACATGGCACTGCTGACATAATTCAGAATGATTTGAATAGTCCAAGAATTCTGAATTTGGTTCTGTATAAACGTCCATCAGCTCTTGTAGTAGTTCTAGTTCTAGTAGTTCTAGATAGGCTAGCAACACAGTGTTATGATTTCTTTCTTATTGACATGCTTTCTTACACAGTAACAAACACTAAGGAGTCTAAAAAACAAATGCAGGTTTCAGCAGGTTATCTTCAAAGGACTTGTTTACACAGATTGTTTACAAGGAGCTCACTCCAGAGAGAGAGAGAGAGAGAGAGAGAGAAAGAGAGAGAAAGAAAGAAAGAAAGAAAGAGAAAGAAGAAAGAAAAAGAAGAAAGAAAGAGAAAGAGAGAAAGAAAGAAAGAAAGAAAGAAAGAAAGAAAGAAAGAAAGAAAGAAAGAAAGAAAGAAAGAAAGAAAGAAAGAAAGAAAGAAAGAAAGAAAGAAAGAAAGAAAGAAAGAAAGAAAGAAGGAAAGAAAAAGATTACTTATGATTAGTCATTAGCATCATTTCCCAGGAGACAAAAAATTCCCAGGTCAGTATTTCATCCAAAATCATATATCACCTTGGAGTCACTTTTATATCCTTGCTAATCCACTCTACACCTTCCCTTAACTACTCTCTCATAGCATCTTGCATTCTAATTTAAGAAGTACTAGGTCTTTTACATGTTTTGGAAACCTGGGGTTTAATCCCTTTATGTCTCTAATACTGGCGTTAGACAGCTGCCAAGGTTATACTACTTCAATGAACACCAAATAAGTACTTCTAACTTCTTAAGCCTTGAGGCCTATTGTGTTCTCGTTGTGTTTTCAAGGTCCTTGCTGTCATATCAGGTGTATATTCTGCTACACTTCCTTCTGATTCTGAAGTCATAGATGGCTCATTTAATGAAAAAGAACTGAACATGTGGTGAACAAATTCCTTATTTTGCTTTGCTTGAACAAGCAACTTTTGCTCTCCCTATAAAACTGCCTTCATCTCAGCCCATGGGTTTTTCACTTTTACTCTTCCAATTTTCTCCCAACCCACTGTGAATGACCAAGCACCTGGGTGGGGCTGAACTGCCTACCATGATCAGCTCAGCATCAGTATGTCTCAATAAGCATTACCTAGCATGTAAAGCCAGGTAGAAACGAAATCAGATTGGGCAATAGTCAACGTGTTGTTAGATAGCTTCTGTGATGGGCATATAAAATAAACCACAGCTTAAGGCAGGCCAATAAAAATCTAGGAAGATCATGAAAAATCCTGAGATGTGTTATATCTGTTTCGTTTTTTGTGGTCTGTTACAAAAACCAGTGACTCCATGTTTGCTAGGATAGAGTCCTGTGCCCCCTAACACATTTCTTCAAACTGTGTTGCAATGTGAGGAACTTGAACCAGATGCTAAACTGGAAGTTATACAGACAGTAATAATAAAAGGGATCTCAGTGCATTACAGTAATAAGAACAGCTTGATTTATTGCCAAGCTTAATGAGAGAGTCATAAAGTAATATATCTCATATATGAAAGTAAACGGTTCATGTTCACAATCTTAAATGGGACGTTGTCCACTTGCAATATGAGGGGAGTCCTTGTATCTTACTTAGTCACCCTTCTTTTTCTGCCTTTCTTGTGTTCATCCTGTGCAGTTAACACAGGTGTCTGTGTTCCATGATGGTCATTAGTTGCTGAGGTCGAGGTGGCAAGACTTATGAGCAGTTTGAGGAGGGAAGCTAGAATCAAGTGGCCCCCTTCTTTCACTCCTTATTGTCCCTAACCATCAGCAGCGGTTTATGTTCCTTATCTCTCTCCCCAAAATAAGAGGTGGTGATCTCATATGGCCTGACATATCTGATGTTTTTGTGGGGAACAGGACTTATCCTGGTTTCACCAGGCACCTTGTCAGTTCTGGTTCCAACAGCCATCTCTCCTGGCTCCTCTACAACCTTCGCTCTAATCTGATAGACCTTACTACTTGCACATTTTTCTATATTCTTATTTCTACAACTATATCACAAATCTCCATTTGCATCTTTGTGACTACGTATTATATTTCTCTATGCGTAAATTTCTCATAAAATATTAATACATTCTTGAGTAATGATTATGTTATTAGCATTGTTAACATGTTACAAAATAATTACGCACTGCTTCCATATTTCAGTATGTCTGTGCCTGGGTTTAAAGTAAATATTTTAACAACTTACTTAATATTTGCACATTACTTTAGAGTTGCACCAGGGCTCTGCTTTGGCTACTTCTTAAATTAATAAATAATAACTCTTCCAGAGAAGAACTACATCCATAAAAAATTATTGAGAAAAGATGATGTAATTGAAAGCTTGGCCTAACATGAAAGGGAAAGCATTTCAGTGAACAGGAAATAGTTACCAAGTGTAGGTGGTAAATATAACAAAATAGTAAGTAAATATAATACAGAGAGGATCAAAATTTCATTAAGAAGCAAAAGGTTCAACACCAACAAGATACAAAGACACTGCTATGTTTTCAGTAGACCTTTTTAAAGATATGTATTTTTGATCACCAGAATCGAATTAAGCTTCCAAATTATCATGGCCTTGTTTTTTGTTTCTTTTTCTGTTTTCATCCTTTTTGTGAGTACTTTTATGTAATATAAGCAATACTTGTCTATATATGTATTGACTATAACTTTAATTAGTGCTAAATTTGAAATTGCCACAGTTAATGGTTTTCAAATACAAAACTACAATAATGTATTAGAATTTTTATAGTTTTCAGTTTAAAAAGAGAAGAATATATTAATACTTCATATATGGATTATACTGTCTATCTACACATTGAATCTCTTTAATCCATTGAACAGTATAAATCACTAAAATATTAAACAAGGAAATATGTTTAAGTATCTAGTTTTATTGTTTTATATCATTTCATCTTGCATAAATGTTTTGATTATAATTTTATATGTTTTCCTATTATTACACACCTATGACAAATTTTCTGGTACAGTAAGATCTAACACAGTAAATTACTTTTTTTTTTTGGCTTTGCACACTGAAAGCAGTCCTCTGCCTAAAGAGTGAAATTATGTTAAGTAATAAATCTTCTGTACAGTAATTTATGTGTGTGATCATAAACTATCTTTTATAATTTACAGTCTGTTAACATTCTATTAGGAAGTGACACGGGGAAAACTCCTCTCTAATAGAAGAAGTGATCTTAGGAAGTCCTATGGTAGACGAAAAGAAACTCTGTTATGATGCATTGGGGACATTAAAAGTTGGCCTGGTTGCTCTTCTAAAAAAGCCTCTTAATGGAAATTGTTATTTGATCAGAATGTTACTGTTTCTAAAGACCTAACCCTGTGTTCTGTGTGATATGTCACTTTCTGAGCAATATGACCCTGAAGTTCAATGTCTTAGTTAGAACAAAGCAATTTTGGTTTGTTTTGATTGTGGTTAGTTTTTGCACCTTCAGTAAACAAAGTGAGCCAGAGGTTTGGGGTCTTTTTCAGTATATTTACATATGAATTGCAATAAATTTGAAAGCACAGGAAAATGCCACCAATTCTCTAATCATTAGCATAATCAAAACCACTTCTACTGTAATCATTATCTAAGCCAAATATTTATTAGTAACAAGATCGATCTAATTATAGCTTTATATATGTATATTATCTCTCATGTCTACTCCAACAGATATTTTTAATTATCAATAAATTACTTACAGGAAGTGGAAAAACTCCAAAAACCAGCAGTTGCACAACTGTGACTAGTGATTAGCCACTTTTCAGGAAAGTAAAAGACCATTTTGCATCTTTTTTTTCATTATGCATGCTCAGCTCATGTCCTTATAATGAATATTACTCTATAAGGGGAAAAAGAAAAAAGAACAAATTTCTCATTTCTTATTATAATCCAAGAGCTAAAGTGACCCATAAGTAGTCTAGAGAGATATTGTAGATAAGTTGTGGGATTTGCTAAGCTTTTCATTCTGCCTGAATGGGCAGATTTAATAGCAAAGATACAAGCTTCTGAGAGACCACTCCCCAGGGAAGTGGTCACAGCACCAAGACGGCCTGAGCTCAGGAAGTGTTTGGACAGTGCTCTCAGGCACATGGTGTGATTCTTGGGGTGCCCTGCACAGGGTCAGGAGTTGAACTTGATGATGCTGATGGGTCCTTTCCAACTTGGATATTCTATGATTCTAGGAGGGTTTCCACAGTTTCCCTTGGCACTGCCATGTGCTGGGGATTTACAATACCTGTGAGACAGCTAACCAAGGATATCTAGCAATGCACCTCACCCACAGTGCAATCTGAAACTCACAAAACTCAAAAAACCTCAAAAAATTCTTTCAGCATTTATTATTTCACACAAAAATCTCTCACTGTATTTTATGTATTTCAAAAGTGTTGTAATTTCATGATTGCAGATGCACACAGTTGACATTGTAGTTGTCACCAGAAATGATAAAGCACTGATATTGAGCGACTCTGCTGTTATGATCTGCTGAAACAACTTTTACGTCAAAGAAGCTAAGTACTATTTCAGAAGAATTAGGGATATATGTCCTAAAGAAGCATGTTGACCAAAGTATTTTTTTTTAAAACCATGGTCAAAATATTCACAGAAAGAGATAAGAAACAGGCTTTTGGCTCCCATCAGAACACTGAATCTCTGTCAGATGTAAGCTATGAGGATGCAGATACTCGAATGTTTCAGGAATAGGTACCTGGAATAAGAAAAATATAATGAATGTAAAACAAGAACGAAAGCAACTACTGACACTAAGGTGAAAGCATGTATGTCAGTCATTGCCACTGTCTGCTAATCTGTATTAACTGCAAAGAATATGCTTAAAATGGCTTTGTCCTTAATGATGCTAGAAATAGTTTTATCCTTCTTTTTAAAAGAAAAGAACTGTTTACCTTTTTTTGTTCTTTTGTTAATGGAGTTCTGAGTTTACTTCTTGTATTGGTCACAAAATTAATTATTTCAATAGAAAATTATCTTTGTCTATCCCACAGAGAAACAATCATGATTGTTTCTTAGAAACCTGTATTATTGTCTTCATGATTCTTATATTTATCCTTACTGCCACTACTGAAATATTTTCATCTATATTTTCTTCCTTGAACAATAAAAGCCTCACAGAACACTCCTTATGTGAAATGTCAAGAAATCAAAGAAGGAAGAGCCTGATGCAGCTCTCTTTTAAATGTATTTTGACTTTATTGTTCAAATTCAGGGGTAAAACTATCTTAAGAACTAAGAATAAGCTAGAGCAAAATTTGGGAAAGAAGATGTTTCCATCTTCTTCTGGAACTCAGATTTGCTGAGAATTTAAGACATTAAAGAGACTAATTGCTAAACAAAGCCTGTCTTGTATGATGACATTAGTTCATGCAGAGAAAGGTGATTGTGAAACTACAGACATTCATTTGTTCCTCACATTTTTTCTATTTTTCTATTTTCTAGGCCTTCATATAATGGTGAAAAAAAATGTTATATCTATCTATCTATCTATCTATCTATCTCACACATTTGTATGCCAGCAACAGTACCAACGATAACATTTCGTCTATCTCAGGTCCATTTTCACTTTTTGGAACTTGAAACTGCGGGGTTTCTTTAAAGTGTTCTTTTAAAGTGTTTTGTGGAAAAATAAAACTGAATGAAAAGCAGAATATATTTGTGTTGGGTTCATGTGGCAAAGTATTGGTAGTGAGGAGGCTGTTGTAATTCATGACCCTCCAGAAATGATCATAAATTGCTTAAAGTTCTATCTATTTTGTGAGCAAAATTTATCAGTTGCTGCTGACTTTTAGCTATCATTTTTAGTTTTCACCTTCATTGCTTATATATAGCAATACAAAAAGGTGATGTGAGGAGTTATTTTTTTCATATCAAGAGAGGTTTTATATTTATGGACATTAAACAATACTTCAAGCAGAAAAGGCAGAACAATGTTGAAATTATCGTATAGTTTGTCAACAGTCAAGATATAATTAATAAGGACATCCTTAGACCCACTGCTGAAATTATTACTAGTGAAATATTTCAAAAGATCTAGAGGGCTTAAGTGATTATGGACCACATCCGGTTTACCACTCTCTGAATATTTCCTGTCTCTTTGCACAATCTGTGCAAAGAGCAGGTTTCTTTTTACTTTAAGGTGTTGTTGAAGACTGTCTTGCACCAACATTTTGTAGAAAGTTAAGGTCATATGGATTTAGAGGTGGGCTTTCATTGTCTACATTCAGGCATCTGTTTTCATTTAAGATGGCAGGCATTATCCGAGACAAACCTTGAAGGTACCAAGTAGGGCCTACCAGGCATTATGTGCTCACTTTTAAGAGGGCTTGAAGCACAGGCCCAGGGGTGTTTAAACACACAGTATATATTTCTGTATGGGCAACTGAAATGAGTGCTAAATACCCTCTATATGATAAAAACCAATTAGCAAGTGTTGCAGTCCAACCTCTCACTCTTGATTTCTAATTAATTATTTTTAATAGTAGGAATAACAATAATTTTTTAAAAAATAATTAAAAGTAATATGGGAATAGAAGGAAATACATAAAAATTGAAACAAAGATAAATATGAAGAACAGCTCTTTAGGTCTTTGAGTAGAAGGTAAGATAGCCATGGTCAAAATCATTGCTGAAGCAAATCATGGTATTGGCAGCTTCCCTATAACAATCTTGTGCAATGTTTGGTCAGATTCAAATATAAACTGTTCTTCATTATAAGGTTCTTTTGAAAATTTAATAGAACGTTGAAATCTTTAGCTGTTTTAATAGGTTTTAATTATGCCTATGGAGTAAAAAAAATCCATTTTTATGCTCAAAATAAGGAATAGATATTCAAAATATTTATAAGACCCTGATAGGTCTGAGTAGAGCTTCACCATTTAGGTATTTCCATTGTATTCCTTCACTTTTTTCTTCTTTTAATCAAGCTATTTCCAGTTATTTAGTCTGATTATATTACTGAAAACAGTGAAATAATTTAAGGTTTAATTGGTCTTTTAAAGCTTTCTGATTTGTGTTACTAACTGTTTCACTAGCTAGGACCAAAAGCATAAAAATAAGTCAAAAAATCCAGGACAGGATACAGTCACATGTAAAAGATCATTGAGAAAGTATTTTCGAATACTTATTTTTGTATATTGTCATCAATATTATGTTTGATTTTATGAAAACAAGTGAAAGAGAAAATAAAAGAGTCTTATTCTCCACTGAATTTTCTTCCTTATTCCTTGGGCAAACTTCAGCATGACAGTTTAATATATCTTTTCTCATTGTGATTTGTCAAGGTTGTCAAAATCACCAGAAGTATAGATGCTTTATTTTCAAGGTTTTCCCTGTCTTTTTTTTTTTTGGTTTGTTTTTTGTTTTTAATTATTTTCAGTAGTAGCCAGAGTAAAAAAACAATGAAGATCAGCATCACAATAAATGAAAATATATCAAGCAGTCATGGCACTATTGTGTATAAGATAACTTTTCTTCACAGCCATAAAATAAAGAATATAGCCAAGTTAATGTGTGTGTATATTTCTCTGTGTGGAAATACATGACTGATTATGCTTTGCTATTTATCTTTGTGAGTGAGAGGCACTTCAATTTACAAGTGGAACTGTTATGAAGAAATTATTAGTCACTTCACTATGAATGACAATAGGCTAGGCCTGTCATTGAATCACTGTGGGTAAAATTCAGGCTGCTACAGAGAGCCAAAAGACTTTCATGTATCTCATTCAAGCTCCACTTCAGTCATATTCTAAGGGTTTTACTGGAGGTTAAATGGAGCATGGGTTTTGTTCTGTATTTCTGAATGGGATTGCACTCCACTTGAGAATATCCTAACTGCATTTTCTGCAAGGTTTTATATGGCGCTCATTGCTTCTGCATCTGAGCAGCAGTGCATTAAAGGCAGGAGTAACATCTGTGGAGTGCAAGTTCTGTCATTTTCTTCTCAGATATGTTTGAAATGCAGTTGTTTTGAGCTATTATTTTCAGAATTTTATAGGCAGACATGAACTTTGTCATCTGTTTATGGTTGTACATAATGGAGATGCAATGTAAATTGCAGGGACAAAGTCAAAGATAGCAAATTCAAACACATTGCAGCAAGTAGTGCTATTTGGCATATTTCACCATTTCTCCGGGAAAATTCTCTCCAAGCAAACTTCACACATAAAAAATGTTGTTTTCTAGGAAGCTAGACATAGCACTGAGTTCTTAGCTTTTTACTTCGTAAGTGCTCTTTTCTCAGGACCTGGGACAAACCTTTTTCCTCAGCACTTTGCTGGACTCAGTAGCTATTCCCACTAACAGTAACAGTTCCTCTGCTATTCAGAACAGCCCCTCTACTTCTACCGACTGATAATGGTCCCTGACACCTCTGCAGTGCCTTGTATGTCCTGCCATGTTCTGTTGACACTTTTCAGCTTCTGACAATTGTTACTGCTTCACCGACCTCCTTCCAACTCTGGATCTAAAAATCAACTTGACCCTGCTGAAATACAGACAGCATTCAGAACTGCACTGATGCTGATAAAAATTCACATATCAATGACAGATCTTAATGAACTCTGGAGATAGAAAGTCCTGATGTGTTTTTATTCAGCACCTGAAAGATAAAATCACTTTGACCAAATAAGCCTCATGGAGGTCAGACTTAAACTTTACAGTCACAGAGAGGACTGTAAATCACCTGGTAATCCAGAAGAAATGGCTGCAGAGAAAGAGCACATGAAATGCAGCAGCAGTTCAGGATTGTAGGAAGAAAAACACCTCCTGAAGATCAAGAAAGCATATCCATGTAAACTAGTGTTTTGCTAGGCCTAGGTACTAAAGGAAACTCAAATTCAGCAGAAAGAAAAGCTGTGAGATTTTCAACAAAAGGAAGTCTGCCTCTCAGAATGCTTTTTCAGCTTGTAAGAATAATTGACACAAGCATAAGCATATATTTGGTTAAATTTTCCCAATCAGTGCTCTTTTCTTTCTTGTATTCCCATCAAAACATTGACTCTTCCCAATATGGACAGTGCTTTTAAGTATGGGCTCTTACATGTATGTGAGGAAAGGATGTAGTTATTCTAGATATTTGAAAGCAGTTTAGGACTACTCAAGTTTGTTGATTTTTAAAAAGTAATATTAGAATAGAGATCCTGTCCCTGCAAAGGTGAGCACAGGAAGAGAACCAGTTCTTGTTCTGTATCTAGGTAGAAGAAAACCGACGCAAATAACAATGCTGTTATTAGAACCAGCAACAGTTTCCCCTTGCCGGTATTTTCTCTTTAGATCCTAGGTAAGAAGTTACAAAAGTTCAGGCCTCTATCATTTTACAGAACTCAGCACAGGAATCTACACATAATCTATACTAATGAAATTAACTTTATCTAACTTGACACAGGATTAGTAACAGTATGCTATACAGGATTAAGTATAAATGACTCTTGGATCTGGCTTAGATGTCAAGAAGTATCTCTTTTAAAAACTGAGAAAAAAAAATGTTTCTTTTTATATCCACTTTTTGAACAAATGGAAACATATGATGTGAATGGTTTGAAGGTATAGCTGTATCAGCCTAAGCATGTGCTGCCTGGCTGTCTGACTGCTGCCTTTTTGGTAACAAGCAGAGCTACAACTACTTTTTTACTGCATGTATAGAAAATCTTGGTGTTCAGCTACAGAGGCACAAAATCTGTAGGAATTCCATATCATTTAGACTTGTAGCCCTCTCATGAAAGTTACCTGCAAGTGACTGGTGTATTCACACAATCAGAGGACATTTACCTTCGAAGAAACTGTGCCCTGAGAAATCAGTAGAAGGCTTTACTTATTCTATGTGTGCTGAAAGCCTCTCTGTGTGGTAAAATGATTGAAGTCTTCCTACTGCACTAAAGCATTTTTTCACTTGCACTATAAACACCATCAAATGTCTTCTACCCCTGGGTAGAAGAAAAAATCACAGAAGAAAAAATAAAAATCTGATAAGATTCTTCTTTTGACCTTGGGTAACTGAAGTATAAAGATTGATAGATCATCGTGTTCTAGCAAGCAGTAAGATTTCCTCTGCCTACCCCAGCAGCGAATAGACACATTTTGCATGCTGCTACTAAATCATCATAAAATTACATTAGCATATTGTGTATTTATTTATTTTTTGAATGTGCTGTTCATAATGGCCATAATGGGAGCAGCACTGTTGTGAGTAATCTGACTAAAAAGTCCAGCTGCAAACTATAAAGTAATACTTGATTTATCTGGCCACAGCAGGCACTGACTTCATTACATTACACAGCAGCCAGCAGAACTTAGCCATTACAATTATTCTGATGCTTCTCTGTGTTGCTGCTATTCATCAGTTTCACTTGTCATTTTCCTTGCAGTGGAAACTTTCCAGTAAAGCTAAATTTTAAGAATTTGTGCAGTACTATTATTGCTGATTAAAGTCAATTTTCAAGGAGGGCTCATGGTGTAAAAAGCCCCACAATCATACATAATAAAATTTCCTAGTCCCTGCCCTGAAGAGCTTACAGTCTAAAAGGCACTTATCTTTAGAGGTGAGAGAGAGGTTTCATTAAAGGAATTTTAAATGCATTGAAATGCATTATTTGGCAAGTTGGAGTAGAATAAGCAAAGTAATCAAAGTAATGGCAGACAAATGTTCTTTAGTTCCATTTTCAGGGTAATACAAAAGTTTTACTTACTACCTGCAAACATTTGACTATAAAATGGCCTACATCTTCTTCCCACCTTGCTCAGCTCCTACAAGGATGATCATTGCTTCTGATCATCTCTTATATCTTCCACATCCCGATAAAAGTTGCCTGGATCTATTAAACTGTCTGTCTTGGTGTGAACTGCAGCTGAGAGTGTAGCTCCTCACAGCAACCAGGAGACGCAATTACTGCTCAGACCACACAGTCCCTATGGGGTTGCAGTATGGACTTGAAGCTGGGCCTGTGTTTGCCCACAGTGGCACAAAACGCTCACCTACAAATTCCATATGCCAGACCTGGATGGCCACTGAAGAAACCGGCTGTGTCATATGGACAGCTCCCAGACTGAAGGGAAGGAGCAGTGCTGCTGCTTGATGAAAGTGAGAGTTGTCTGTTCTGCGGCAGGAGGACAAAACAAAAGCATTAGCAGACAGATAGACAGGTTCTTTGATTTCATAGGAAACTAGAAACAAGTTCAGTTTTCATAAATAAAGAATGTAATACAAAATTACTTTTGTGAAGTAATCAAAAGCTTACAAAGAAAACTTAAAATCATAAATGTAAAAAACCATGCAAGAGTCTGTAAACTAAATATGCTCATAGAAAAACTCCCTTGAAACCAGTGTTTAATAGGATCCTGATTTCTTGACACTTTCTATCATAATGGAGGATATGTCTTAGAACATTCAAGGCACTTTGCTTACCATAACTATCTCAAAAAAAAAATAGTAAAACTATTTAGAATGTTGTTTGTCATGGACATTCCAGATGTGTACAACACATAGTTCAGTGACTAATTTGAGTTCTCTCTCACACAAGGATAATGAAACAAAAATAATAAAATGGCACATAATGTGTCCAGTACTTTCTACCCTGAAACTTCCAGTCATATTTTTTCATTGGTACCTTTAAAATGAAGCCTGTCATACATTTAAACAGTAAAAAATATGTGCTACTTTGTGCAGTTTCATATAGTCTCATCACATTTTAAATGGCATTCTTATTAACGGCCATGTTTAAATGGTAGTACATTGGCCAGGACTCAACTAAGCAACACAGAAGGGCATCACAATAATAATGAAAAAGTACATTTTCACATATGGTCATGATGGCAAAAAAGAAAAGCAATACAAATTACAGTGGGTATGCTTTTTTTTCCCCTAGAAGGAATAGGTCTCAAAATCTCTCATACTAAATGATGGAATGATTCATCAGCATCAGCTCCTGTTTTGCATTTGAGACTGGATAAACCTAACACAGGAAATAAGGCCTTGGGTTCACCTGAGAGCTTGATTTAGATTAGATTAGGGTTTTCTAGCTGAGAAATAATTCTGACATAGCTAAAGTACCTATATTTTTCTGCTTCTCTTTGTAGTCTAGAGGGAAATGATTAGTCTTTTGAAAACTCAATCTTGCGCTGAGCCTTGATCTTCTCAAGTGGAAACTCCATTTTCACTTGCTATATCAAAAAATAAATAAAACACGTTTGTACAGAAAATGCTATATTTTCCTTGTCCTTATATCTGTCAAAGCTTCTTGGTTGATCAGAAAAATAAAATAAAGGATATGCAGAAAAGCTGGAAATGAGTATAGTTTGGAACTAATGCGTTCATGCCAGAGGATGACTTGATGCAATGTGCTTGTTAAGATAACATCAAAGAAAAAAATAACATAGTTTGATTTTGGAGACCTTCTACTTTGTGTCTCATAGCAGGCATCAGATCAAGAGCATGTTTGTTATATTTTAAAAGGTAGTAACAATGTCCTTTTAAAACTGAAATATCTCTTGCAGTTAAGATTTCTATTTCAGTGAGGTCATGGTAAAAATAGTTTGGTTTTGAAATGTGAAAAAACGTAGGCAATACACTCAAGATCTTTAAGAACTGTAATAAAAAAATTAAAAAACAAGATTAGGTATTTTTTCATCTAGTTTTTACTCAAGAGGAAACTAAATACTTTTCATTAGGGATCAGTGGATACAAGTTTAAGACTTTGATTATCAGAAAATAAAAATATTTTCCAGTCAAACCTATTTGTAAAAATCTATGGCTATGTTTTCTCAAGTTTGCTTTGTAACTGGAAATAGGTATAAAGCACAGTTCTTTGGTTTACATTTTAAAATGAGAGTTGTAACTTGGGCAAAAATATGTTCACTTTTAATTTATAGAATTTCTTATATAGATGTCACAACTATGTAAGTATAAAGACTCTTCTGGAGATATCAATGACATTTAAGGCAGGTTTCATAAGACAGTTGCCGAAAGACAGGTATTTAGTGCTACCAGAGATTCCCTATCTGGTATGCAGATTTGTTTTCAGAAAGGTTCGAGTGTTTGTAGGCTTTACCTGTGAGTCCTAGGCTGATATTTTGAATGGAGTAGAAATTATCAGCTGCAGTAGATATCCACTTTTAATCCACTCGATTGTTACTTACTGTTCAATGAGCACAAATAGGAGTTTGGTAAGTAGGACTCAGTTTGGCTGACTCTGTATGCATCATCTAAAATTCCTCTGATACCTGTTTCGGGCTGACAGGTATGGCATGGAACCAGTGGGATACCTACACCATCCTAAAAGAGAAGCTGGATGCCAGGTACCACAGATGTGAGGATCTCAAATGGCAGTGGATGTCTACAGTTAAGCAACCTAATTAAGGTTCTGTGCTTTACCTTCTAGATCATTATATGCTGCATTTTAACCAGTTGTAGCCAAATTGCAAAAGAAGTAGGTAGAATATATCTGGCCAGATAGAAAGCATACTTTAAAATCTGTCTATGTGAAAAAGTGTGGGGTTTTGATGTAACGGTACAGTATTTATGATGTGAATTAAATACCAAATGAAATATTTAAAAACTCTTTGTAGTAAAGTTTCTAGTTTCTTTGAAATATAATAGTAATGTACATCCATAATGAAAAATTTTACATACAATGTAAGAATTTGTGAACAAGTATTTTCATATTTCTGTGTTTTTTATAAACAGTTTTCTTGAGTAAATTATTTCCAAACACTACTCATTACAAGTGGATTGAAGTCAGAAAGTGAAAATTGTTTGATTTTCCAGCTGCCTAACTTATGACGGTTTGCTATTCTGAAGCATCTTCTGAATTTTCTGTTTTCAGATGAAAATATTTATATAAAAAGAAATTGGAGAAACTTCATATGCAATTTACTTTTAATCGTCACTCAACACGGGAGCCTTAAGTCACACAGCCTTCAATGATGTCACTCTGTGTCACTTCATATATGATGATATCAATGACTTTATTTCCCTCTCACTTCTATTACATTTACGTTTGCGTAACTAACAAATTTGTGAACTAGCTATTATAAATTACCAACATTTAGCTTCTAAATTAGGAATAGTCAAGTATAAAGAATTCTATATCAGTACTCTTCTCCATCTTTTGGACTTGTATCTGACTCTGAATGAGTAAACTTAAGAACTTCTTTCAAGTGAGTATTCCCACTTTTGAAGTCTGTTGACTTCAAAGAAAAGTGTGATTTTAAATGACTGAAGAGATAAGGCAATAATTTAGGAAAGTGAGTTGGATGGAATAAAGTATCAAACTACAGCAGGAGCTAAACTGATAAATGTAGAAGACAAATTTTAATTAGATGTTAATACTGGTATTAAAAATTTTGAAATATAGTGAATTTACCTCAGTATTTTGAAAGTTTTGCTTGTTGAGATATGTTAGATCACTAATTATTTAAAACACTATGTATTGAGAAGAAGGATAACACCTGCAGTCAAGGTGTGTTTGTGCAAGGACAACTGGTGCTATTAGAAATGTAACACTGTATAACATGTTCTGGGTTCAACCAATTACTTTATAATAGGAAAAGCTGGTATTAGCAGCCTGATACATGTAACCATTATGTTTCCACATATTAGCTTTCATTTTCTATTACTGAAACATTTGCTCCTGTACTAAAGGTATATCATAGCTCTGATATATTTCTTGCTCATTTGCCACGTCTGAACACTACATATTGAAAGTGGATATGAAAATGTTGGAATAAACAGTTCTTAACATTTAGGCATTGTTTTTGCAGAAAGCTTCAGGAGAGTTTGAAATAATACTTTTTTTTTTTCAAATACTGAATGAAATGGATGGGAAAGAACACAGAAGAATTATACTTGTTGCAGAAGGTTTAATAAATTCTAGCAACAGCCTGTAGAGCTAATAGGTATTCAATTTGTAAGTTATGTATATATGTGTTTATTTATTACCTTCTTAATTAATTTATTTCTAGCAATTCCTACTCCTGCTCCAGAAGGACACAGGGCATGATTACATTAAAATTTTCATTCATTTCTTAAGCTGAGGTGGGATTCATCTGACCCAGCTTTAGACAAGAGTAATGTAGATGTCTATATCTGACTAATCAGATATTATTTGTAGTCATTGAAAAGAAAATAAGTGTTTCTGAACCACTTGTTATGTAAGACTACTTTAAAAGCAGATATAAAATAATATAAAATTATAAATCTTCCCACTGTTCTCAAAGAGAGGCTATAGTGACCAATTTACTAAGAGAAGTATGTAGTTGAGCAGAGAAATGTAAACTCAAGTGTCTGGTGTAAATATGTCAACAAAAAAGTTTAAAAAGTAAAAATGCATTTGAAAAACTCTTGCAGATTCAGAAGTACAGTCTTACAGATCAAACTATAACATTTAATAGCTTAAGACCCTTATATTCTATGGGAAAATAATGAAGCATTTCATACTTCCTGATTTACAGAGGGTTTTTTCAGTTGTTCTACATTTGAAATCCAAAAACCCCTTAATGATTTAGGAGCATTGTGTGGAATCGAAAACTACTTAGACACTTTACACCTCTCTGATGTAGCAGAATGTAGTTGGTGCCTTAATGTTGATGTCTATGTTGCCTTCTGGCAACATAATAAGAGTATGTTGATTGACTACATCAACAAAAATATGTTCAGATATTCAAAGAATCATTTACAGATGCTGAAGTGTCAGATTTAAATAAAGGAAATCTACCAAGAAGTGTATAGTTTCCGTCTGGGGAAAAAAAAAATCTTTCACAAATTTATTATGATTTAGTGGTTTGCTACCAGTGCCAATCCATGCAGTGAGACATAATTACACAGCTGAGGATCTCATGCTGTCAAAGTTTCAGGAATCTAGAGGGTAGCAAGTAGGAGAAATACGTGTTAATTCTTAGATTAAACTGCAGAATTATTTTATTCGTGTCTTGTTTCCTTCCTTCTCTTCCTGGGTCTTAAAAATAATTTTCATTTCACCAGCATACTGCTATTAAAGCTGGGAAATTAAAACAGCTGTGTAATATGTAAAGAAGCTTTACAAATGACCCAAAATGCTTTTCCAGATTTTCATTTCAAAGACTTTAGTTTTAATGCTGACTTGTCTGAATGGTGCATCATTACATTCTGATCATCTCTTAGGAATGCTTAGCACGCTTTTCATAATTTTCTTAGTTTGAATTAAGCTACTTAAGTTTTCGTACTTGAAATCAAAATGTTATGATTCATTAAATTATATTAGGGATTTTCTGTTAAAACATGTGCATATTTATAAATTTCAAACACTACTGTACATGAAAGTAGACTACTTTACACAAAGTAATTCCATCTATTTAGAAAATATTTTCAAATACTAACAGTAACTCTAGCAGTGTTTTGGGAAACATCAATATATCTTGTTCAAAATCTTTGTCAAGTATCTGGTGAAGACACAGTTCACTTCTCATGAAGCTTTCTTTTGACTGTAAAGTGAAGTGACTAGCCCATATGAGGCTGAGGCGCCTGGCAGCCACAAGAAATGGTGACAGACTGTAGGAGTCGGCCAACAGGAACATCAGGAAATTTGACAGTGTTACAGAAAACCTGGGGAACAGCTTTGGGAAAAGTCCCTGAGGACAGTGAACTGAAGTTGGCAAAATGTCCTGGCAGCAGGAATAGCAGCAGCATACGGAATTGTTTTAACAGCAGCACAGACAGCAGGTCCAAGGAAGTGATTATCATCCCCCTTACCTCACACTTGTTAGGTCACGCCAATATTACTGCATCCAGTTTGGTGTTCCTCAGAATAGGATAGACATCAGTAAAGTGGGATGAGTTCAGCAGAAGGCCAATCAAGAAGAACAATCAGAGTGGAGCACTTGCCCCGTGAGGGACAACGGAGGCACCAAGGCTTGAGGTCTTGAAGACCACAGTACAGTGTAGAAGGTTTCCCAGAGAGATTGTGCCTTGGGGGTTTCAAGACCCAACTGGACAGAAAGGTCTTCAGACCTCAGAGATGGCCTGTATCAAGAAGGAGGACAAACTAGAGTGTTCCTATATTCTCTTCAGACTTGAGTTAGCCTATGTAATGACACAAGGAGAAAACAGAAACCAGAGTCAATGGTACAGACACTCTTCCGGGATGAGAGAACTTTTGAGATAAAGCCAAAAGAGCCATTAAAGATAGGTTACTTTCTGAGACATATTTAGCTTCTAATTTATTATAAAAATGAGTGATATTACTAGTTCTGTTTTCTATCTCTGCTCTGAACAAATAGTGAATTACAGGCAGGTTAATTTAATTTACATCCTGATAGGCACTGCTAAACAATATCTTTATGTATGGTTGAAGGCTAAAGGCACATTTTTGACTCTGACGATCTTAGGCTATACTATTAAGTTTCACAGAAAGGGATCAAAACACTGTTAAAACACATTTAGAGATCTATAAACATCTGGATGCACTGTTTTCAAAATTCTTATACAGATCAGACATGAACAAAGAGTCACATTTCTCTCAAGTTAGTAAAAGCATTTAACATGAATGTTAATACATGAGAAAAAATGTTCTGGCAGAGTAAGTTCTTGTTAGTTCATTATTCAGGACAGGTTTCAGCTCAAGACTGTAACTCCTACTTTTAAATGCCTAAATAAAGATGCCCACTTCTGACCTACAGGCTTGACAAATGGTACAGTCAGATACATATAATATGATTTGTGATGGTCAATGTCACCAAGTCTGGCTTCTAGTTGTTCATCCAGAAAGGTTAGGTGTTCCTACAGATCCTAGGTCTTGTGTCTTAACTCTTTGAATTCAATTAAGTAGTTGAATTAAGCTCTGGGTCTTTATATGCAGCTAGAGTCAATGGGTATCCAGGATGAAATTCAGTTACTGAAACTTTAGATGCATTTTGATATCTCACCTATCCTCCAAGTGTATGTTAATAAGTTTTAAATTAATCATCCAAAAATATTGGCAGGAAAAGACGCTTGTACGAATATTGCAGATTTAAACATTAATAAAATTCCACAGGATTTCTGTGTAAAAAGTTGTGCCACAAAGCACACAGCTTCTTTTTTCTTTGAGGAAAGTCAATATGGACTTGAAGTATTACTAAAGGATACCAGATGACTGCACACCTGCTTTCCAGCTGCTAATGGCTAAGACTTGAAGCACACTACTTATTTTATACAGACCAATCCTTGTCAGCAAAGCTAGCCAGGTAAAGCAGCTTGGGATGAAAACACAAGGAAAAGATAAAGGTGAAAAAAAATCCCAAACAAACAAACACAAACAGTGAAGAGATTAATAAATCTCTTAAAATCAAAGTTCAATAAATTAATAAAATCGGCATCTAACTTCCTTTCTTTTTACAGTGTTCTACTGCAGGAGTAACCTTAGAAAGTTTAGTCATACGAAGTCGAACGGGAGGTCTGGAAAGAAGGAAGTGACAAGATTGAAGAAAAGGACTCAGAGAGCTCGAGGATACTTCTGACCATAGGCAGATGGTGATAGCAAGCCATTCAAGAAGAACACAAAATGAACAGATGAGAATATTTGGGGGAAAAATTCCCTAAATTGTGGTAACCTAGAAGTATTTTGTCAAAATATGGTGATGAAGAAAAGGTATTATTTATGAAACTCGGATTATCTCCTTTACATTAAATGTATTGAAAAGTGGATAATGATATAAGGACTAAATATAGAAGATGGGACTCTGTTCAAATGCTAGGAGTTGAACTATAAATTATTCTAGCAGGTCGGGTAGTGATTAATATAAAATATTACACAGTTGGCAGTATTGTGCACTGACTAATCTTTTAGAATTATGGACTATGGGAAAGAGACAAATAGGACTGGTATGCACCAGATAAAATAATAAACTGGAAAACTATAAAGTATTACTGGATTTTTTATGTTTTTTTTAATTTAAGGGGGTTTTTTATTAATATCTTTGCTTCCATTAATTATATGTGGAGTGAGCAGGAATGGTAGCTATAAAATAAAGAACTAATTGAGGGAGAGTGTTTCGCAATGGACTTTCTTCTTCTGTTTTGCAGAACTGGCAATGAAAATGACATGGAAATTGAAGAAATATGATAATCAAGCCTTAAATTGATTGGCATGAATAGAACAATAATATTAAAAATTTGTGTGTGGAGACACAAAAGGAACATCACGTAACCTGGAAATTTGGTCCACCCTAATAAAACAGGCCCTTAGAAAATAACTTTAAAGAGCACTGAATTATTTTTTAATATTAGAGGTGCTTTGGTATAAGGCAGTGAAAAATAAATCCATTTATTCTTAGACACTCAAGCGAATAACAGCTAAACCAACCTAATGAAAATGTATTTTTAGCAAGAAGTAAATCTATACGGTTTCTTCTGGTTTGTTTAGGTTTTTTTTGGTTTGAGTTTTTTAAACCCATTCTTCTTTCTTTTAATAGACATGTGTTTTCTTAGGCTAGTTTTTACAAATATAGAAAAGCTGTATTAATATTAAAAAGCTGTTTTATTAATATTATATATCTAAACAATGCTTTTGGATTTGGTGTGGATCATGACATCATAACTAATCATTGGCTTGTGGTCATGTGAATCTGTTGATGCATAAGATTTCATGTCTATGCTAATGCAGTTAATCTTGATCATAAAAATACCCATAAGTTTTCTCTGAAACCAATGCACCGCTGATTTCTCCAAGACTTATAATGTTCTTCTTTGCAAGCTTTTTACATTCTACTCAAATGTCTTAATTTCCCTTAGCAAGAGAAGCCAACAAACAAAAAAAATTTGAGATTATTTTGTTGCTGTTGAAATAAATGGAAATTTTTCCATTGAAAACTAAAGAATGTGTATCTGATCACGTATGCCTACTCCAGTTAATGAAAGTAAATACAAATGCAAGGGAGACGTGACATCCCACCTCAAATCCACACCAAAAATTAATTTATATTTAATTTTATTATTATTATTATGCAGACCTTTGATTTGTTTATAAGACAGTCTTTTTTTTTTTAAGAAAAGTCATGCCCTGTTTTACAACTATTGTCATATTGTAACACAAAAGGTCATACTAGCAGGTAAGATTCAGTGACGTTTAGTCGGAATAAACTATTTCTTAGCAAAAACTTAAAAAAAAAGAAGTCACATTTGCTCCAAAGATTTATGCATATGTTCTCTAACAGCTATGCACAAATACTGTACAAATGTCAGGGAGATAAGCTAGCTAAGCATATGCACTTCACACCTGTGTAAAGAGTTAGTACTAGACTAATACCCTGAGACAGATATTAATTTACTGAAAAGTACAAATGTGCAAGGATGAATAATAATTTTAACCAGATATTTTGAGTTTTGCCTTATAAGAATAACTTACAGTTCAATAACAATATTTTTAAATCCTGCTAACATTCTTCCTTCATGCTTATATGAAGATCTATGATCTTTTAACTTAGTATCCTAAGCATGGAGCAGAGTAGCAAATGCATAAGCAACAAGGAGATTGAAGAATAAGAAGCTAGTTAAAAGTAAGAGAAACAAGATCTTTTAAAGATAGGAGATAAAAGAGAATTTTTTAATGTAAACAGTAAATCAGTAATCACTTGACCTAATTTCATACAAGAGCATAAATAAGGTTTTAACAGTTATAATACTAGCAAAGTTGCAGATATATTCCTGCCCCTATCTCACCTGCATACAAACCTTTCTTCCTACATTCATACCTGCCCTGCTCCACATGGCTTTGAGATTGTCAGTTCCTAAATACTCCTTTTATTCATATGAATAATGCTGTTCAAGTAAGCAAGCCTAGCTGAAAAAAAAAAGAAACCTTAACTTCTGTTACATAACTGTGAGCTCATCTAAATTGTCTATAAATGGAGGGAGGAAGAAAAACCTGTGAAGGCTTCTGCTCCTGAGAGTTGGAAACTAGAACTACTTACATAGTCAGAAACAGCTGAAAGATATTTTCAGAATTTGCTCATCACCACCTGTTAGTCATCAACTTTGTGGCATGTCAGCCAGAGCTGACATGCTTTTGACAAGCTTACTGTGCTTGAATTCTGTAAATTTGAAGTACATTTAACTTATTAACTAACATGTTTAAATTAATTTAGGATCAAAACTCATCTATTTTATCATAACAGAGCATCTTTATTCTGTTTAGATGAATTTCATTCTGTGTAGTACTCTATCTTAGGAGCATGGTCTTCTGATAATCAGTAATTTCTAATATGTACTGCTTTTAACTTTTTGTTTGTGTCTGTCTCAGGCCATACTCTACGTGCCTTTTGTTGACTTCCATTTAAATTCGTTTTTCATTTAGTGGTCTTGGCAGTCCTAGGTTTTTGGTTGAACTCAGTGATCTTAAGGGTGTTTTCCAATCCAAACGATCCTGTGATTTGAAATTGTTCATATCAAGGATAGGCATGACATTAGCTTAACTATGGAGGGCTGGATTATGCAAGCAAAACCTCTAATTTTGACATCAGGGGACAGTAGGCATTTGTTTCATTGAGGTGAGATACCTCGAAGTTTTTAAAGAGTACTTTTATTTAGTCATTTGAGAAATTATTAACTCCATACACATACTGTAACTAAACTGCCAGCATTCCACAGGATAACATCCCTGTTTCAATATAGACCACTGCTTCTAGCAATCACCCTTGCAAAACCTATCAGTTTAACTCTACCAATGATATTTAAAGCTGATGCTGCATCATCTCTAGAAAAAACCCTTTGCAGACAGCATGAGGAAGTGTATGTTGACTGTTCAGTTACTCTGTGGTTTCTCCGGCAGCCATAAAACAGCATCATGTTCTCCTCACTGAGCTGAATCAAAATGGCATAGTGTTCCCTGCATATCTGATTTTCCTATTTTGTCATTTGTACTTTGCTCTGAATTTCATGTGTTCCTTTCAGTTACTATCCCTGTTTCTGTAATTTAATTTCTCCACTTTATGATCAAATTTAGAAGAAACAGGGATCTGTTCTCACTGGGGAATAATTATCACAAACCCATGTTTTAAAGGATGTGCCTGCCTGCAGCTAATTGTGTTCACACATGACCAGTCTGGTTCATATCAGTAGGTGCTAAGGAGATAAATATAACAATAAAAAATCTATTGATTTTGGAGCAATTTCAGAAGATTTATATTCTTGTTATTATTGTTTTCTTTTAGTGCTTATTGGGTTTTTTCATGTTTCTTTTCCCCAGCACTCCACACATTTCAGCATTACTGCACTTGTTTGGACTTGAAGAGAATCTGGGCAAAAAGGTTTCCTGTAGATGAAGAAAACAAGCAAATCTGTTAGGAAAAACAGTATATATTTCCAATACAAAAAAAAGCAACAGTGGCGGGAAGTAATTAGTAAAAGCTTTTTTTCTGTTACTCTTATGGGAAATGTACATTAGCAAATACGCATATTTGAATCTGTTCTAATTGCTTAGTGATAAATGTTGTTTATTAATTTTGCTGTTCTGAACTTGCATTTGAAAACTCATTTTCCTTAGAAAATAATGTGGAGAATATTGTCCTCAGAAGTGTATTTGAAAAATGTTGTTTGTCAGTTAGCGAAATCAGCACAAGCTTCCAAAAGTGGCAGCATATGCTCAACGTGCAGAAAATGCTTAAATAACTTTTGCCTGCTCAACACAAAGAAGCATGAGAGGTTTATTGACTTGCAAACTTAATCATTACTGATAGACCATTGTTATCTTCTCTTTTTTAACTGCTTGTATTTTTTTACTGTTAATCTGGGGGTTTGGCCCCCGCTGGAGCAACATGTTTCATTGTATACTGTGTGTAAACCATTTGAATAATTCAAGCCTAGACTAAATTTCTTGAAAAATATATCAGTCAGTGTTCTGCTAAAGTAATCCAGATCACAGCTGTTATTTAAAAACTTGTTTTAGTGTATGGTTCAGCTACCACAGAATCATAGAATATCTTGGATTGAAAGTAAACACACAAACTCATAAGAACTCTCATAAGATTTGTTCTTATGGATTATTGTAATTACTTCCACATAATAAAAAATTCAAATGTCGTTAAAATACAGCACTGTAAGAATATGAAAATAATAGAAAAATAGTCTTGAAACATGGTCAAACTCATCTAAAACCGTGTCCCATATTGTTGAGGTGGGTGAATATCATGGTGTATATTGTGGTCATCTGGACTGGGTTATCAAAATACTCTGCAGTCCCTTCTAGCCCATATAAAGAAATTTTCTACTGTCAGGAAACCATTACACTAGGATGACAATGGCATTTAGATATCTTCCACAGCTGCTGTTACACGGTTAATGATTTCATTGAGAAATGGGAGCTAGATAGCATTTCTCTGTCTCACACTTGATGGCGTTATACCACACTTTGTACTTAGTATCTCAATGGACCAGAGGAAGGTTTTCTGTTGTGGTCGTCTTGGTACTAGTTTTTTCCAAAACCTATTCCTCCATAGGTTCATTCACCAATTGTCCAGTCAGAAAAAAGAACCCTGATTAGCCTGACACCGATTCAGTCTATCCATATACATTCAAGGCAAAACTATTTTTGCACAAAGTCATAAATTCTGTCTGCATGAATGTACACTTTTACAGTAGTGCTTGGCACTGTTCCTTTTACACTCTTATGGATGGGCTATATCTTTGCTTTGAAGAGGTTATACTACATTAGCGTAATGGACTCTTCTAGCCAGAAAACCTGGAATTTTCTATCTCAAATATCCAGAAGAAGCAAGTCAAGGCTTCGGTGTGCCACAGAAAAAAACCCCAGGACAATAGATAAAATTGGCCATAGATAATAATTTTTAAATTATCATTTCCTATTGTTATGTTTTTCCTATAATTTTATTGACTCTGTATCCTAAAAAATGGTAGGTGAGAGAAGAAATAGAGGAGAGTCTGGTTAGGAGATGCACACTTCTTTCAGTGTTGCTCCAGTGCAGCATCATAGCTGTAACGAATTTAATTGAGCTTTTTGTTGGAAAATGTGCATGTATGCAATAGAGATGAAATTTCTTTCAGACACAAACTAAATTTCTGCCTTCTTTCTTTAAATTCAACAATCTAATGCTTGTCTAGCCCATAGGTAAAAGATTAAATAAAATTATCAGGTGATATGAAATTAGAAAGGAAAAAAATATGAAGAAGCCACATAGTTTCAATGACTTTTTGTACCAAATATATCCATAGAACATATTTTGTATTTTGGCTGGACAATTATCTTTTTTAGTATGAAATGTTGCTTGAAGTGCCTAGTCAGCTGGCACCTGAGGTTATTTTAACACAGACTAAGCTTTTGCCATCTGTCCTGCCCTCTGATTAAGATGCAATACCTCCATAGTTCACAACTGCATAGTGAAAATTCAATAATAAGTAATTAAAATGCATGTGTATGTTCATCATTTATCGCTGCATTCACCTGTTACATTTGGACAAATAAAGAGCAGGAAGAGTTTTGTTGCTTTTTTTCTACTCTCAGATCACCTTTTCTGCTGGTTCAATGCATCATTTTTCTTGGTCAAGTCCATGGACTTACAACACGTTGTATCAACTCTCCATCTGACCTACAGCATGGATTCTGGTCTATTTCTTGTTTAATTATAATAGCACATTTAAAAAAAAATAGGTCTTCCATTTTAGAAATACAGCATCAAGGAATGTTTTCTTTGCTGATTATGAATTTTACTCAGTCCTCTTGCTATGAAGACAGACTGATAATATTTTGAAGAATAGTCCCCTCTGAACATAATGTGTACACTGCAATGTAGAAATCTCTTCTTCAGCTATCTTTCAGTTTAAATAACTACAGTTTGATATTACCACAATTGTGCATTGCATTCTACTATTATTTATTCAACACTACAAATTAAAATAATTGTCTATTTTGCTGTCATATTTGTATTTCTTTTTATCAGGTGCATAATAAATAATTTGAGTTTCAAGACTAAGAGAATAGATAATTAAATTAAATTATTTCCCCAGAAGGCATGTAAATGAATCCTACATCTTTCTTTTCAAAGTATTTGTATTTGTTCAGAAAAACATTTATTCTTCCCTTTTATTGCCTTTTCTCTTTCTGCCTTATTGTGTAATTGCTGGTTTCCTAATAATTCACTACAGTCATTTCTTGCTAGAGACAGGTCGTCGTATTATAATACTATATATGTGTAGACAGTGAAAATTAGGGAAATAAAGTACACCCCCAGTATATCAAAGATATCAAGACTGACATGGGTATATCGTGTTAGCTCAGTTCATTTATATTTGAGGAAAAATGACAATTTATTGCCTTATATTCAACTCTCAGAAAGCAGAAGATGGAGAATTTTTTGTACAAATCTCCACAATCTAAAGAAAATTGAATATAAAACTTATTTTACTACTTAAAATATGGCTTTGTTAATTTTTAAAATACATATTATATATAAAATACAAAGGCAACTTGATTCTTGTAGCTATTAGTTATTAATAATCTTCCAAAAAAATTCTAATATCATCAGCAGGAAATTCCACCACAAGCTTTGTCTGAGGACTAGACATGAAAATGAAAATTTGCTATTATTTTAGCTGAAATGAATAATTTCAAGAGACATGAATTATATTTGTACTGTGATTTTAATATGCCTTGGATGTTCATGGAAACTTCTCTGATGACGGTCTGCACAGCTATTTCAGGACAGAGAATTGGCCCATAGATAAAAAGAGAGAAAAAGGAGTAGTTCTCTTTTCACTTTATCTTAAGATGTGGAGATCCATCCACCCAGATTTATCTGAAAACAATAATTTAAAAAAAATAATGTGTATGTTCCTAAAGGCTAAGAAGAAAGTAAATCTGCCTTTATGCACAGAACAAAAACCCATTGTCTATCCTAACAGACCTGTAATTGTCCCAGCACCTAAATGCAGAATCCAGTGTCAGTGAGGCAAAAAGTAACATGTGGAGTAAGTCTGCCAGTCTACCAAGATATCTGCAGACAGTACCGGATCTCAGTAGTCAAGCTATTATCTCTGAACATGCCCTCAGACCGATGACATTCTTCACTTTTTTCTTCATTCCTTAAGAGTGGTAAAACTGCTCTGCCTGCAGATACTTTTAAATTATTCACTTCCATTTCTCCTATAATGAGCAAATTAGAAGTTGAAAGTACCTAAAGTGACATTTCTAACAATTTCTGCAGTAGATCTTGCAGAAATCCTAGTTCCTCCAATTCAAATAGCTGCAATTGTCCAATTTCTAACTAGAAACAGTAATAAAAACAGCTACTTTGTTTTTCACAACATGAATTCCCAAACTGTAGTTCAATTATCATGCCTGCGATAACAATGATTCAAAACTTTAAAAAATAGAAGACTCTATTTATTTATGATTTATATGATTTATTTCCAAGCCTCAGTTTATCCCTTTCTAAGTATTTCTGAAAAAGTATGAGGCCTTTCATTAGTCTTAATTATCACTTGGTTTTCCTTGTCTTCCATGAAAGTCTACAAAATGAAATATGGAAATCTCTGTCTTAACAAGTTAGTATACTTATTCTCAAAGTAAAGAATTTTTCCAGGATTTGAAAACTTTGACACGAAATTAGAACACACACCAGAAAAACTGCTTAGTATGGTAAGCATGCCATAAACCCTAAAAAAAGGGTAAAGGAACAGGCCCTAAGAAAATCATGTGTAACTCAAGCAGACATAAAAGATAAGCAAATGTTAATCTAAAGACTGACTAAGATTCAGAATGACTCAATAACAGAATTGATTAAAAACTTCAAACATATCTGTTGGCTTCCAAAAGGAACTCATAGAATATAAAAAAGAAATGAAGAATTTAATTGGTAGCATGATCTTATAGAACTAGAAGACTACATCATGGATACAGTAAGTTTAATATTTTTGTGGAAAACTGTTATCTAAAGAGAATTTTAAAGGGATGTCTTGAGGTGAGGAGCTTTCAGATCATGCTGAATAATTGTGTAGGACAGAGGAAACTGGTGCAGTCATGTTCAGATTGCATTTTGAAAGTAATTCTTGGATAGTTCTATACTCAAACCTTCATACAGGAATTACTTCAAAGAAAGATATGTATAAGTAGATAAATACACAGAATAAAATTTTAAAAGTCAAATATTCTAAGGGTAATAAATAAAAATGTATTGAAAGATGATCTTTATTTTAGTAATAACCATTGAAAATAAGTTAGAAATCAGAAAGACTCATTTTATTTCAGTGTCGTGAGAAACACATTTTGGTAGTATCTTTACAGTAAAATATCCAACCAACAGATGAACAATAAATCTTTAATACATACCTAACTCTTTTTCAAATCTGTAGTCAGAAACGAGATCTTCATTTTTGTGTTATCATAAAAAATGATCAAGTTATATAAAATTGCTCATACATCATCTCCACAACAAATTACACTTGTTCCTGGTGGCATATTTGTCTAGTGATTATGCTGAGAAAAATGAAACTGTAGATAAGAAGTTAAATATCAGTTTCACTAATGTAGTAAAATATATATGGAATTCCAGAATTTTATCATCTATCAATATTAAAAATTAAAATATTGAATTTTCTGTTTTTTCAGTGGAGTGCCAAAAAGTTAAACTACTTCAGTGATAAAAATTTTTTAACAGGTCTAAGATTTATTTATTTCTCTATAAGGAAGTGCTTACATGAGCAGACATTTGGATTTGGCCATACTTTTGAAAGTGTTTGGTATCTGATTTTAGTACATTATTTTTGCATCATAATGCTATGTCACCATATTTATACACCTTCTTTTAGATTATTTTAGTCAAGCAGGAATGAACAAGCTTGGACTTTTGAAGATGTGAACCAGGACAAAGAATACAATTTTGGATTCTTCGTTTCAAGTAAGTTCTTTATGCACCTAATTTTTTCTTTATGTCTCTGTTCTCTTTTATGCCTTTCTGATGTCCAATCATGCTGATCAGTAAAAACTTTTCATTAAGAGAATTGCCTATAGATTGGAAATGAACCACTTAATTAATTCTGAAGTTCAGCTTTGCCAAACTGTAATTCTTCTCTGGCCTTCCATGAAGATGTTCAACAGAGACACTGGACTCTATTCAAATGCCTCAACAGAGCTGTCCAGGAAGATGAGTGATACCATAGCAAATACTGGCTGTCCTCCAGCTGCCATTCAACAGTGATGTTGGTCTCCTGAGTGTCATATCTGCCATCTCTGTGTGGATCTCTAACACACCCTGGTGCCTCTCAAAACGTATTGTCAGTTATGTCTGGACGGCTGACTGACTCGGCCCTCACATGGCATTTGTTCTGTGGGCTCCACTGATCTCCGCTGATGATAATGGAAGCAGACACCTAAATTTAAATGTCACCAGCTTGAAATTAATTTCAGTCCTGTCATCCAAAGAACTCCTGAATATATTAATGACTCCTGAGTCTATGTTTAAATGAATGAGATTTAGATCTTTCAAAGACATTTTGTATTGTCACTGCAATGTAGGAAGTACTATTTCATCCATGTACTTCATAATATTAAAGAGATGTGCCAGTGAAGAAGATGAAAAATCAGGAATGTCATTATATGATTCCATTATTGGTAAAAAATCTCTCTCCATCTTTCTTACAAGACCCCTGTAACTATTGAAAGACCACAGTGAAGCCTCCTGACAGCCTTGTCTTGTGAATAGACCCTACTCTTGAAGTCTTTCTTCATAGGAGATATGTTCCAGGCTTCTGGTCTTCCTCATGACCCACCTCCGGACCCAGTCTAACACATTTGTGCTTTCCTGTATTGGGGGGGCCCAGAATTGGATGTGGTATTGAAGGTGTAGTCTAACAAGAGTGGAGTAGAGGGAGAAAATCACATCCTTTGATCTCCTGGCCACACTTCTTTTGAAGTCCAGGATACAGTTGGCTTTCTGGGAAGTGTGTGTACACTGATGGGTCATATTGAGCTTTTCATCCACTAGCACCCAAAAGTCCTTCTTGGCAGGGCTGCTCTCAATTGATTCATCGCCCTGTTCTTATTGATATGGAATATTGCTTTGGCTCAGGTAGAGGACCTTGTACTTAGCCTTGTTGAGCTTCATGAGGTTTACATGGGCCCACTCCACAAGTCTGTCAAGGTCCCAACTGGATGACATCCTTTTCCCTCTAGAGGATCAACCACACCACTCAGCTTGGGGTTATCTGCAAACTTTTTGAGGGTACTCTCAATCCCACTGTCCATGTCATTGAGGGAGATCTTATAGTATTAGTCCCAGTACAGAGTATTGAGGTACACCACTTATTACTGTTTGCTGTCTAGTTCTCATTAAAAAAATAAAATCAAATTAGGGGAACAGTTTACTCTCTAGAAAATTAAAATAACATTATCGAGTCATGGAATCATATGATGTTTTATGTTGGAAGGGATCTTAAAGATGATTTAGTTCTAACCACCCTACCATGGGCACCTTCCGATAGCCTAGATTGCTCAAAACCCCATCCAACCTGGCCTTCATATTAGAGTATTTCTCTGTGTGCTTTGGTAGTATAACACCAATTTCGTTCTCTCGTAATTGTAGATTAAGAGCCAGCTAAATCTAGCAAAAACTGTCATTATTTTAATCAGCATTGAAATTCAAATTGAAATGTAGTACAGAAAAGTATGATGGTTTTGACAAATTCTTTTGTCAGAAGACAGATCAAAATATAAATTTGATTGGAAATATCAGGTCTGTATCACTAAATTATTGCAATAACACTTATGCTTTAAGTGTTATTTTTGCTTGATTGGGAAGTTGAACTTGAACACAGTTGTCTTTGTCCTAGTTCCAGAATGCTAACAGCTCTGTGATGGGCTATGCTTTACCAAACAAACAAGTGGACAATAAGCCAAAATAAAATCCTGTAAAGTAAATATTATGGATTTATGGGTATTATTTATTATTTACTTAATAATTTTAATCAATAATTAATTTATACATTTATGTGTTTTACCTCTGAAAACTGTCATGAGTTTAGAGAATTTTAATAGAAAAAGGGAGGGATTATTTTCAACATCTCCTTCTGATGAAAATCAATAAAACTGCAAAGAAAGTTGCCATGAATTTGGATCCAGAGGCAGAAGTAAGAGTGGTTGAAAGAAAAGAAAAAGAGAAAAAAAAAATACTATTCATCTTTCTTGCCATCAAAAAAATGACTCTTCCAATAACACCAGTAGGATTCTAGAACTGTGATCCAGACATTCCTGAGTTCTTAAAAGAGATATTTTATTTCTCACATCTTACTGCTTAAGATGTATTTTTAGCTTTATTGTACATGAAACTGATTTACATGCTATAGTAAGTTAAGAGAGTTTGGATGATACTCTAGCACCTTCCCTTAAAAACATTAATCCTGTAAATGAAATAGGATATTTTAAAACAAAAATATATTTTGAAGGTGGAAATAAAAACTTATTCTGATTGTTGTAAGATTTTGAATTTCTATGTGTTACTGACACTATGATCTTGAATAACCCTTGTCTATCATCTCATTGTTAGAAAGCTTAAAATCTGGAAATTCACTTAGTTTTAATAAAACCGATGTAACCATAGCATGTCTATATTTATCCAGTTAAAAATTATTAAGTCTTGAAGACTCAGCGAGTGCAACATAATTGCTTTTTTAAATTCCCAGGAAGATTACTTTCAAGTCTAAAATATAGTGTTATGATTTAGACAGTAATAGTAATTTTAAACAATATTGCCTACTGTCTCTAAATTTGCTGTTTCTGAAATCAGCTTTGGAGCCTTTGAATAACCAAAACATCAAATCATTATTAAAAGCTGTGCTTATCAGGCACAGATGAAGCTAACTCTTAACTCAGCATTAGGAGAGGACAAGCTTCTGTGCAGTTTTGAAAATTAGATAAATTTCCTATTGGCATATTCATACTCACAATGTGGCTTTGCCTCCTGTTTCATTCCAGTTTATGATTCTTGGAATTGGCAATATGTGCATTAATTTACACTCAGAGTACAATGAGCGGGGCTTTTTAGTGGTAAAACTTGATTTCATGACAGAGGATAATCTGCAGTAAAGCTCTGGATTGAAAGGAAAACCTATTCATACCATCTGTCTCCGGGAGTGCTGTGAGGCATTCTCAGTTGTTGATAGTGAAAATAGAGTAGAGGTAGCTATGTCTCTGTGAAGTCAGCTGGAGGAAGAATCTTGACCTCTAGTGCTCCAGTGTGGTCTGCAAGTCACTGTGCAGTCACCGTCAGTCTCTGGGAGCAAGAGGTACAGATGGTTTTCCTGAGCTCCTCTTCAGTAAGTCCAGCAACCTTGACTTGGAAAGAGATCACATCCAGTATTTTATTCACACTTTTCCATGGAGGTGTTCCCAGACCTCCCTCTATCACAGCTGGCATGAAAACACTTCTCCCTATCAGAAAAGATTTCTTTGCTTTGTCTGCATCTATTTACCATTAATAAAATGTAACAGTATTTCATTAATATAAGTGAAAATATTAATGGACGGTGTTCTGATGGCTGGGCTTTTCTTCTGAGGAGATACATATTAAACAGATGGAAAATATTATATATCTTCACAGGTCATGAATGATTTCAAACTTTATGTTTGGAAAGGGGATGAAAAAAATTTAACCATATTAGCATATAAAACCAGTATATTATTATTATTTTATTAGAATTTTATTATTATTTGCTTGATATCACTGTATTTTCTTTTAAGGTAATATTTATTTCAAGGGTTCTCATGTTTGCTTCACCTTTTCCACCTGTATTTTCCTTGATTCATCACACTTTTCACTGTTTACAAAACTTCAAATTAACTTGTGTTCTGATTTCAATCCCATAAAACAAATTTGGAGTAGATGCTGTATCTCTGTAGAACTGGGAACAGAGCAACAGCTCATTCCTGACTAGATTCTTTGAGAAGAACCAGACAAGGGGCCAACCTAGCATTTTCACAACTGAAATTCTAAATATTTGAAAAGTTACTACATTGTCTCATACAGAAATATTTATTCTTTTCTCTTTCAGTCAATGTCCATCGGATATTGCCATCCTCAGTTTGCGATAGTGTCCAAGAAAAGATAGTACAGCTTCTTTCTTTAGAGGAATCAGGAAAGGAATAAGAGTTTCAAAGTTTAAATGATAAATAATTGTATACAGTTAAGCAGAAAACAATAGGAACTCTTTTCTTTCTATCTTTAAATATCTTGAATGAAGTGCTTCCTATCAGCTTCTCTTTTCCTACAATTTTGTTTATGACTTGCTGGATTTTGTTCTATATATAGAATACATATATTTATTAAGCTATTATATGAATAATTTTAATTTTTAAGCATAAATTTTAATTCATGATATATTTTTGTCATTTCAATTTTTAAAAAATTATCTTAGTTTTTTTAATGATGATTATATTTCCTATACTTTTGATTAATGTAAGAGGTCTCTAGACATATTAATTAAAAAAAAAATAGGATAGCTAATGACCTTGACTGTTCCATATATGTCTTGTATTATCAGATAATTAGTTTTTATTTCTTTTTACCTTATTTAGGTGCCTCTATGACATGCATATATGTTACAATGAGTAGACTCAACTGGCCATACCCTAACACACTGGAAGAGGAGTAATGAGAAATCTCTCCTTACATTTTTCTTCCAGGATAAAAAATGGGAAAAAAACAATTACTGAAAAAATACATAAAATCATAGAATAAATATTGAAAATAGATCTATTATAATGGAAAAATAAAAGATTTTCATACTTGAATGGAAGAAATTTAATATTTTATGAAACTATAAATTGAAAAACACAGTATATGAAGAGTAAAATTATTACTTACTGAAGAGGTTTGCTTTTTTGTTTACTGTAATATTTTAAAAATTTGCACACAAGAAAGATTAAGTGAATGCTGATGCCAAAATTGTTTTATTATTATTTCTAGAATTGCCATATTTTATGCCTGTCTCCATGTGGTACATACATATCTCTGTTTAAAATAAGTATTCCTAATCTACTTGTGATTTCACTATGCTTACTTTAAAAACTCTGCCCTGATCATTTAATCCTGAAAAACAAGACGTAGTGAAAATGGCTGAAGCAGTTCAGTTTGATGTATGACTGTGTCACGTGATGTGTATGTATGCATGAATGTATGCATTTCCAATGATGGATAGCAGTTTTTCTGCCTTCTTTTGCCTTATTGCATTTTTTTCATCTTTATATCTGTGTACATTTTACTTTTCATAGGAATTCTAGAACTTTGTCTCCATTCTTCTAAATAGTCAGAATACATCCTTCTAATAGATTAGATTAATGGGATGTGTTGAGAGGGAGGGGGAATGTCCCAAGGATACCGTGAGACCTTTTTGTCTGAATTTACATGTTGACAAAGACTGAAACAACAACAACAAAATAAGGTGGAAAAAATTGTTAAAAAAATATTCAGTACTAGTCCTATGCTCCTAAATAACATTCCCAAGGACAATTTCCCCCTTCAGTTTTCTTCCTTCCATTCTGTTTATTCATTCCCTCCATGCTGCCACTTCTCATTGTGTTCTCTATCTCATTTAGCCTTTAAGCTTCTCTGAGTAGGGCCATTACTTCCAGTTTTATTCTTAAAGAGACACTTGTTCCTATGGAGTTTTACAAAGAAAAACACATTTTTAGTAACAACGATATGATGCAATTGATAATGGATAAAATGGAAACTTAACAATCAGCTAAAGTTGATTGAAACAAGGAATTTTCCAGTTTAAACAGCAACTGTGAAGAGGAATTATCTATGAAATAAATAGGGGAGATTTTGAATAAGATGTATAGGTTATAGTAATGCAAATTTCAATTTAAGTAAAGAAGGTGATTTTTCAAAACTCTTCTTTACTGTATGAATATAAATCAAATTGAGGTCACCATTGATTAAATTATATTGTGAACCCACAATCCAGCTACGAATAAAAAGCTCCACATAATTGTGTAATCCTATTCTACTTCATTTCTAATCCCTTCCAAATCTGTGATAATTAGCTTACTAAATTTTACCTGTCTCTAGTCTTTTGATTACTCCAGATTTCTGGTTATACAAAAGAACATCTCTTTCTTACATTACTGCCTCATCAATCTGGTTATTAAGCATGACCTTGGCTATGTTCTACCATATTAGTGAAAGTAATAGTCCAGAGCATCAGATCATTAGTGACTGTTCATTTTGTGGGGAAGATCATTTCCTAGTTTACATTGAGGAGCTAAATCTACCTACATTTGTGTAGTGACAGTGGCCACAAAACTAAACCTTTAAAATCATCACTATATATTTTAAGGTCTGATAACATACCTCATTTTAGAATGTGAAGCAAAATTTCCAGAATGTAACCTAGAATTTACCACATGTCCAGGTTTTGCAGTGTTGACTTACTCTTGTTACAAGAGTATTATCTCTGTATAGTAAAACAATAGAGCTTCCCTCTTTATGTTAATGAAAAAGGAAGTGGAGACAGTGATAAAGTTCCTTGAGATATTCATATGTTTCTGTAGAGATATAATGAAAAACATAAATAAATAGATGCATAAATAGATGTAAAGCAAACACCTACAAAAAATAAATCTCAATCTTATAAATATTTGGCTCTGAGCTTGGTGGAAGTAAGCTTATTGTAGGGCTGCAACAGATAATTTTGCGAATTACTGAGCTGACTCAAAAAAGAAATAACAAAAATATATGATTATTAGTAAAAGAACAGAAAGTCAACCATTGTGTACCTCTGTGATTATCCATGAGTATTTCTCAAAATAAAGTAGAGACAGAAGAGTTATAAAGAAGTAATAAAGAATGATCTTTGAACTATAATGGTTTCACATAAGTAAAACCAGCATTTATCTGGGATAGTTCAGCATGGAAAACAGATGGCTGAAGTGGGATATAAAAGGAACTCTGAATCTTGTGCCCCTGTCATAGTTTTGGACAAAATTGGTAGTGTGAATACTACAGTGTTCAATCATCAAACACTTAATCCCAGATAAATTCATTGCTCAGGAGACACTTGGCTCCTCTGTCCTTCAGGGCTGATGACATGGTCAGGTGAGGCACTACAAGGGTACTACGTGTGTGCCTGGGGCCAGGTGTAGAGTCCCCTCTGTCCTCTCTACAGGCTCTCTCTCAAGGTCTCTTCCAGATCTCTCCCTGATCATTTACACTTAACTGCCACCCTGTTTTTGAAACCAGGTCCAACCCATGAGAGCTGCACAGTGCCACAGAGAAAATTCTCCAGAATTTGTTCAATTCTCTAGCATCAGGAGCAGAGTAATACAGATGAGAAGAACCATTTTTACACACTGATTACTGGTTTAAAACAGACAATAGACAGGAGTTTTTCATTCAATATGGAGTTAAGTTTTCTGTGGTAACTGTGGATGCTGAAAACTAAAACTGCTTGAAAAAGGGTTTAAATAACCTTACAGAGAAAACCGTATGGTGATATTGAACATGAAGAGCCCACTAAATCTCTGAGAAAATCATACAGCCACTAAATATCAGATGATGTGGGTTATTTTGACAATACTCACATTCTTTTTCTCTTCCCTAGGGTATCCATAGTGACTTGGAAGGATTTTAGGTATTTTTAAGGATTTACTGGTAAAGTAAGCCACAGCCTGACACAATCCAAGCCAGGAACCTCACTATTTAATTATAAGCTTGCCTCACGGTGTGATTTTCACTGCCATGTTACTTTCCTAGACCATGTCAAAATGTGGTTCAGACAACAGCATGGACTGGCATCTGCCAAGGCTAGGGAATTTTGACAAGACCATTCTGTTTTCGCAGTGAGGATGTAAATCACACTACTGTTCTAGGACATTTACCGCTGTAGGTGTTTAGTCCTGTTGTCACCTGGTTCAGTAGCTTTCATACTCTTATGATGTAATCTCATCTGAAGGAATTATTTTTACAAACTTGTTTGCAATGTTTTAGTCAGTCCTTTTGGGAGCGTAGAGACACATGGAGAAGTTTGTCACAAACCACTCTGGGAGTACCCAGAGTCCACAAGTGATCTAGAGTGCTAGAAAATCCATTTTCAGACATATGGTTTTTAATATAATGGCAGCTCTGATTGATTTCTTCTTGTTAAGAGTGAATTAAGTATGCATTATAAATCTTCTCAAGTGACTTCAATATTATGGACTACTGACCTCAGTCTTGGAGCAATAACATCAGAGGTGGGAGGCACTTGAGACATGCTGACCTTTTTTTCCTTTTTTTTTTTTTTTAAATAGAAGGGTCTAGTGTACAATAGAGGCCACAGGTTTTTCCACTCATAAACGCTCTCCTAAATTTTTGTGTCAGGTTCTGTTCCATCATTCCTTCTGTTCAGTGTCCTGGAAACTTATAAAATAGTTAGAGGAAAGTTATGGATTAGTATTGAATAAAATTGTGAATAATATTAATATTTATAGTAAGCATTTTTGAAGCTTGCAGTAGCAGTCCATACGAACTTCCACTGAGATGAAATTTTGCTGTAAACTGGCTCTTATTTTGCCATTCTTGAAAGTCTTTGACAAATGACAGCCAAAAGTTTTGGTGAGGAGCAGGGATATTGAAATAGTGAAGTAAATTGTCTTCAAAGAAGATGGAATATAGAATCTCATCAGTGAAATCATAAGAGGAGTCTCTCAGTGGAAGTCTTGATGGATAACTAATGTTATAGATCACTGCTGGAGATCAATTATCTGCTTTGTTTTGGACTGCTGTTGTATGACTGCCCAATAAAAATGAGAGTGTGATTTAAAACACACCACACTCATCCCCAGAATATTTTTTTTCTTAGCAATAGCCTCTTACTGTTAATAAGGTCCATTAAATAGGAAATTAACGTTATAGTTAAATCCTCTTTGAAGGGCATATGCATCTGCACTCTAGAAAATAAAATGACTGAATTTGAGATTTGATATGCGATACTATAATAATGATTTTAATGATTGAAAAATAATTTAATAGAAGGATATTGCTTATAACAAGGGGATTATGACAATGCAGAATACAAGTTTTAGAATACTTTATACAAGCTTTTCTCTTGCTTTTTTAAAAAATAATACTTACAGATAGCTTTCACTATCACTTTGTTCTTACACTCTCTTATTTTGTGTGCTAGTAATGCAAGAAAATTGCTATTATAAGGTGCTTAAACAATAGAAAATATCCCAGAAAACTGTAATGTACAGAGCAGCATAGTCTCTTTTTTTTTAAAATATTTTAAAAGCTTATTTAATCAAAAGATAAAGACTCTATTCTTCTTTGAGTCTTATTAGAAATATTTTTTTATTTGGTATAGGCTATGAATTGTACAAAAAAAAAATTACTTGTGCAGGACTGCAAGGTTTTTTCAAGCACATTAAGACAGAGCGTGTGCACAAATTTACTGTGCCCTGATGCATTGCAACACACTGCTCACTGTAGAGAGGCATACCAACAGGCCCTCTAGGTATTAGTCAAATCTTTTGCATTTCACAGTCATTCTTCCCAAATTTTTGCATCATATATTTGTGTCAAGAAAGAAATAAAGTTAGGAAAAAAAATTAAACCCCTTAAAAGTCCAGTCTGTTCACAGATGTCTTGTGTTCATTTAGTTATGTACCAGATTCAATATGTCCAGTAAGCAACTGCACAGAAATATGTTGTCAAATTTCAAGTTTAGTATCTCCTACCTAGAAAATTACATTTAAATCCCACCATTAACTTTCCTAGCCTTTATTAAATGGTCTCTGAGGCTTATCAGGGGTTTCTAAACTGTATATTAAGGAGCCAAGTAAACTCAAATAATAAGCTGAAATATTTGTGAAGTTATACAGTGTTTAGAAGCTAATACAGTCTGACCTGAGCACCAGTCTCATATGAAGAGACAGCTGGAGAGATACTGTCAGAGTTGCAGGCAGTTATGTAATTGTAACAGTATTTTAAACCGAAATATATTGAAAATTAATCATTTACATTGCAGTTTTATTCACAGTAACTCATTTAATTGAGATATTAAATCCTCTAAAGACTAGATACTCTCTGTGTACAAGAAAACCTGACCTACAACTATTGTTTGCACATTTTATATAATATATACATATATATATATATCAACCAACTTTTTTCAGTTTTACAGAAAATCTGCAGCTGCTACTCAAGATGTTTTGTACTAATGTGATAACGTATTTCTCCTTTCTTTTATTATTTCTTTCCACTACCTTTGCTTCTTGTCAAACCGTAATTTTAAGTGTTTTTCTTCTCTCTCACTTATTATTGTGGACTGTTAAGTAATGTGAAAGGATGAAAAAACACTTAAAACAAGTACATATATTTACAATTTTAGAACAATAGTAAAGTTTAAATTGTCACTTTAAAGTGCATATACGCTGGAAAATGTGTCAGTGAAAAATTCTCCATTCTTTCAGCATGAAAATTAAATTAGCAATCTTTGACATATACATGATCAATAAAATTAGTGCTAAAAATTTCAGAAACACTGGATTTTTTATCAGTTCCAAGAAATGTATTACAGTAAAAAGATTACTACATGAAATAAAATTTGAAGGTCCAGTTTATTACTTATACTAAACTCAGAGCACATCTGAACATTCCTAAATTAGCTCTTAGATAAGGAACAGGGATTTTTCTTATAAAATCTGAAGTCCAGAGGACCAGTGAAACAATGAACCATAACAAATCATGCCATCCTATAAAATATAGAATCACAAAGGACATCTCCCAGACATTCTTGTCTCACTGTATGGGGAGGATACTGACACTGTTTAGTAAAACAGTTCCAAAATGCAGTAAATTTAATTTTGATTGTTGGTTTATTTTCTCCCTAATATTCATCTCCAGTTTAATGTCTCATAGACACAGTTGTCTCTCCAAGCTGGAAAATTACAAAACATTCTTTACTAGTTTCACTGTCTCCTCTCATCTCATTTGCAACAGATCTTCTCGATAGACAAAGGCTGGTGCTTATAACCTCATGGCCAGGTAAATCCAGACCTCCGGGTTCACGTTGCTTTGTTGTGGGAATTGGGGAAGAGTAAGACTGACAGCTTTTTAAAAAGATAGATAACTTCCTGATGTGAAACACAATACAGTACCTTCTTACAGTCCTTTTGGGATCTTTCACATATAGGTTGTTTAGCGGGCTCACACTAGAATATGTGAGTTGCAATCCTGCAGGTGCAATCAGTAAAGGCCATTTTCCAGTTTGAAAAGCAGTATTTGGATTATATCAGGAATAAGTTGAACATTGGCCACTACAATTTGTACAGTGCAGCACATGCCCTTAGTGGAAACACATATGCTGAAATCATCCTGGCAGAAACACAGGAACTTTCAAGGTTGACTGAATGGTGGTCTCAGTTGACATAAAGAAACAGTTTGAACCTAAATTCTTCCTTAGATTTTAGCCTTAAATTAACACTTACTGTCAGCTTTCCTCTCTTGCATTCTTTCCCTCAGATAGCACTTTTCTCTGGCTCGTTATCTTTGCACCTTCCCTCAGATAGCAATCTATCAAAGTAAACCTTTAGTCTGAAAATGCTACAGAGCCTCCAAATATCATTAGTTTTCTTGGAGGGCCCCGGAAGAGAAATTTATTTTGTTAGACTCCATATAGAGATATTGTTGAAATCTATCAGATATCACATCTTTGTTAATTTGTTCTGTGCCTGAAAGATGCAGCTATTGCAGGCGTAAAATCTTGGTTTATAAAAACTTTGTTCCTTACATAACTGCCATTTAACTGAATAAAAAAATCCATGGTCCTTGAAACAAATTGACAGGCACTATGGCACACAGGAATTTTCAGGGATTGTAACCCCCTCTCCTATAGATACAATACCAAATGTTTTTGCCCCTACAAGTTTCACAATTTTGCTCTCTGCTTCCCCATCACTTACATTAGACAGCCTTTTCAGGTCATCAGCTGCAAAATAATTATGGTCAGATTTCTAAAGTGCATGATCCTTCTTGTTTTAACAGTTTTGCTAACCTGACTATCTCAGAGAACCCAGAAACCATCTCCACAGAAAGAATATAGAACTATGGGCTGTGAGATGGAGGTAATACAAACCAGGTTCAGAACAAATAAACTTTTACTGACCTTCTGAGCAGGTAATATATCTTCAGAAATCACTTGAGCTGAAATTAGATTAAATCTGGAATGTTCCTAGGAGACATATTCCTAGGAGAGGTATTTGCCCTGCTCTTCATCTTTCATGGCATCCATTTATGGTCACTGTTAGGGTACTAATTCAGTCCATTCATGTATCGTAAAGAGTATTCCATTCCTGTGTTCTACCTTACTGTACTGAAGTTATATACTTCTGTGGTTTTATATTTCCATAATAATACTTAGTGTTGTTATTGTTGTTAATGTTGCTATGGTTGCATAGTTATATAAATATTTAAAAGGAAAAGTCTAATTTTTTGTATTACTTGCTTTCTTAGACATAACTTTTTCGGTGATGTTATGTTCTTTGTTATGCATATAATATTTTAGTTTTATAAGCATCAGTTAATATATTTTAACTTTTTAAAGTAGAATGATTTGTAATACTCTAATTATAACTGAATTCTTTGTTTACTGCAATTTGATTCAATCTTTCCCTCCTTACAAAATCGACCAAAAGTATTTTTATGATTTTTTTCCTCCTTAATAATTTGTTAGTTTGAAATTTTCTAAATTAGACTGATTTTATAGCAGAACATGTTCATAGAAGAAGTTGGGTTCTAAATCTAGCCTTTGAAAAAGGCACACGAATAAAGGCAGCAAGTGAAAAATCCTATCATCTGTTAGCACAGCCTAGCAAGATGCTATTTGTTCACTGCAGAAATTATGGAAAAGATTTGGGAATAGATTAATAGTAGAGAGTAACAGGATTTATCTAGAATGGCTTCAGCCATCTACTGTGTAAGTTTTCACTTCTCAGTGGTCACATTACATAGTCTTTGTAGTTTAAAGAGGAATTAAATATGTCTTTTGGGCTAAGATTCAATTCACCTATTTTAAACATATACTTTAGAGTAAGAAGAAGCCTAAAAGCACCTATTTCTTTCCATTGTCTCCAAAGACCACCTAGAATGACTAATTCAGCTATAGATGTGCCTGCTTTAAAATCCTGCATAAGAGATTTTTCTTACTGATTTTTAATATGCTGTTCCCTGGCACATCACCAATACGTACACAGGGATTTTGGGTTTATAAAGACTAAATTCGCTCAAGAAAGGAGGTCCTTTGATAATCCAAGAATCCAGCTGATATATGTATACATCAGAAAATTTAATGCTCAGAGACTATTTAGTATATACATTTAGGCTAAAACAACAAAATGGAAACCTGTCTCTACAGTTACAAACTGCCAAGCTTTCAAATTAAGACATACATGCAAACTGCCACTGGCTGTCTGTAAGGATACAATATTTATGACCATTATTCCTTGCACACAGTGCACATGTTGTGTCCACAGTGCACATACACTGGTTAAGTCATCTCTCATCATTGTAATTGCCTGCAATGCCAAAATACTTGGGAGTTTTGTTTCGTTGTATCTTTTATGAAATTTATGTTACTAAAAAGTAGACATTTTCCTCGTACAATATATCTATTTAAGAAATGAGATGGATCACACATTAGATGTTCCCCCTTCTTCCTATTGATTACAAAAATTGTTTAATTAAAAACTTGGAAGTAAATATGTACACTGAGGGTACAGACAGAGAAAAATGTTTAAGGGTTTATAAAGTTCTTTGTGGTTGTTCTGAAGGCATAGTGCAAACCCTGAAGCAAAAGGTGACCAAGAGAGTTTCACACAATGGCAGAATGCATAAGGTTGGGAGGTATCACGGTGGGTCATTTGCTCCAACTCCCCTGCACTGCACAAGATTGGGACCAGATGGGTCTTGAGTATCTCCAGTGAGGGAAACTCCACAACCTCTCTGAGCAATCAGAGTGCTCAGTGTTCAGTGCTCTTCCACACTCAGGATAAAGAAGTTCTTTCTCGTATTCGGGAGGAACTTCCTGTGCATCAGTTTCTGCCCATTATCCCTTCTCCTATTACTTGGTAGCACCAAGAAGAGCCTGACTCCTGCCTTTTGGCAACCTCCCTTCAGATACTTATGTCCATTGACATGGTCCCCTCAGTCTTCTCAAGGCTGAACAGACCAAGCTGTCATAGGAGAGGTGGTCCTGTCTTCCCTAAACAGCTTTGCCTCTAAACATTTAGACCTCTGCGGGACTCATTCTGGGAGTATTGCAAATACTTTTATTTAATGTTTTTAAGAGTTTTGGACAATTATTCATTTTTCTAAATGTTGTTTCAGCAAAAACACAATGTTCCGTGGAAAAGGACCAGCCAGTTTTTTAATGAATAGAGTTCTTGATCAGGGTGGGGAAAATTGTATTTATTCCCATATCAGTTTTCATTCTCATCCTTTAAGTATCCTTCTAGCTTCAGTGCATCTAAGACTGATGATTGTACTCTTCCTCAACAAGAAGGAAGGTTAGGGTGTCACCAGCTTTTGGAGCTCTTCACCAAGAGAATTATGGTGATAGTGATGGTGATGCTTTCTTCCTCATCCTATGGCCTTTTTAGAATAATCTTTCATAATTTGCAGCATCCACTACACATTTTTTATTCACTGGCCTGCAGTTCCATGTTATATCGGACTTTACGTGTTGTGTTTTATGTCTGTTTCTTGTTTATTTTCCCTTTGTCCTTTGTAAAAGGACTAAATTTACCCAGGTCCTGAAGTTGTATTCCTTTAAAAAAAACTAATTGACTGTTGGTGATTAGTTAACAGTCCTGAAATCTCTGTTTTCACCCTACCCCCATTCTTGTGAAGCCTCTGAGGTTATTCTGTGATTGCACTCCTCTGCATTACATCTTTGCCCTGAGGTTACTTTTTGCACTTCTCAGAAGTGTCGTGTTTAACTATCAATTAATTACGTAACTATATCAAAAGTATATAACATTGTGTTACGTCACACAGTAGTTCAAAGCTAAGCAAAACTAAAGAAATTTAGACCAAAATCTTTTGTCTTCTGTTGGTTAGACAATTGGTCGTACAGATAAGAAAAAAAAAATAAAAAGGACTCCAGGCTCTTGCACAAATTAGGCAAATCACAGCTGATAATTTTTTCAGAACCTGCAGTTGAATGCAAACCTTTCACCTGCTATTGTTGGTAGCAACGTACATTTACTAGTCTGCAGAGATGAAACAACTTCCTATAGTTTTATTCAAAGCTGTTTTTCTTGGAAGATTGAAATACAACACAAATATCTCTGTTTCTCTCTCCGCCATTCTCCCCCCTGGCCACAACAACAGAACCAAAGTAATGTGACATATATTTTTCTGCTGTAGACATGGCAGATAGGACCTAAAAAATTGCTTGTACCTTTTATCTCTTTCTTTCTGGTTTGCTTTTTTTTTGCCTCTTGATATTCTCTGTTTTGCTGCTACAAACTGAGTCTTCATCTATACCTATGGTATTACTATACACTCTCTAAGTATACAAAGCTGGCTTGTGAAAGAGGTTTTGGAAGTCAGATACCTTACTTTCTTCATCCTTTCATAGAGGATCAATGATTTCAGGATTTTTTGTTATTGTGTTGTATATAATACTGCAACTAGAAGAATCTATAAAAGCTCTAAGGTTTTTATGCCTCTCTCAGTCCAGAAAAGAAATCCCTGAAATAGTTTTTGTATATATACAATTGTGAAATAAAATAGAAAAATAAGAAAAATTGTGGCACTTTGAAAGTGTTTCCTGGGATTTAGGAATTGTTTTGGCAGTTAATGGAAACTTACAAAGTAAGATGTTTCCCTTTGTTTTTCTGACAGATTTAATCTTCTGAAACAGCTGTTGTCATAATTTAAAATTGTTTCCCCTAGTTTAGTATTCCAGACCAGGCCAACGTGTAGCACAGGATTAAATATAACACCATTCTTTGACTTTTAGGCTCCAGAAACCAGCTAATTCTGGTAATACATAGTGCTGGGCTTAGTCCAAGTTGTGTTCGCAGTTTCAGCATTCTAATGTACATCAGTGGAGTTCAGTCAACAGAATTCAAGACACCTCTATGCAAATAGCTTCTGTTTCACTGCTTATGCTCTCCTGGGTAAGAGGCGGGCTACTGGAGAGGCTGTCGCTTTTGGCTTTCTTAATTTCAGATCACCTTTAGGCAACCTGGACCACAACAGGAAAAGATAGTTTGCAAAATTGCCACATAATTTGATTTAGCAGTAGCCTTGTAGTACATATCCTTACACATCACTGAACTGATGCAATGATGGCAGTAACGAAAATGCGGCATGAATTTCCCTTGCATTTCAGATGTTTCTCTAGTATACTCGAGGCTAAATTTCCCATGTCCACCTGAAATGGATTTACAGCTCTTCGACACTCAGCATAGTTCAATAAAATATAAAAGGAAGTAAAATAAAAGTTTGACATTGGTCTTCTATTCATCCTTATAGTACCATGGAATTGAACAGTGGTGTTTGTGAGAACAATGCAAGGAAACAGCTCTGCTCACATTACAGTTGTCTTCATCATTATCAAAATCTGAGAACATTTTGCCCACACTGAAGTTTTGAGAATTAAAAATTTTTGTAATGATTAGAGGTTTGTATATAAATTTCTCAGTCACGTTAAGAAAAAGTTGCATAAAGAAAAAATTGATGGTCTCTATTACAAGGAAAAAATATCAGTTAAATTGTACCAACAATGTTAATTTTTATGTTTCTTTGGGCAGAAGTCTAATCTTGTTGCCAGAAGTTGCTGAAATAACATTTGCCAAACCATAGATATTTTGCAATTTGATTTCTCTTCTGCTCAAAGGTTATTCCCAGGCAATCTTGTGCATTCAAATGTGCTGCATATTTTCTATATATATGAAGTAGACAAGTGTGTGCTTCCATTAAGAGTGAAAACCAACATCACACCCTTACTGAAAGTACAGCTGAAAAATATTCATTTTACCAAGAATTAGTCAATCTAATTCTTATGAATCCAGTTTACTTCAGTCAAGAATAGCATTACTCATCTTTATTTTATTACTCAAGACAAGTATAAAACATTCCTTTCTGAATGGCCATTTCTATGACTTTTACTAGTTGTCAAAATATTCAAAAACACAACTAAAATTTTAATTTTGTATGTACGTATTTTGGCATTTTTTAGTTTCCATGTAAGCTAAAAGATATCTTTTCTACTACATTTTTTCAAAGATTGCTACTTAGCATAAATAAAAGGAATGTAAACTTTTAATTAGTCAATGTGTGACATATAGGTATTTATACTTGAGCAAACATTCAGAAGACAAGAAAATATTTGAGTATTCCAAGAACAGACTTTAATGATCTTCACAGTATAGTGAAACCATAAAATACCCAAAAAAACTATTTGTAGGTTTCCGTGTTGAAAATCCTGAACAATCAGTCCTTAAGAGAACTCGGAAAGAAACCAAGGTGTAACTAGCTTTTCATTAATTACTTTTTCTTTCTGCAAAACCCTCTTGCAATTTTCTTGTTCACTTGTGATAGCCAAGAATGCACCATTCAATTAATGCTGCATATATGAGAGGTTTCAATGAGACTTCTGTTCCCTGGATAGACAAATTATAAGATATCATAAGTGAACCCAAAACACATGTATTTCACATATACTTCCTAAAATATCCTCCCATACCAAATACTACTATCTAGATAACAGCTAGTAGCATATGATTAATGTATTAATCTGAGATTAACACAGTTTTATTTCACAGTTTTGTCTTCTTCTGTGCTTGTTCAGCAATATTTTAAAATTCATTCGCAAACTTTGATACTTATGAATTTCACTATATCTGAATGCTGCAGTTTTTATTTTTATTTGTGCTAAAATAAGTGAGCATTCACAGTCTACCTTAGCAAATAACAGACATAAATTCCTACTTCGACTTCAGCTTACACTCAGAATGGACTATAGGCATTTATGATTTGTTGATTCTTTTTGTGTTTGAGGTTGGGGGGGTTATTTGTTTTGGTTTTGTTGGGTTGTTTTGGGATTTGCAATTTTTTTTCTGTATGACACGCAGATTAAAATGTCAATTACTGCACAGCATTGATAAATTTTATATTAACTATGTACATTGAATGGCAGATCTTATTGGAAAAATGTCAGAAAATTATGCAGTTAAAGAGATTATCATAATGAATATGTACAGCAAGTCTCCATTTCAGCTTTTCCAATCTTTTGAGCCTTTGATTTTGAAAACTAGATTACACTCTTCTAAGTAGGAGAACGTCAACAGCGTGGTGAAAGGAAGACAAGAGCAAGACCAAGTTTATACACTGAGTCATTTCTTCAGTGGTGTGAGTTTTATACTTCATTCAAAGCTTTTTCACAGAAATATTTTTCAGAGAAAATGATTTAAATTTAAAATCTGAATTGTTCTCTGGAGATAACTAACTCTCTTTTGTGAGCATACAAAAGTGTAAAAGAGATAGGCTCATTATTTAAATACATCAACTGGTGCTCAATTAATGCAGGATGAATGTAGACTAGATTTATTTCCTTTTTGCTTTATTCCTTTTAGTCCGGTTTATTTCTTTTTGCTTTCTTTTCACTGAACATTCTGTCTGATTTTCACAAAGGACATTTTCCCTTTTATTCACTGAGGAATGTCATGGTCTAGTTACACTGTACTTTCCAGTTTGTACAGTTCTCAGTTCATACGTTAGCCATCCATTGTTGAACAAGAGTTTGAGAAAAAAGTCAGGAAAAAGTGAAACTCCAAAGGACTTTCAGCTCATGGGTCTACTTTTTAAAGATTGATCCAAAATTGTAACATTACATATTGTTTTCTGTTTCATGTTATTTTATAGATTTCAGATGACTTTGCAAATTATTTTCTTTTTCTGTTCCTAAATATCTTGCTAAATACACTCTAGTGGCAAGTGATGTTCAAAATATTTCTTGTTAGAACTACATGAATGTTACGTAGTTCTGATTCAATTATAACTTCAGAAATAGTCCAAAACCCCCAAAGTTTTTGACCAAGGGGAACAGCCAGCATTTAATTTTATGTTCAAAACTGCTTATCATACATCTATAGTGAGATTATACACAGGGTTTACTATATAAATCCTCCAGTTTATAACAAAAATTCACTCAAACCATAGGACTCCTATTTTTTATAACATCCAGAATGATAAATAACAATGCAAGAAAATAGGTAAGTAAATAAATAAATGTATCAATGAATAAATTTAGGAACACTTTCCTACTTCTCATGCAATAATTTGTCTGTGAATATATTTTTTTCAGACTGAGTACCTTTTTATAATAAAAGTCTGTAATAGATTGACTTTAGCCATCTGCCATGTACGTACACACACACACACACACACACACACACACACACACACACAAATTCTCTCTCATTCTCCCTCCTCAACAGGTGAGAAATGGCAATGAAAACATTTATGAGTCGAGACAGATAGGGAGCTCCTTTACCAAATGCTAGCATGGACAAAACAGACAGAATTTGAGAAGAATAAGTTCAATTTATTGTCAGTCAAAATAGACTAGGATGATGAGAAACAATAACCCTCTTCTTCTCCCTCTAAAAGACCTTCCTCCCTGCCCTATTCCTTTTTTTCCGAGATTGAGTTCCATATAGCCATTCCTGACTCCTCTACCTTCCCCAGCCAAGAAGTGGAGGGGAGGATTGAAGGATGGAGACTGTCTCCAGTTCATAACATCTCCACTCTGCTTCTCTTTCCTTCTCACACTTTCCCCCTGCTCAAGCATCTATTCTCGCCACAGCTCGCAGCCCTCCAGGATAAGCCTGCACCAGGATGGGTTTCCATAGGCTGCAGTTTCTTCAGGCATACCGCCCTGCTTTTGTGACAGATCCTTAAACACGTTGCCCAACTTGTCTAGGAAAACATATTCAGTAAGGGTTTAATTCAACATAGCTATATGTCACAGATGTTCTCTCTCATCAGAAAAAACAGGAGAATGGTGATGTAAGGAAATCTTCCTTTCAAAACTGTCTTTACTACCTTAATTCTAAGTTAAGATTCCTTCAAAGTGAAAATGCCATAGTTGCTATGACGTATCAAGACAGTGTGTATGTATATACTTTTATATGTATATATACATATATACACACACAGCTTTTAAGTAAACCCCTCTACATTTAAAAAGTCTCTAAAAAATAGTGTCAGAAATACCAGATAGTATATCTTATTGGTTTTATGTTATTAATATATTTAAATAGGAAAATAAATGTCTGTGAGATTGAAATGCAATTCACCATATTAGTCAAGTGCAGAATTTCTTCTGAACGAATTTTCATCTTGTTTTACTGTCAGCAATGAAACTCAACTTATTCAAACTTGTCTTTTCAACGAATGTAAACTTTGAGGCGGTTTCACAGGTCATTAAATGTTGTGCTAATTTATGGAAAGTAAAATGCAAACTACGTTTCATACTTTTCTGTTTTCATATTCTTAATAAGGATCATGAATATTATTGTGGGCAGACTGAATAGATTTCATATGTGTATCCCTATTAAGTGTTTCTTCCACAAAGAGGATTAATCTCAAGCATGGCTTTGTTATTTAGTTAGTTTTACTCAAAGCAGATTCCCTGGGGCATTTTAATGAGAACAAAATGTACAGGGAGTCACATACACAAGCTGATGCACAAACATTTTGAATTTAGATGCAATTACTATTAGGCACTTGACTTAGATTTTTTCTACATCATGCAAAAGAGAAGTCAGAAAACACACTATTTAAGAATTTATCTCCATAGAAAATCTTCATCAGATGACCTTAATTAACTACTAGTCAAATAACTACTAGTTAAATAACCGGAAAAGACGTTAGGTCTTGAGGAAACCATCTTTGAAAAGTAATTTTTAAAAAAAAAATTAAATGCTTCTGATCAATATAAGTCTTTCTTCAGCTGTCTTTCTATTTTCATCAGGCAAAGGAGGTTAAATAGAAGTATACTCCTGATTGACCAAGGCCCTTTTCTAGCAACTTAACTGTTGCCCATAACTAGTGCTAGATAGCTCAAGCCAAGAGGTCAATAAGAATTTCCATACTGTTGGCATCCGTAAGATATTTAGCAAACAGGAAAATCGACAGTGAATCAGATTGAAAACAATCAGAACTGCTAGGCTGAGATGGTTGTGATCAGCAGCATCAAGTCCAGATGGACAGCAGTCACTGGCAATGTGTCCCAGTGATCAGTAATTCAGCACTGTTTAACCCAAGTGACAGGAGAAAAAACCCACTCTCAGCAAGACTATAGGCTCTACAAAACTCAGTGTAGGTATGACAGATGGGTATGTTGCTATTTAGAAAGACCTGTACAGGCTGCAGAAATGGGCTGACAAGAATGTCATGAAGTTCAACAGGAAATGCCCAGTATTGACCTTGGAAAAGAACAACATATAGGCACACATATTACTCAAAGCTGGTAACCTGCTCAAATCTGGTTCAAGTTTGTTATATATAAAACCAGATTATTTATTCAACATATGACCAATCTGTTGAAACATCTAATGAAACTACACAAATGAAGCATGTGAAAGTGCAATTTCAGGCTTAGAATCATACAGTCATAGGAGGTTTTGCATTGGAAGGGACCTTAAAGATCATCTATTTCAACCCCCTTTGCAGTAACATCTCCCAAAAGATCAGGTAATGCCACATCCAGCCTTACCTACCTAACAGTGATGAGGCATCCACAATTTTTCTGGACAATTTGTCCCAGTGTCTCACTGTCCTCATTGAAAAAAAAAAAGTATTCTGTTTGTCCAATCTAAACCTAACCTTTTTCAGTTTAAAACCACTGTCTCTTGTCCTGTCATTACAGACTGGTGAAAAGCCTTTCTCCATCTTTCTTTAACTGTCCTCTAAGTACTTAAGGAAGAACACCACAAGTTCTCCCTGGAGTCTTTTCTTATCCAGGCCAAACAAATTAAATGTATTGTACATACTGCATACACATATTGTTTCTAGTAATCATAGAAGATTTTCAAGAGGAAATAATCTGCTTGAATTAAGTAAACAAACATGAATTCTAATACAAAGTAATTAACAGAATTTCAAAAGCATCAAAAATGTTTGTTACTGTCCATTGAGAAAAGCACTAAGAAAAGCATAATTTAAAGATTTAGTTGAAAGCTCTTTTCTTTTTTTGTCCAATTTTTACAATACTTTGAAAATAAAATAGCGCTATAACAGAATGTGATACACATAGCTTAACAAAATTCCTGTTCTTTTGACATAGGCAAATTTCGTATCTATTTCAACACACTTTTGTAGTTGTCATTCAAAAAAAATTGAATCTGGCCTGATGACAATGTGAGTGAAACAATAGAAACAGATTAGGCATTTTAGAATCAGCATTGGAAAAAATCAATTGGTAATGTGATCATGAAAATGTCAAATCATATTTTATAACATCGGAAAAAATCTGAATGCACTGTAACAGATGCAGGTGAATGACATACTCATTGGTAGATAATCAATAGGTACTAATATTTTTTTTCCTTAATTCAGTGAAGCTGTAATCAATTATGCCAGCTGAACTCCACAATTTCTGTTTACAAACTACAATCTGTCTTTGTGTGGATTAATTTTGAATTTAAACCACACTGCCTCTAAAACATATGTGTATTTCCAGCTTCAGTTCATGTGTTTTAATGTCAAGCCATCAGGTCTTTCTTCACCACATTAAAAAAACTTGTAGTTCTGTGTTAGTATGTTTTCTCAAGAGCACTTTGCTGATACCTAAAATCACTGAAATTAAATGCGTTTCTTTTTTCACTTTCTACAATAGAAAATCAAAGGGAAAAAGAAAAATTGAAAGAAAAGGTTAATTTACCTCAAGAAGCTAAATTGGCTGAAAAGATTTATAATTTAAAACAAGATTTAAAAATCTGAATTATTGTAAAGATTGTAAATTGCACTTTGTTGTGTTTTCTTCTGCTGTTACTATCACCTTGTTTGATTTCAGAACAGCTAACTTCAAGACATGCCTACCAATATACTTGTGAACTCGAAAGTCACCCTTTCTAAAGACAGGACAAATTTCAAACAATGTAGAAGAGAATAATGGACCATTACTTCCTCATAAACTTGCTAATTACAAAAGGACTGAGATCTATAGCTACCATACATGATGTACTGTCAAAACGATGGATTTGACTTTCGTAACACCTCATAGAAGTCAGAAATTTTATGTCCATATATTTAAATTAATACCCAGGTGGCATATTTCTTTTGCTAAAATGTAGCTATTTCTAGCCTTGGGGAAGGCAATGAGCTGTCCAGCACTTAATTTTTTTATTTCACTTCCATCAGCACAAATGCACAGCATGAACAGGCACATCTGAAGCAACACGAGCTCATTATCTCTGATTATTCATATCAAGCAATTTTTGCATCTATGTTTCTCAGTCTGTTGCTGTATTTGCTTGTCATCTAAGTCTAGATATGTGAAATCTGAAATATATGGAAAATATCAATTTCCAGGTTTGGTTTGAATATGACAATATCTTTGACCCCTTCCCATACTTTCTTTCCCAGGAAAGCCTTCTGCTTCTTAATATGAAACACTACATTCGTTATACATGCCTGAAAACAGATGTAGTTAAAGAAACAGCATTAACTTTTTGTTAAAAGCCACATGCTTTCATATAATTACAATAAACTTCCTTTTAAGTTCTATGGAATCCAATTATTTTCACACTCGTATCAGGAATGCGCAATGCAATCCTTTAAAAAAAGTAGTCAGCATACGTGTTAAGGAGAATGCATATAAAGGAAATAGCAATATCGAATATGTCACTGCAGATATTTTATGACTCATATTTGTTATTATACTCTGCAATATCTTTGTGGTCTGGAACGAGAAAGGTGGTATCCTCTCTCCTCTCACTACAGATGGGATGAATGGTACTGGCTGTCGCCCTGGTAAGTCTGCCCCCAAGAGAGACCCTGGGCACCCTTCTGGCTCTACTCTTTGGCAGTCAATTTTGCTAGAGGCATACTACATTCTGACATGTGGAAACTGTTCTAGGAAATAAGGGATTCATACTTCTCAATGAAACGTAAACTTTCTGTATATTTTCAAGTATCCTGAACTTCTGAGTTATGGACATGTTATGGATAATCTTAGCCAATCTCTGTACTCCACATCTAGTCTTTTTAAAACAGATATAATATGGAATGAAAGAAAACATTTGAGAGAAAAGAGATGTCCATACATCCTCATAATGGTGGAAGAAAACATCCAGAAATTGTGCATACAGTCTATATAGAGACAACTTGTGAAGTTAAGGAAAATACCTCCTCCCACATAATCATTAAGTAGACTTAATAGTAGCTAATGTCTAGCTACTGCCCTCTGTCCCTCACTGCAGTGTGAAAACATCCTTGTAATATCAACACTGTTTTCAGTACAGAACAAAACAGTGCCATGAACAACCTACTCCAGAGAAACATAACTCTGTTCCAGCCAGACCCACTACAGGTGAAGCATACTTTCAGAGAAAGAGGTCATTTAGAATATGATTTAGTGGTGAACTTTATAGAGTTATGAGGGTAGAATAAATGATCAAGCTCCTTTTTCAGCACCTGCAACAAAATAAAAATAGTGTTACAGGGAAAAAGCTTTTTATTTTTTTTTTTTCATTTCAGAAAATGCTGTTGACTTTATTAGAGATGCCTTAAGCTAGGATGGCTGGGAAGAAGATTACAACCAGCAGTGCTGCAAGAAAGCGGGGGACAGGTCTGCTGAACAAAGAGCATGGGCCACTGTGAAGGGATCAAAAAGTCGACAAAATTGGGACTGGGGTTACATCCAGCACCTGCATGTGGGCAAGGAAGTGACTACAGGGCACCATGGTGGACAAATCCTTCAAATTATGTTTGGGAACATGTTGAAATGGCAAGGTGCTCTACTGAGGCCAGGTTTGCACCCCCAACAGAGGGGAAGGAGGAGAGGTTTGAGTGTGTGGTGGCAAACCGTCTGGTCTGCACAAGAACAACCCAGGTGCAGAGGGGGTGAGCAGCACTGCTGGAGGATTACTGGGACAAACTGACCTTTGTTTAGCAACAAGCTGGTTTTTGAGCCCTATGGGGCAGAAGGCTGATCAGAAACAGCTCCTGCAGTAAATCAGATAAATGTACAAGTGATAATCATACAGAAAGATAAAATTATCTAAGGTTCCAATAAAGGCATTGAAGTGTAGCACCTTTTCACTGCTATGCTGGAAAAATGACATGAATCACTTATGTTTTAAATGCATCCTGCAGAAGAGCTGTGCTACTTCCATTCCAAAAATCAATGAGGTCATGTTGGCTTTTTACAGTCTTGCACATTCAGTCATGAATAAAACATTCATTTTTATCCAATAAGATCTATAAAAATGTTTATCTAATACAATATACGTTGCTTGTAGCTTCTAAAGAAAACTCAAGAGATGCGTTTCTGGTGGTTTTATTTTGCAAATATTTATTTAAAATTATTTATATATGGTAGGATGCTTTTAAGTACTGGAAAGATAATCATGTTTTTTGTTATTCAAAAAAAGCTGTGCTGAAATATTTTTAAATTATACTACATAAACATGATCGAATATACACAATACAGGTTATGTTGTAGTCACATTCATTGCAAGGTTTTGTTCTGCTAAAGTGAGCCATTGGTCTGTTTGATTGGCTTGTACAGTTCTAAAGAGTCTCTCTACTCTTTTTTTAGAAGTACAAATAGCTCAGCTTTAAGGCATGGATTAGCTCTTTCCTTCCTTTCATAACTAGCTGTGTGTCTTAGTGGAAAAGAGAATGCCTTTCTTTTAGAAAAGTGCTGATCGAGAAACAAATTTTCAGAAAATATTCAGTAAGATTATAACATTTGAAACATATTGTTACATTTGTTCTTTTTCTTTCTTCCTGGTGATTCATGAAAGACATTTGGAAGTATTCTGCTGAACTCCAGCTTTCTCTCCAGAAAACACTCCAGTAGGAAGTAACATTTTAACAGCGCTGGGTTACAGTTTGCTCAGCCTGAAAGATGTACTTTTAGGTGTTTTTATGGTAGGTATTTACAGAAAAGATCAAGATTTAAGAGCTTGTAATAATAAAGTTCAAGGATTCAATTAATTTGCTACATTTAAGTGTCTACCTCGGCCATTTGAGATGACCTAGGTACCTAGAGAGTCATGTGAGCCAGACAAACCAGGACCTACAGGAGATGCTTGATCTTGTGGATGGAAAACTGGAAGCCAGGCAGGATATGATAAAACATCAAGATGAGATTCCATAATTTTTTTCTTATATTAAAAAATTTAGCATTAATCATGCAGTCAGGGACCCCAAGAGTTGTATACCTGATCAAAACCCAGTTCTCCATATACAGGCTTCTAAAGGCTCATCATAGCTAGCTAGTCTGGCTTTTTTTTTTTTTTTTTTAAATCAGTGTAATCAAGAGATTGGTAAATTTGCAGTTCTGTTCTTTGTTTGTTTGGAGTTGGCTTTTTTTGTTTTTGTTTTTTTTTTTTTTTTTTGTGGTTTGTTCTTTTTTTCTTTATAAGACTTCTATTCCTCCTCTTTGTAGGGAAAATACATTTCACGTGAAGTTTGCTCACTCTGGCTTCCTTTTCAGACATTGCAGAGAGGCAATTATACTGGGAACTCTATTCCCAGATTTGAAATGTAGCTAACTACCTAAAAGAACAAGAAATTAGTCTTTGCCTCAACTTCGGCACTTTGAAGAATTTTCTTAAATTTTATGCTTACTTTTCCTCTGACTTCTGTTAATATTTTATGGAATTGTGATACTCATATTATTAGGGAGTACTCGAGATAAAATCAGAGCAAAATATTAGGAAAGGAAATTATGACTTGTAGTAGATCACCATTAACAATTAAATGAAATATAAATGAAGATTAATATCCTTCAGTTACGAAATTTTGGAAGGGTAGGTTGAATTTTGTTTAGTATATCTAGTCTTCAAACAGAATATATTCAGGGTTGTGGTTTTTTTGTTATTTGATTTTGTTTACTGGGATCTTTTAAAACATGTTACTTAATGCAACACATCTGCTCCAAAAGAGTACTACTTGTAGAAAAGAAAGAAAGCTAAACAAATGCAGAGTCTTCTTCCTTGTTCCCAAATGCAAAAAAACCTTTGTTTTTCTTATGTAGCATCTATCTGTTCAAACAAGTAAAACCTATTTTGGAAGGATAAAAGGACTCTTACATTCCTCACTACAGTGGAAAGTAGTTCCAGAAGCACTGTTGTGTCCTATTCACATCTTACAAGTTTATTTCACTGTAATTCAATGACTTTGTGACACTTATTACTAATTTATTTTGAGAGGAATATCCAGACTATTAATCATTGCCTTAAGCATGATACTCTATCAAAGTAACAATGCAAGCCAAAAATTTTCTCAAAGACTTGCTGCAAAGAGAACCGAAGTGTACTTCTTCAAATCTTGCATTACTAATAAATGGGTGAAGCTTTTCTGAATGACTACAGGACAATTACTAACTAACTTGAAATTACTTCCACTGTTTGATAAGCTAACTCTGACTGCTGTCAGCAGAGGTCCAACAGTTCTGCTTTCCTTGTAATAGGAAAGTCTCTAATATGAAAATATTCATCATTTTAACAGTCTCTGAGATATATTTTACTTTAAATTTTGTCTTATTTTGAGCAATTGGAATATTTAAAATTAAAATTTTCATTATAAATGTGATGAACTGTAAGTAGAACTCAGAGCTAAATAATACCTATCTATCTCACTTTGATCAGATGTGAAGGAGCAGGTCTCTGGCCTATAATTAGAAATATTTAATTATACAAAGCCACACAGGAAAAGTCAAACAACTTTATTAGAGATCTGAACACCAGAAGAGAAAATTGCATAATGACATATTAAATAATGAGAGATGTAATTTGCTGTATATCTGCTATTGTTTCTTATAAGATGGAGTGGGCAGATTTTAGATTACTTTAACTTTAGTCTTCTTCCTGCCTACTGGCATAATTTTCATATGCCCTCTCATAAAATGCAGGCCCCATTCGGAGATTAGTGCCTCTTTCAGCACAGCAGGAAGTGGTAGGGTCTTGCAGTCAGAGAAGAAATCAAAACTTTTGCCTAAGTTCTAGAAAATTATTTGGGAGGAAAAAAGCCCAAAGCTAAACTTCATTACATGCCTTCAAGTATAGGATCTCACATAAATCACAAATGGCTAGTAATTCTTCACAAAACTCATGGCACAGCTGGGGAAAGGATTAGAGACTTCAATCAGGGCTCAGTGTTTCCTGTTTCAATATATGCAGTGCAATGTTTGACTTAGAGACCTCTCAAAGATATTCAGATTTTTGCTTGTTATATCAAGACTCTGTAAGCCTCATTGAGGGCTCCAGGTTTCATGGTGCACTATCCAAAGTTCAGTTATACCTCTCTGTATCCCATCAAGGAATGTTTTCCTATAAGCTGTATCAAATTATCACTTTAAAGTGAGATGTCACAGAAGTGGAACCCAGAACCACATGAGGTCCCCAAGCCTTTCCTACAGTATATGTAGGAATGGGATTTTTTAGAGCAAGGATTCAAAAAACCTGAGTTTCTGAGGAAGAAACTAGCCTTGAGTCACTAGAAAACACTAAGATCTTTAAAATTATATGCCCAAGGCTGTAGTTTCCATCCACTTGGGATGCAGAGAAAATTCTCTCTTAAGGATAATCAACAGACTTGAAGGCGTGATTGAGAACAACTTGACTTGTAAATAAAAGCTGAGAGCATACTCAGAGGACATACCTGTCCCATTTGGATGTCCTAGAATCTAAAACAGTGTTGAAAAGTACAGGTAGGTTCCTAAGACTGTCTGCCTTAGATCTATTCAAAATCCCATTGACTCATCCCCCAGTACTTTTTCATCCCCTCTAGTTGACCCACTGTGCAGGGAAAATGGAAGTCCATAAGCAATGTCTGCATTGTGTGAGCAGGTGACCTTGGAGTGTGTGTGTGTCCTGAAGATATTCAGTTTCTGGCTGTACACTGACTTTTAGGCTGACTATGAAGCTTTTGAGCTCAGAGAGTGACAGAACTGAACTGGCTCAGTGACTGCTCAAGTTAAGCAAAAATATTACACATTATGAATTTGCTGAGAAAAATCGTTTTTAAGACTGAAATGTAAAACTTCAGGACATCATCTCCACTTAGTATTCTCTCATAGTGAGCTAGTCTTTATCAGCTCTAGCTCCACTTTGAATTTATTTTTTTCCCTTTCCTGACAATGGAAAATATTACATATTTAATATATTGGAAGAGAAGGTCACTAAAAACGTTACACACCCAAACGTTTTTTAGGAGGTCAATTGTGGGCATCCAGATTCTGTAAAAATTCAGAGTACAATATCAGCCACTTTTGAAACTTTTGATGTAGGAACTCTATTTTCCAGCATTATTTTTCACAAACTTAGTATTTCATATTTCTTGTTAGACTATGGCTTCATTTATTTGAAAGTAAAAAAAAAAAAAAATCAGTAACAATTAATTAGTCCAAAGACTTGACTATTAATATTAAATAATTACAACTTCCAGAGACTTATAATGAACAGCCAGATTCTGTTACAACTGTGAAAAAAGCACTCAAATTTATAGTTTGTTATTTAGATAACATCTGAGCCTGATCTCCAGTATATCTTCTCTAGTTTTATATATGCAGCCAGATCTACCTCTGATTTACATCATTTATCAGTGAGAATGGAACCCGTTCAAATAAATTCAATTACTAGAAACTGCATTACCTTCATCACTCTTTCTGTGACCTGAAACAACCATTCATGTCATAGAGTAACTATTAACTACATAGGAAAGCACTTCTTCCTCTATATTCCCCTTCAGCTCTACTAGATCTAGATAAATTGCCATAATAAAAGCCACTAGTGAGTGAGGAAATATAGCAGAGGAAGGGAGAGGGAGAGAAAGAGAAAGAAAAGAGAGCTCATTTGCTCCCCATTAGATTAATCAGATCCTCTAAACAGATTTTAAATGCCTGTGACAAGTTTTTTATTCTCAGCATAATAAAATTCTATCATGCAACTGGAAGAAAACATCACTCATATAGCTGACAAAAAGTCAGCTACCACAAAAACCAAACATGAGATATTTACATTTAACCTGTAGGGTTTTTCCTATAATCTAGTCCAATGAATAAGCAAAGTGAACCTTAATAGAAGAAACACAAATTTCCATATGAAACTTATGTAGGAAAAATCAATAAAACGACCATAACTTAACATCTAAAGTGGGTGTCTATAAAAGAAAAATATCTCCCTTTCAAATACAGAAGAGGGGGAAGAAGAAGAAAAGATTAACAAAAGAAACTACAAGAAGTAATCTCTCTGATGGATCTTTTTAGAATTTTGTTGTGAGCAGATTCAGTCTAATGAACAGATTTGTTGTGAACTCATTCTAATTGCAGTGTGCCCAGGGAGCAGACATTCTGTTACTTAAAATGTTACTACACTGGTGATGATGAACTGCCTATATATTATTCTAGTAAATTTGCTTTATGCTGTTTTACTGCAGCTGAATTTGTTCTGCTGTTCTTTCAGGGATTTTGCAGGCTTTCCATTAAAAAAACTATTTTTAGTCATTTATATTGGGGATGCTGAAGGGTAAAACATACAAACTACAACTGGCTGCCACTTCAGTTCCTTCACTGTTAAATGAGATTCTTGAAATTACTTTATAAAAGCCAGTATGTGCTGACAAATTAATTTATGGTGAGAAATACTCCACATTTGCAGATCAATTTAATTTTGTGCGTTGTTTTCCTCCTCAAACTTCTCCTCTCTGTTTTATGGTGAGATTGAGCTATGAAATTTGGAGCCAGGGTCTCAGCTGCTGTAAATAGACAGTTCTATTGCAGTCAATAGGAGTCTATTGATTGACATCAGATGGATTTATTTTTTTTCTGGCAGTTCTTTTAACTGTATATGTATAAAAGATATATCAACAGGGTTTTTAGTCAAGGAGATAGTTGAGCTAGTTTATCACACCATTTCTAATATTACTAGTACTAAGGACTATTATTTTATTACAGGCAAACTACTATACTCCCACTTCAAATAGATCTGCTAAAGGCTGTGATGAAGAATTCTTTTATTTCTGTAGAATATGGTTCAGTAGAAGTCTTTAAAAATATGTAAGGCAAAATCATCAGGATTACTATAACTATATCTTATCCTGCATTGTGCGTACTTGGGATAAGCAGTCTCATTAGAATTCTTCCAGCCCTGTCTTTTCTGTAACTCTTTGTGCCATGGTAATACAGCAAAGTCATTCTCTCTTAAATCTGATGACACCAACTGTAGCCTTCACTTCCACTTGCATTTAAGCAACTCCACAGTGATGTCACAGGGCCTGATTCTCCATATTACAGACCCGTCACTTCTCACTTCTAGCTGTCCCCTCAGTCAAACGTAGGGAGAAACCTTCTCTGACAATATGCTAATATATTCCTTATTTTGGTGGACTTCTCTGCTTGTTCTCAGTGACCAAGAAGTCCTCAGCTGACCAGGAAATTTTAAAAAAAGCAAATTTCTGTATCTTCCATTCTTGGGATTTAGGGGGAGGTGGATGTTGGGGTTTTTTTGTGTGTTTCCTTGTTTGTTTTCCTTACTTATTTAACACAAACACTTTCCTTATAGCAAGAAGGATCAAAAGAATTTTCCAACACTAAGGTGTTCAAAGGGACTAAGTAAAGAGTAAATTTGAATTAGTTTGTTACTGAGATAAAATCTAAGTTATTTCTTCTATATTTCTTTCTTTAATATTGGTGAGAAAGCAGCAGCTGCGTCTCAAGATGTGAAATTTGAGACAATCCAGGGAATTACAGACTGATTAGCACCATCTGAATCCCTGTGAAGATGATGGAGTAAATAATCCTGAGAAAATTTCCAAGCACATTAAAAACAAGGCAATAATTGGGAGCAGTCAACATGGACTGGCAAAGGGGTAATCATACCTGACCAAACTGGTTGCTCTCTACAGCAGAATGACTTGCTCAGGGAATGAGGTGGTGTGGTGGGTTAACCCCTGCAGGCAACCAAGCACCACACAGCCTCTCTTAAATGAACACCCCTGCCTTGCAGTTGGAGGGCTGAGAGAACTGAAAGGACAAAGAGAAAACTCACTGCTGAAAGAAAAACATAACAAAACAAAACCTTGGTAAGTGGTGTAAAAGCTATTGCTCACAACTAGCAGACCAGTGTCCAGCCACTCACTGAGCAATGGCAATTTTAGAAAAACTCACTCTTTCTGCCAGTGCCTTCCCAGTTTTATTGCTGAGCACAATATCTTATGGTATGAAATATCTCTTTAGTTAATTTGGGTCAGCTGTCTCAATTTCTTGTGCACCTCCAGTCTACTTGCTGAGGGAGAAGAATGAGAAACAAAGTCCTTGACACCACGGAAGAACTGCATGTCAATAGTTAAAGCATCATTTATGCTTTAGTTAAAAAAAATATAGCACCATGAGGACTATTGTGAAGAAAATTAGCTCAGTCGTATACAAAACCAGTATATGGGGAGACCTGTTTGTTTTTCCTCAATTGAACAAGGCTTTTGACATTGTCTCACATAAAATTTCAATAAGTGGACTGTGAGGTGCACTGAAAACCGCCTGAACTTCTGGGCTCAGACCACTGTGATCAGTGACATGAACTCCATCTGGTGGCCAGTAAATGCTGGTGTTTCCCAGGGCCCAATACTGTGTTCAGCAATATTGAACACCTTCCTTAGTGACCTAGGTGACAGGGTGCCAAAGTACACTGTCAGCAAGTTTCCAGGCAGCACAAAACTCAGAGTAGTGACTGATATACCAAACAGGAAGGTAGCTATGCAGAAGGACCTGGAAAGAGTGAAGAAATGGACTAATAGAATCTCATGAAGTTCAACAGTGGGAAATGAGTAACTCTGCCATTAGAAAATAGCCTCATGCACCAATATAGGCTAGAGACAAACTGTATGGGAAGCAGCTTTACAGAGAAGGTGCGTATCTCCAGGTGGACACCAAGATGCTCATGAGGCACCAATGCGTCCCAGAAAAAAGAGTGTTCCAACAGCCTTCTGGGCTGGATTGGGAAAAGCATTGCCAGCAGGCTGAGGGAGAGGATCCTTCCCCTGTACTCGGCACTGGTGGGACATGGTTGGAATATGAGGTCTAATTCTGTCCTTGCCAGCAGAAGCAAAACAAGGACATACTATGGTGCATCTAGGAAAGGTCTAAAAAGATGAACAAGATCTTGGAAGATTTTTTAATATGAGGAAAGGAAGAAAGAGTTTGATCTATTCAGCCTGGAGAAGGCTCTGAGGACAGAGGGAGTGATGGATATTATTTGTTTAAATATCTGATGAGGAAGGGTGCTACAAAGAAGTCATATATATTCAAAAACCAAACTGCATATGTGTTGACCCTGTTCTGAGCTGTGAGGTTATGTCAGACAATTTCCAGAGATTACCTCTGACCACAGTGATTTCATTAAATAAGGTAGATGTAATTTTTCCATTTTTATGTAAAATGTTTTTTTCCTTATGGTTTTAGCTATTCAAAACTCTTAAAAAATGTTTCCCTTTCCTTATAACTCTGGAAATTAATTAGATTTTTTTCTATTTTTCTGTTTTCTTTTTCTTCATAAAATAAACAAAAGGTGTCCCACTAAATGTACTTTATAATCATCTGTCTGCATTAACCTGATGTAATAGGTGACATTCTACATGATAAATTTAAATTTAAGTGCAATACAGATTAGGAAAAATGGTCACCATTATTGTCCTTCCCTCAAAAGGATCCCCCTAATTCTAAAAACATTAGCTACTGTATTTTTCATTTAAAAGACACAATGAAATCTTATGTACTCCATTTCCCCATAACAACTAGGAACATAAGATGACTATCTTATGTTGCAATAGAAGTAATTATTTTGCTTGTTGTTTTGGGCTTTTTTAAGTTAAAATACATATGCTAGTAATTCAAAGGTATTACAAGCTAGTTGCTTGTAAACACAAGCTAGTTTAAAAATTTCAATTAAATTTATTTTATTTACCACAATTATTAAAGAGCTTATTAAAAAATAAAAAGAAAAAATTTCAATGATATTACAAAAATATGTGTAATTTCCAACAGGATATTAAGGCAATGTAAGAAAGCCTGTATATAGGTATTTTAACCTGTCCTTTGGTGCAATGCGGCCCTATCCAACAGGCAAAATATTTGCTCTTCCAAGGTAATTATATTAAAACTCTGGAAATAATTTATCTCTGAAAGAGATAGTTTCACATTCTGCATGAACATGTAATTTGCATCAGAAGATGGAAAATCACTCCAAGCTTCCACTTAATTTGGTGATGGAATTTTAACAAGACCTTCCCAGGTTTCCCCTCGGGCACATCATTCCCGCAGTTTTTTTATATTTTGAAGGACATTGGGAAGATGCCTGCTGCTGAAGTATGGTGCAGTATACTACAAGGGGACATTTCATTTGTAGCACAGCAAGATGGAATTTCCCAGAGGCCCTTCAGGGGATGTGTCATATAGAAGAAATACATGCCCACATGCAAGCACTGCAGCAAACTTTGTTTTCCTTTTGTACCTAGATGATTAAAACTGTCAATTTAATGTTTAATCTCTGCATTTAATTTATTATGCTTAATAGCTAGCTATTTAAAGCAAAAATAAATGAGTTTTGCAATATCTTCTGGGCTTGAAATATTACAGGTGCATGAGAGTGCCCTTGATATACATGTTGAAAATTATTGGCAAGATTTAAAAGGGAAAATAATAATAAAAAAACCTGTTCACAGGAGATCATAAATATTTATTTTAAATGTTAATATCGAAACAAACATTTTCTAAATAAGCCTACATCATGTGCTTCTCGTAAAGACTGGTGTTGTAATTGCCCTGTTTATTGAACAGTATAAAGCTAAATACTCTGTAAAGAAGTAGATAGCAAATTAGTCTACTTCCTCCTTCCCAGGCAAATTCAAGAAAGCACCAACAGTTTGGAAATCCTAGCCATGAAAAGTTATAGCCGTGAAACGGCAGCATTTGCTGTCTTTTGATTCTCTTCAAATCCTGTTGTGTTTGATTTGCAAAGGCCATATTTTCTTAAGGAATAGGTTAATTAAGGAAAAAAACCAAATTTCTGCTTGAACTTCCTTTAATTGAAGATTTAATTTCAATTTTCCTTATTGCAGTGTCAAACACAGGCAGTCACAATTAAACAAACACACACAAAAATGTTGCACTGACATGAAAAATGATCAGTACCATGGTGTAAAGATCTGGTTTAATTCCACCGCCCCCCTTCCTGTGAAAATAATTTGCAATTTTTTAATTATGGCTTCTCAAAGGAGTTTTTAAACCCCTAAATATGCACAAGGCTGGATATTCATGTTAATGAAAAACTGAAGTCAGTCTTGAAGTGGTGCACATAATTTCTACTGGATGAACCAGGAGAAATCAAAGCCTGTTGAATGCAAGGAGATGGATAAGTGCATGCGTCCTTGAGGCCTGTGCATGTACCAAGCTACTCAGGGCAGAGCTGCCCATGTCAGGGATAAACGTCACTTGTTAGCTGCACAAATAAATTTCACAAGTAGCTCAGACAGCTCAGAATGAAGTTGTGGGCAGGTGATCTTGATTCTACCTGCATCTGTTCATGTAGGTACCTGCTCTAAGACAGTCAGACTCGTCTGACTCAGGACCAAAAAATTAAGAAAAAGCTGAGAAAGGATGTTCATGTCCTATTGGCCTTGCTTATTTTCCCATGCTTTCTCTTCAAAGTCAATAGAATCTTCTCAGTCTTATGGTGAGAAAAAGAAGAAGAAGAAAACAGAAAATATAAAATAATTCAAGATACATTTTTTTAGGATATGATTTTTAGGGAAGAAAAAAGAAGGAATGCCTAGTTTTCCTTTTTCATATTTCACAGAGTTTCTGGATTCCAGGCATTTTTTGTCTTTGCAGGAAGTAAAAAAATTACTTTGAAAATCCCTGGAAAACTCATAGAAGGAACAGGTAAAGATTTTTCTTGAAAATCAGACAACATCTCAACTGAGAGGAATGTAATTTCAACTGATCCTATAAGGAAATACTAAAGCCCTCCTCCTTTTTTAAGATACTTAATTTCGATCACAAAAAGGCTATACTAAAAAAACAAAATTTGTGTAGCAATCAACTAACAGTGCAAAGAAAAGTCAACAATTCACTATGCTTACAGGCAGAACTTCTTTGAGAAAGACGTACAGTCTAAGCTCCCATTTTATTGTGTTATTTTTCAAAGTCAAACATGATGCTTACATGGGATCAGAGAAGCTCTTACCATACTTAATTTTGTGATGACTAAAAAAATTTTTCGTTTGGTGGGCTTTTTAAAGCTTTGTGGCTAGAGACTCAATTTGCAGTACATTTACTCTAAAGTGGGGCCTGAAACTGTAATGTATTGTCTGAAACAGAAGCTGCAGAAAGGCAATTCCTCATGTAATGCTTTAAAAAATATTAGTGTTTGTTATCTATAAACACAGTGTGAGTTTCTGTCATTTTTTATGAAAATGAAAAGATATTCTTTTATCTGAAGTTCTTATGGAGCCAGAAGGAAAATGTCAATGGATAAAAACTGCATACTCTATGTCTGATTGTTCAACTGTCAAGAACAAAGAGTTGAGGCAAAAAATTAGCCATTTGTAAATATTACTATGAGCAGGAACATGGTAACAGACTCTACAGTGTTGCAGGAGTTAAAAGAGAATGACATCCCTGTGTCTTGCTTAAGAGTCTAGCTTTAATCTCCATTTCAGCCATTTATTTCCATTCATACACACAAGACATAGAATAACAGGAAAAAATATGAAAGACAAGATCAAATTCAGACGCCTGGATTCTTGTGGCCTCAAGTATGTGCCCTCATCTATGTAAATAGGTGTTATTATTTAATGCAATCTATCCTACAGACTAGATAGGCATTTTAAAAGCAGAGGATTCAAATAATTTGGCTGTGTTTTATAATCCTACTTCCTACTTGGGAATTGAAGAGAGTCAAAAATATTTGCAAGGCTGTCACTTTTTCCCTCAAAAAAGGAGGAAAAACCAACAGAACAAAATTAAAACCCAACACCCTAATTTTTTAAAAAATAGGTTAATCAATACTGAAGCTGTTTACAGCTCATTCACACAGTTTTATGTCATAGAAAAATGTTGTTATTATAAACAACATTGTATTGATTTTTTATTATTAACAACATGGTATTGCTTTTATGTGCAAGGTTTCAGTAGTGGGGGACTACAACGGTGGCTCCTGTAAGGAACCGCTAGAAAGCTTCCCCTGTGTCCTGCAGAGCCAATGCCAATTGGCATCAGGATGGACTCACTGCTAGCAAAGGATGAGCCCATCAGCAGTGCTGGTAGTGCCCCTGGCATTACAGATTTAAAAATGGGAAGGAAGTCACTGTGCAGGGGCAATTTAAGTCAGAGGAAAGGGAGAGAACACGAGAGAGAAACAATCCTGAACTCACCAAATCAGTGCATAAAGCAAAGCAGGAGGTGCTCCAGGCACTGTAGCTGAGATTCCCCTGCAGCCCATGACAAAGCCCACGATGAGGCAAGCTGTCTCATGCAGCCCATGGAGGTCCATGCGGAAGCAGGTATCCACCTGCAGTCCATGCAGGACCACAGACCAGAGCAGATGGATGCCCAAAGCAGGCTGTGATCCATGGGAAGACTACACTGGAGCAGGCTCCTGGCAGAACCTGTGGCCTCCTGAGGAGAGGAGCGCCTGCTGTAGAAGGTTTTCTGGCAGGACTTGTGAGACTGTGGGGACCATGCTGAAGGAGGGTGTTCCTGAAGGACTGCATCCCGTGCAAGGGATTCGTGCTGGATTAATCGGAAGAACTGTAGCCCATGGGAAGAACTCCTAGAGTTCATGGATGACTATCTCCTGTGGGAGGGACCTCACAGGTGATGCAGGGGAAGAATGTGAGGAGCCCTCTTCCTGTGGAAGGAGCAGAGCAGAGACAATGTGGGATGAAATGACTGCAACCCTCACTCCCCATCCCCCTGTGCCACTGAGGGCAGGAGGGAGAGAAAATTGAGAATGAAGTTGAACCCAAGAAGAAGAGAGGGTTGGAGGAAAGGTGGTTTTTTGATGATTTGTTTTCTATTTTCATTATCCTACTTTGATTTGATTATAAATAACTCAGAGAAATTATTTCACTTTAAGTCTTTATTTGCAATGGTAATTGGTGAGTGATCTGTCTCTGCCCTTATCTCATACCATAAGCCTTTACTCATATTTTCTCTCCCCTGTCCAGCTGAGGACAGGGCGTGTTAGAGTGGCTTTGGTGGGCAGTTAGCATGCAAACAGGGTCAAATCATCACAGACTTCAAGTGTTTTCAGTGGACACCGTGTGCAATCCAAATCACAATCAACTATTATCAAAGATCTTGAGTTGGTTAACAAATAACTTGCTTGTTTACAAGTTCTCTATCCTCTAAGGTGAACTGTTTCCACTTTTCTGTTCCCCTGTTGCCAGGATCCCTATTTGCTGCAGTGATCATATTACTATTTTTAATTATACAGCTAGCATATGTTTATTATGTTCTAGCTCAAGAGGTTCAGTTCTCATATGATAAATAAATAATAACGATAAAATTTCTCTTACACCCAATATTTGCAATTTCCTGGGACAGGGTGGATCTAAAAGAAAGGAGTTAAAGACCTTTCCTTCTTTGGAAATGGTTTTGCACACTTACTGCTGCTCTCTTTCAGGCCATCAAACTACATTCAGAAGACTTCATAAATAAGTTGGGGGAACTGTATCCCACGATTGTTACTCTGAAGTTTAGAGATACAGCTAGCCCTAGACATTTCTGAAAAGATTTAAAGGCAATAGAAGACAAATTAAATGCCTGGATTCATATTCTCAAACCCAAGTTTTGAAATATTGTTCAATATTTTAAGTAAATTGAAGAAATATATATTGAATAGTTGTCAGTTTGATCAGTTGATACCTACATCTAGGGTCAAAGTACTCAACCCAATCAGGTTTCCTACCCCTAGTGCCAAAGTCACTTCAGATATCTATTAGACACTTCAAAAACAACTGGATATGAAAAATGTGAAGATAGGAACGTATAAATCTGTCTGCTGTAGGTTACATCCAGTCAGTGGGGTTTCTATCATATCAATCAGATGAACCCCCCCCCTTCCCCAGCCTCCAGTCCCTAGCTGAATAGTGAGCTTTCAAAGTCAATGCCATTAATGCAGAAAATACAGTGTGGATTTAATTGGAAACCCCTCACACAGGTAGTGCAATTAATGACTCGGCATTAATAACACAAGCAGTTGACAGACTGTGGACTTACTTAAGCCCCAGCAGTGATGGTTGAACTTCAAAGACTTTGGTACTTGAATTACCATAATGTTCTAAACTTTAGTGCTTATAGAAACACTTTATGAATTATCCAGATTTCCTGGTTACGCAAGAAAACAACCAGAGTGTAAAGAAAGCAAGCTCTATGATCGTTATGATATGTTTATTTCTGCTCAGGTTGCTAACACCAGGAGAAAATTTGGGCATTATCACTTCTGGAGATAACCAGGCTTGGGAAATGTAGAAGCAGTCAAAACTGTATATCAGGCCTTTGTGATCTGAACAGATATTGCTTATTCCTTCTATTATGGTGACTCAGAAGCAGAAATTGGAATCCTGGCCATAGTGCTTTAAGCAGTGTACAAGCACTTGAAGCAGTTTCTTGCTAAATCAAAATTTTAATCTCTAACAATTTTTGTGAGGCTATAGTGATCATTAATAGAGGTCTCAAATGAGATTATAGATTTCTTTGTGATAGGTGCTGTGGCAAAGCCTCCAACAAAACCCAGAAAAAGCAAGAGAGATACGAATGCCCATGTACTGAAAACACTTATTTGTAACAGTTCGAATTAGTTTTAATCACAATGAAGCAGAAATTCCTGGGTGCAATTTGCTTATGCTTACACTTCATACTACAAAAACCAGAATTAAGTTTTGCTACATTGTTAGAATAGAAATATATGCAATTGAACCTACAAAGAATAAGCTTATTTTGGAGATAGACCCAGGTTTATGCAAATGAAAAGTGATGAAGTCAGAATGTTCAAAACAAATTTTACCCCCACCCCACCTCCAAGATGCCATCGAACCTGTAAGCAGTCTGCAATTGGGAATGACATTAGCTGCTCTTTGGCATGGCTGCATGCATTTTGGGGAAATATATTGATATGGTTTGCACTAGACCACATTTCGTCATCTAAGTGGATATAAAGAAAAATGTTTACAGTAAAATCCCACATAGTTAATGGAAAGAGGAAGATTTTTGCAAAGGCCTCTGTTTCAGTCATGTAAATAACTTATTCCCTTTCAGCTGCAAGGCAAATAACAAAGCTAAGGAAACTAGGCTTATTTGGTCCAATTACTGGACAGTCATCAACTAAGCAAGACTCATTATTTTTTAGGTACAACACTCATGCAGTACAATAATGAAACAGGTTTGAAATTTTAATGATCAGTCTATTAAAAATACATAAACTGCACATATAGCATTTTTCTCAGAATCTCAGATTCAGATGCAGCCTTAATTAAATAGCTTCATTCTGAAGTATCTTTTTTCAGAAGACGTCATTCGGAAACACTGAAGACAGTCTCCCTATGGTCTCTAAATATCGATTGTTTCTCTAATGCCATTGTTTTGGGAGGGGAGGAGTTGTGTGAGTGGAAGCCTCTAAAAATGCTGAAGGTGAATTAAACACAGCATTGATTTAGCAATATCAAAGGTTTGGGGTTTTTTTGGACTGCCTTTTACAACACTTTTCAAATTCTCAGTAGTCACATAGTATTTGAAAATCTAAAACTGTCCTTCTCCTTTGCTTATATACAAACGGCTATTTACATTAAAATTTCAAAGAGAAACTAGAAAACTGTATTGCTGTTTTGGGAAATGGAACAAGACCTCAGCCCTGCACTACAGAATTCTGTAAGAGATTAAGAGATGATTGGAGCCTTGTTTGGTTCATGAGTGAAGGTAGGGTCATATACTCTCCATATGACACTATAGGTAGGCAAGCTTTTATCTATCTAGTCACAGAAAAACAGTATTCTGAAAACTTGTTAGGCTTGCATCTCATTTATGTTTCTCATCTTACCTTCTTTTAAATTCATCCTTCTGAACTGAGATTTCATAATGGAATATAGGATCCTGTGCATCTAAGGGATGATTCCATGAGAGGGTATTAGGTCAGGATATGATTGTGATGTGGAAAGTTGGTGTCTTTTCATTGCAGAAACAACTGATATACTCCCTTATTAAGTCAGAATTGAAAATAGGATTAAGGCAGAACATTCTCTGCAGAGATAAACTCCAATTTTTCTTTTGCCGTAAAAGGTCAATTTCTCGTTCTCATGTGCTTTAACCCATTTTCTGTCTCTTAAACTAATGAAAAATATGCAGTAAAACTTGTAAGATTATTTCCTTATTAGTTTAAGAGTTATTTTTTTCCTTCCCTTCTAAATTACATTTTTATGGGTAAGAAAACCTTAAAAAGAAATAAATTATTTCTATGTTGAGGACTATTCCTTTTAAATGTAATAATGTGATTAAAAAAATTAATTCTATTTTTAATTAGACTTTATAAGAACTGAGAAATTATCCTTTGTATTTTGGTGAAAATACTGACTATGATATCTCATGCAGATAAAACCAGTATGGTCTGTGAAGACTCTACAAGAGAAGAGAACCTGACAATATCAAGACTGTAGTGTAATCTGTTAGAATGAAAGTACCCAGATATTATACCTATTTTTTTCAAAATAGGATCACAAGGAGACCAGCTTTTCTAGAAATATGTATGTTGTATAGAAACACAGTGGCTGAAAAAAACCAGCAGATAATTTTCATGTATCAGCCTCTTGCCTGATACCTAAAAAGATACTAAGGAAAGCTGATATCTCCTCTCTCACTGGAGACATTTCTGTGCTACTTTTTCTTCTAAATAAAATATGGGAAAATTGTGTGTACAGTGTACAAGTCTATATGTCTCTAATATGAAGACTATTTCCCTGATTTTAGTCATATTCGATTCAAGGAATTGTTTTATATCTCCTTTCCTTCACAGGTGGACAAGATGTGCTTGTAAGGCAAGCAAAAGATTTTGGCCAGGAGAAAGACATGGATGAATTTCATTCTGAATTGTGTTTGATTCTAAAAGTCATCTCACTGTTATCATTTCACCAACTTCAGTAGCAATTTAAAGAAGAAAAACAAGATAATGAAGACTTGTTCATGTAACTACGAAAACTTAGGAAAATATGAACAATATTTTGCACAATTTCTGTTTCTTAAATCACTGTTCAGCTTGGTGATGTCAGCAAAATAATATTGAGCTCCACAGAAAACTTTAAAGAGGGGCAAATGAAAAGCCTTCTTTGCTTTAGAAACCAGAAATAAAGTTAATTCTATTTTTATTTTAAACTAAGTGGATATTTTCTTCCTTTTGCAGACATTTATCATTTAAAATATAGGAAAATAACTTAAGAACTGCAATTATTGAATTATTTCATGATAGATGCAAATATTTGTTCCTAATATATTTTAGTTTTTACTATTAGTTATTAATTAATTTTTCCAACAGTAAAGAGCAAAAAATGTCACTAACCTTGTCACAATATAAGGAAGTCTAAAGACTAATGGATAGTAACTACACAGTTGAAAGATGTCTAATTTTTTTGCTTTAAAATAGGAAATTGCTCAGACCTTCTTTGTGAATAATATTCTTATTGAACTGAGTGCAGTGAAGCAAGAAGTTTGAATGCCTGCATATCAAAGACTGCTTGGGCTATTTGCATTATTAATATCACCCACAAACTGCATTCCTAACATGGAGTTACATGAGTTAAGATGAATATTACTTGCAATAAATTTAAAAAAGCCATTGCAGCCAAAATAAAATTCATGCACTATATTTCCAACTCCTCTATCTGTTAATATGCTATTAATTTCATGCACAGGAGATTATATTTTAAAAAGGTTTACAGGTTGATTTTAAGAAACAAGAATCATTCATTGTTCTTCGTGTTTAGGAAATATTCCAGAAGTAAATACCAGTAACAAAGACTTTTAGAATATTATCCTGTGAGAGGTTGCCAGAGCATCATTTAGATTGAGTCTAAGGTGTAGTTTCTATTGTTCTGTTTTCTATTGTTCTATTGCTCTTGATATCTTCCTCATGTCAAGGTGCTTACCAAATTAATGATATCACCCAGCTTTTCTTCTATTTTATTACATTTTATGTGTGAATAAATATGCGAATGAGAAAACCTTGACTTAGACATTTCTGTTCTCCTTAATAAAGGCAATTGATCTGCAAAATCTGTCTTCCTATTTAATAGGAATGGGTTTTTTTCCTCATTGAACTACTTGTTTTGTCTGAATTCCTGCTCTAGAACAGGTAGCGGTAGCTCTTACATCCCCTATCTTGTCTTAGTTCAGGCAACAGCATGTTTCCCGTGCTCCAATTAATGCATAGACACATATAGTACTTTGAATCTTAAACCGATTTAATGGATGATCAATTTGCCATAGACTTGCCTTCGCAGGGCTTTTTTTGAATTATTGTGAGATTTTACTTTATGCTTTGGGATGCTAGGTGATGACATTAAGTTATCCCATGGATAAGCAAAGAAGTAGGAATTGAGGGAAAATAAATCAGGGAGAAGACGACAAGAAGGAATACCATCAGTGCTGAGAAAGAAAGGTGAGAGAGGTTTGTCTCAAGCATCATACATATGCAAAACACCAGGAAAAAAACCCAGATCTCACTGCAGGTGTTGATTTCAGAAAGATACAAAGCCAGATTCTTCTCAGAGAAGCACAGTAAAAGGAGGAGAGACAATTGTCATTGTTGTGACAATTGAAATTGTGATACACAGGTAAGTAAAACAAAAGAAGAATAAATAGACATTAAGAGAAGTTTACCTAGATATTTTCAGTACTGGACAAGGCACAGCTTTAAGCAACCTTGTGTAACTCAAACATATCCGTGCTCCAAGCAGGATTTTGGTCTAGATGGTTTACCGAGGCCTCTTCCAATATCAGTTTTTTTGTGAGACATGGTAGATGATAAATAAATTTTCTCTCTATGATGTCATTTTGCTTATTTTGTTAAATTTATGGCTAGTATTAAAACATAGAGCAGTTTACTGTTGCTAGGGGGAGTATAATTTTGGAACTCTTTCTTTAAAAAAATGAAATGCCTAATCTATAAATATTTTATGCATTATATATTTAAGACTTGCAGCTAGAAGTATATTCAGAAAGGGGACACTTCAGCTACATGAATGATATACTCATAGCCATAAAATGTAAAAATTCTACTAATAGGAAAACTTCCTTTGATATTGACTGTCAAAACCAGTAAAATTATGCTCAGCTAATGTGGGGCTTTATCAGTATTGACCTCTTTGGCAATTCAGTATTTCAGTTTGCTTAAAAAATAATTGCTGTGGGATTCCTTAAGTCTTTAGATAGCCATAAATCCTTTTTCCTGGGTTGCTCAGTAACTTTTTGTCCTCAGCTAGCTTTTGCATTTCCATGGAAGAGGGTCAAATATTTTTAGACACAATATCTCTCACATTTTATTCCCTCTAATCTTTCCTTAATTGATCCTTAATAAAAGTCCAGTAAAGGTTCAGAGTACAGCTAATAGACATTATGCATTTAGCAGAACTTCCCTGTATTTAATTGTGAAGTCCTGCAAAGACATATTATACAGCTTATAATTTTTTTTAATTAGCATGTACATTTAGAAAAGAGAATATGAGCATTATGAGAAAAAAAGAGAGTTGCTTTCTGTTAACTGACTGATTTCCTGCTATAGCTTCTTTTTCAGTAGATAAAGCAAAAAAACAAAGTCACTTATTTATGCCACAATATGCAATGGGGTACTGCAATATAGGAATGTGTTGTTGGTTATATTTTCCTAAAGTTGCATTATTAGTTCAACCAACAATTATTTTCACAAGTTGGTTCACAAATGCATATTAAAATTATATCTGAAAGACAATTGCCGTGAGCCCTCTTTCTACAGGCCTTATCTTTTTCTCTTTTGTAGTGAAAAAGAAATGCAGATTAATTTTATTAGAAAATAGAGCATATATATGATAATTTCCCTAAAATCCAATCCTGTGTCAGTTCTAAAGTGAAGGCAGTAATTAAAAATATAAATACAATAAAGGGAAATGAGATGCTAATAGGCAAATTAAATATCAGTTAAGAATTATGGCAAATGGATTTTGTACAAAACAAAAAAAATATGAAGAAGAAACCAGGGTTGGCATAACTAAATATAAGAAGATTTTCTAAAGTCTTCTATGAGTAAAAATATTGTAATGCCACCAAAAAAAAGAGGTGGACACTAAAGTGAGAGGGAGGGAGGAAGGAAGGAAGGAAGGAAGGAAGGAAGGAAGGAAGGAAGGAAGGAAGGAAGGAAGGAAGGAAGGAAGGAAGGAAGGAAGGAAGGAAGGAAGGAAGGAAGGAAGGAAGGAAGGAAGGAAGGAAGGAAGGAAGGAAGGAAGGAAGGAAGGAAGGAAGGAAGGAAGGAAGGAAGGAAGGAAGGAAGGAGAAGGGAAACTAAGGCAAACATACAAGGCAAGGCAAAAGCAGGAAGAAATAATTCTATAAGTATTTTTCTTTGGTGCTTGTAAATGAGCAGTACATATTCATGTCAATTCAATTCATTCTGAAACTGATAATAATTGAGGAATATGTTAGGGAAAATCTCGCAAAAAAATAATGAAAGCATGCGCAGTAAGAATGTTACTAATTCAGACTGCAGAAATCAGTAGAAAACATCCTTTTTAGGAGATTGACTGGTGATTTTGAAATGTTGATATTCTTGCTGATGCAATACACTCACGCAAATATTTCCAGATAAACAAAAAACATGAGAGCTTCATTAGTCGTATGCTACAAACAGCGACAACAAAAAAATTACTAAAGGAAATACTGGTATCTCCTTTTCCCACTGCTTTCAAAAGAGAAATTAATATTTTCAGCAGTAAAGCCCCTGCATCAAAATTTTCCTTTACATAGGTGGAACTAACAATAAAGTATTCCTCCTGGAGATAATTACATGATGCAATAGCAAGGTCTGTGAAACTAAAATATGATTAATCTGTTACATATATGACACCAGACAGACCAAATATCAGCAGATTTATAAACCATCAAAGCAGATATCAACTATGGTATAATACTGCAGAATACTAAATAGAGGCTTTTTACTGATGCAGTATTTTGTGGCCTGCTCTCTCAGCTACTGCTATTCGTCTTTTGCATTGTGTAAAAATCTAATATAAATTCCCTTTGTGTCGAGTTTTCACTAGCCTTTTACACTTTTATACTTATAGATTAGATTATTGCAATGGAAGGTGAGTGTACCAGACAGATGCTAGGTTGGCAGGTCAGCAAGGAACATTAACACACAAATTGATTAAGCTGGGAAGAGAAAACATTACACTTTGATAAGCACACAGGCTGTTCCTGCTAGTTCATTAAGAACTCAGAGCATGCTACAAGTTCAATTTTTGCCTCATGTCCCCACTGAGCTTTACAATGAGTCACAGCAGCCTATACAGGTTCATTTCCAAAAGTTAGGTAGAAAGCATATGCTCTGAGCAGAGAGGAATGAAGAAATGCTTCTCTTAATGTCTGATGAATATTGTACAGAGCACTGCATAGATGAAAGACACATGATCTGTGACCACTGTGAAGTTCTTATGAATTTTAATAACTGCCATGTGTTCTCTGAAGTATGTGACAATTTAACTGCTAATTTGTCAGCTATTTTTCAGATGAGAAAGTTATAGCTGATACTTGCAGAAAGTGTAGACTTTAAATTAAAGTTGTTCATAAAAAAAGGAAAGCATTATGAAGAAAACACATTCACATCCAGAACTACCTATCTTTTATGAGTTTCAACTTTTGGAGTTATAATTGGGCTGTCATTTTGGGGTAAATAACTTGCTTTGCAAGATAAGTTGCATCACCTGTCGAAGAGTAAATAGTAGCATAAAAGGCAGCCTGAACACTGGGAGTGCAGAGAGAAGGACAAAGTAGGCACAAATTCACAGAGAATCGGTTCCTTAATCATCTAGAAATACTGCATAAATGTGTCTGGATGTATCTGTATGGAAAAGCCCTTAGGAAGTGTCTCAATAAACTCTTAATGTCAAAAGAGGCAATGACAGATGGAGTTTTACTTTAGCCCTTAGAAAGATGCTTACTGTGTTGAAACAAACATTTCATAAACTTCACAAGGAACATCTAAGGCAGAGAGAAAAGTCTTATCTGTATGCATCTTATCTTTTTCTGTGCTATTCAGAGAATACTTTAAAAAACTGCATATTCTATAGAACAATCTAGGGATTTATGTTCCTCCCAGGTTGAAGCAAATCAAACTAAGTTGAGAATTCAGAACTGCATTGTAAAATTGTTGCTGTTGAAAGCAACGTCAGGTCTTTGGTCCAGTGAATAAATCACTTTTGTATGTGATTATATTGGTTTTCTTCACAAAGGATAAACTGATTACTTGATATATTTGAAGCAGTGCAAACTGAAAATTTTATTTCCCAAGTCACTATAGGTCTGTCAGCTAGAATTTCTGAAATGTCCATCACTTTATTATTTGTACACCAAGGGATCCGAGAACTGAGATTCAAGAAGCAGACATAATTTTCAGTGATGAATTTAGGATTCTACCTTCATCTGGTTCCTGAAGTGAGGTAGCATTTGTTAAGAATGGAGAGATTTATGAACTAAACTTTGAATCTATGAGATTCCTGCACATAAGAATGAAATCCACATACTATATAGAATTATAGGATTATAGAATTTTTAAGGTTGGAAAAGACTTCTGAGATCATCAAGTCCAACCATTAACCCAGGACTGTCTTGTTGACCACTAAACCATGTCCACACACCTTTTGAATACTTTGAGGGATAGTGATTCCACTATGCCTGGAATGCCTAACTAAAGAAGAAATTTTTCCTACTATGCAATCTAAACTTCCCCTGGTGCAACTTAAGGCCATTTACTCTCATCCTGTCACTGGTTATGTCGGAGAAGAGACCAACATCCACGTGGTTACAACCTTCTTTTAGGTAGTTGTAGAGAGAGAGAAGACCCTCCCTGAGTCTCCTTTTCTCCAGGCTAAACATCTCCAGCTCACTCAACTGCTCCTCACAGGACTTGTGCTCCAGACCCTTCACCTCAATTTCCTTGCAGTGAGGGTCCCAGAACTCAACACAGGATTCAAGGTGTGACCTCTCCAGTGCCGACTACAGGGGATGATCCTTGCCTTGGTGCTGATGGTTACACTATTCCTGATACAGGCCAGGATGCCATTGGTCTTTTTGGCCACCAGAATCCTCTACTGACTCATGTCTAGTGACTGTCAGCCAGCATTGCCAGATCCTTTTCTGGACATCTAGCCTTCCTTTCATCCAGTGAAGAGTATGACCACCCAAGCCAGGAGCAGACAGTTTCTCCAGGAGAAAACCATGGGAAAGGGAGTCAAAAAGCTTACTAAAGTCCAGGCAGACAATGTCCTCAGCCTTTCCCTCAGCCTCTAAGTAGGTTAACCTCTCATAGAAGAAGATCAGTTTGGTCAACTGATGAGCGTTTCATAAATTCATGCTGGCTGGGCCTGATCCCCTGGTTGCCATGCATGTGCCATGTGATGACACTCAAGATGATCTGCTTCATGATCTTCCCTGGCACTGAGGTCAGGCCAATAGATCAGATCAATCCTCCTTCTAACCCTTGCAGACAGGTCTAACATTTGCTGACTTGCAGTCAACTGGGGCCTCTCCAGTTAACCAGGAGTGCTGCTAAATGATGGAGAGTGACTTGGTCATCACTTTTGCAGCTCCTCCAGTACTCCTGGGAGGATGCCATTTGGCGCCATGGACTTCTTGTGTGTCTAAGTGGTGTAGCATGTCCCCTTGGATTATAGGAACTTCTTTCTGCTCCCTGTTCCTTTCTTCCAGCTCATGGGGATGGGTACTCTGAGGACAACCAGTCTTGCTCTTAAAGACTGAGGCAAAGAAGACATTAAGTTTCCCAGCCTTTTCCTCATCCTTAATCACAATATTTCCCCAAGCAGACAGTAAATCCTGAAGATACTCCTTAGCTGTGCTTTTGTTGCTGATGTATTTGTAAAAACATTTTTCATTGTCTTTTATGATGATGGCCAGAGCAAGTTCTAGCTGTGCTTTGGACCTTCTAAGTTTATCCTTGCATAAATTCATGACATCCTTATCATTCTCCCAAGCTGCCTGACCTTTGTCCAAACGTGATACAGTCTCTTTTTTCTCCTGAGTTCAAGCCAAAGCTCTTTGTTTAGTCAGACTGGCCTTCTTCCCCTGCAGAACCTGCACTGGAACTAGGGAAAAGTATGAAGAATAATGACTGGCAGATATGAACCATTATGTACTGAATGCAATTCCCAGTTCCCCATCCCCCTTGTTCCTTTTATCTTGGAGGAAGGAAAAGGTGAAGTGGTGAAGAGCAAAGTTCTAACTGATCCTGAATAAAGTGTATGGGGAGAAAAGGTGCTATTTTAATTTTTGTCCTTGTTTCTCACTATCCAGTCAGTTTTAATTGACAATAAACTAAATAAATTTTTATCAAGTCAGTTTCTTTTTTCCCTAATGATAATAAGTGATCTCCCTGTCTTTATCTCAACTCTAAATCTTTCTCATCTTATTTTCTTCCTTTTTTCCTGATGAGAAAGGGAAGTGACAGAGCAGCTGGGTGGGTGTCTGCAGACAGCTGAGGTCAACACACCACAGCATTCATTCAGGATTTTGTGTTCCAGGCACCTTTTCCTGAGGAAGTGATTATAATAGGCTTGTAAAACATACACCAAAACATACTAACTTTGAGTTCAGTATGGTACACAGCAGTCATAAAAATATTTTCTCATTGACAGTTAAATAATTTTTTCACAAAACTTAGAGCTAGTTAACATTGATTGCCCAGAAAGCATGAATTTCAGGTTGAAAACATTTATCAAACAGAAAAAACTAGAATACTGATCACAAAGACAATATTCTACTGCAAGGAACTTAAAGGGATAAGAATACAGAAAAAACGAGAGAAGGAAGGGAAAGAAAAGTGTTATAGCTCTGTAATAGGGAATGCTAGGTTCCTTCTCCCTGATTTTTTAATATGTTTTATCCAAATGTTACAGAAAGAAAATATGTAAGGAATATTTAAAATCCCTAAGGGCTTAATAGAAGAGTCAGAACTTGCACTTATGCTTGTCTTTTCCACAGTACTTTTACTTCTGTTACATATGTTAAATGCTATTCTGTCCCTGACAGCCTTAAGAGCTTGAGAGACAAATTAAGATCTAGTTGATTATAAGGGTGTATACCCTAGATTTGTATATGATTTATATGGAATGCATTTCTTTTTCTAGTGCCATAATACAGGATTTATTATCATATGGTATCAGCCTATCTTGTACCAGAAGGAAAACCTTTTCCTTTCAATAGAAGCTACTGCTTCAAATTTTTCTTGTAATTTATATTCAGACTGCAAAATACATTTATTGTATTGTTTGGTTAAACACCAAGTCTGAAGTTTCACTCCCACCATTTTCTCGGAAGCATTTTCTCTGACAGCAACAACAGGCTACAGGGTGTTTTATGCAAAGACATTAACTTGCCTTAGAGATTTTTCAAACTAATGTGGACAAAAGTAGGCTTGATCTCACTGGAAAGCTGTGCAACGTTATCTCCTGGCTCAGACATTCACATTGCCTTGACCAATAGTAATAGTTGAAAGAACTAATCAAGACCTCTAAGGAACTTATATCTAAAATAAGATTCGAAGTATAGAACTATGCTGCCTGAGCATAGTTATCTGGAGTAGCTTTAGGCACCATGGGGAAGTCTTTTAGATTTCAAGTTGCTGGTCAGAAAGATATGAGTGTCCTCTAAGTCTTCTTTCATACCTGTGAGCTCTGGGTGAATATTTTGCACACCTAAAGTATCTCAGATGAAATTGTGTCCCTATTTTAGGCAAATAAATAATGTCCAAAAACAAGACTGATAGCAATAAAGTGGTAGAGAACAAAAAAGCTGAGCATGTACTGCAATTCTAACTTCAATTTTTTCAAAATCTTCCCTTATCCTTAGGGGAGATTTCAACTTCTCAGGTATCAACGGTATATGCATATGGACTTATGTGCAGACTAATTGTTATTGAGCACAGTGCATCAAACAGTAGGATATTTGGGTACACATGGTATTGCTTTATGTAAGGCAGACATGCTCTCAGAATATTTGTAGTAATTATAGATGCCAAGAGTAACCCTCTGAAAGAGTTGATCTTCACAAACAACTCATTAAATGAATCATAAAGTAAAACCAAAATATCCTATTTCCCATTGAGTCACTTACTGTACATAAATACGTTTCAATACAGCAGAGACGGGTTTCTGTTCACAGAAACAGCATTTACTTTTGATAAAGCTTCATTGCCCTGGCATTTCTAAAACCCCACCTCTGAAGACTTCTCACCATCTTCACTCGGATCTCTCTTGTTCAGAGGAGAAGAAATATCTCTTTCTTTCCACCATCCCAAGTTTTCACATGCGGAACCAGCAAATGCAGTTCCCCTCTCTAAAACCCAGGATGTACCTCCAAAACACTTCTAGTCTAAACTCCTTATAGAAAGAGTTATAAACTCATATAGTTGAAGAATATTGTTTAGGACCTTTTCTAGTGAAATTCTGAGTGTGTCCAAAGGATGAATATTATGCAGTATCTGCAAGAAAATGCAGCATGATTTTTGATCACTGTCAAAGTGACCTCTCTGATTTTTTGTTTTACTGAGAATTTTCTATGTTCCAGCCTGCGTCTGTTGGCTCTCATTCTTCTGCTGCGAGATTCTGAGAAAAGTTTAACTCTCTCTTCTTCACACTCTTTCCTTAGGGGTTTGAAGACAATAATAAGATCCTCCTGTCAGCTTTTCCTTTGTAAGGTTGCACAAACCAAATTTCTTCATCTTCTTCTGCTTCATGTGCTCCAGCTCCTGACATTGGTGGACTCCTCTTGTACTCCCTCCAGTATGCCAGTGTCTTTCCTGGAATGGGTAGCCCAAAGGCAGAATCATCAGTCCAATGCAATCTCACAAGTGCTAGAAGGGAATAAAGACATGCTTCAACCTACTAGTCTCATTCTTGCTAGTTCTTCCCATGGTGTATTTGGTCTTCTTTACTAGAAGGGCACATTCTTGACTTTTTCAATTTATTGTTGAGCCTTAGTCTTTTTCACAAATGTGGCTTTCCAGCCAACAGTCCCCATCCTGCACTGTCACAGAGATTCCTTTCTTTCTTGGTTCAGGACTTTGCATTTACATTTGGTGATATTCAGAACCTTTCTATTTGCTCATTTCTGCACGTTGTTCAGGTCACCCTGGGTATCAGCCCTATACTTCAAAGTGTCAGCAGCTTCCCCCAGCTTGGTATCTTCAACAGTCTCATTGAGGGAGCAGGTTAGCTCTTAAAAAAATTTGCTGAATGGTATTGATCCTGTTGTTGAACCCTAAGAGGCATCACTAGGAATTGTGAGCCGGTTACTCAGCTGATCTGAATTAATTTTGCCACCTACTTTACTATCCACTTCTGTCCTACACCCATCCCATAGTGTCTTGGATCAGAGAATACCACTTAAAACTGAATTGTTTTTGCAAGCAGGCAGCCTGGATAGTCTGATATCCACAAGCAAAAATAGAAAGTACTGTATTTTATTCCTGTAAGTCTTGTAACAACCTACCAAGTCACAACAGTTTCAGTACACTATTACAATGAATTTTTCTGTCTAAAGTGAAGACAGTATATTTCACAAATGATGAATGAATACACTGGCAGACAGGTGGAGAAAGGTATTTTCTACTGGTAAGCTACCTGCCTTGACAAGGGCATTCAACACAAAGATCTGTGTGTATAAAGGTCTGTCAATTGGGCCACTTGAAGTTATCGCAGGATGTTATTGAAGAGAGTGCCTTTGTGGGTCTGTTTAATAAAAAGACTCTATAATTTTCTAGGAAGGACTAATAAAGCTTTAAATATTTTCACTTGGATAAAATAGTTGTATAATTTCATACTGTTGATACCTGAACCTTCACCAAAAAATCAGTTTTCTTGATAGTGAGCTGATTGTTTTACTATTTTGAAATAAAGAGGAACATTGAGATTAATTCCTTAATTTGGAATGCTACATGAAAATCACTTCTCTATAGTCAGCGCTGTGTTTCTTCCCACTCCACTTTTTGTATTTCTAGTTCTCTCTTTTCTTTTGTATTTTCCTTCATTGCCAAATACTCAGGGTGGGTTGTCGGATTAGAGTTACCTGTATCCTACCTTTCTAATTTTTAAAAGTACTGATATTGCTTGAAATGTAGGCCATTATTTACTTTGTTGTTTTCAGACACTATTAACTTGTTGCAGAATTTTGTCACTAGCTCCAAAGTTCTGATATTAAAGAGAATTAACATTACAAACACCTCTTTCCAGAGCAAGATAATCCTGCATTGTAATATTGCCATACAAAATCTGCAACAGAGAAGAAGATGATTCTAAATATCTCCATACTAACAAGTTACTAGCAGAACTCACATCAGCCTTCTGAATTTGGGGTTAAACAGAGAAGTTGTTAAACCCATATTTATCTGATTACATTCTGAATTAATAAGGTAGAATAGATTCTGATCTGTGTGATTTTTTTTTTACTCATATAAACTTAATGAAGTGCATTCTGATCTCATGACCTTCTTCACAATTCCAAGCAATTTCAAGCTGTGATTATAAATTCGGGAGAGGTATTAGTGAGATTTGGATATTTCTTAAAGAGACTCAAGCTTCAGACATTCTGATAATGTACAATGAATTTAAAAAACAAACAAACAGGCGAACAAACAAAACTCTAAATTTAAAAAAAATTGCAACAATTTCCCACAAAATGTTAGTATTATGATGGTATATCATGCCTCCTTTTCAGCCTGGCATGAACAGTTTTGTCAAAAAGTACGATACATATTTATCATTCTTGTCTTCTCTTTGAAATATTGTCTATGTTAACCTTCATACTGGTGAAGAAACAAAGGTAGTATTTTACTGTATTAATCAAGAAAATGGATATAGCTTTCCACAGCCTACCAATCACTTGAAAAAGGAAAACAAAACCAAAAAAGACCTCAAAATAAACAAACAAAAATATTAGATTACAGGCTGATCAACACTGCAATTAATAAATCATAGCTTTTAGGAGAAGTCTATTGTGTATTCTTTGGCACTTGATCGGCAAGGCTTTTTGCTTTTTTTTTTTTTTTTTTTTAAGGAATGCTCTGTTTAATGAGAAAGTGATAAATAAAAGAATAAAGGAAAACAAACGATGCATAAATGTTAGAATGGAGAAGTGGTCAGTAAAATGTATTTATTTCTCAAAGAGTTAAAGCAAATGATTCTTCTACATCCAAGGCATGCACACAATACTGTGATTTACGTGAATGTCCTTGGCAAAAGGACAGCATCATCCGCCTCTATAGGAGATGTATTTTTAAGCTGATGATGTCAGAAGTAACAGCACTCCAATGAAACAACACCCGGACGAACAATCCATACATATTTGTGTTTACCCCAGAGTAAAAAGCAATTGCAGTTTGATCAACTGATTGCAGTCCTCACCTGGGAAATCTGAAATCACCACCTGTTGTTTCCTTTCTATGCCAGTATGATACACTTCAGCCGATTTCAGCAGAACATAAAACAGCATTGTAGCCCAGGGAGGGGTTGGGGGAGGATGCTCATTCACTTTTACATTGCATTTGAACTGTGGCAGCTGAGTTTTTAAAGGAAGCATTGAACAGCAAAGACACGTACTCAGAAGTTCTGTAGAGATTCCTAATATTGAAAAACTACTAGAAAAATTCTTATCCTGTCACCATCTCTAATTACATTTATATGTCTATATCTATAGGTGTGTGTGTGTTTCAACAGACCTTCTCTCCGAGGTGATTCTTTTCTATCTTGTACTGCACATCAACCTCTGTAGTTGTAACAGAATACAATGAATAATTTCTATTCCATTTGATATGTTAGGGGTTTTTAACGTTACAGAATGTTATTTAAGTGTTACTATGTGAAAATACAATGCACCACGTAGCAAGATGTTTTAGGATTACAATTTTTTTTTATTTTGCATATTTGCACTACTGAATGAGAAGCAGAAAACTGACAGATATTTCTTTCATGGAGAAAGGGCTGTTAAATAATCAAACCTCATGGAACTGCTACAGAAATACATAGATTGCACAAATAGAGCCAAATAAAAAAATATAGCATGGAGTTCAATTTTATATAAACTAAGCACTACAAATCTGCAAGATAGCACAAATCTAAATATACATTTATAAATAAGTTATTTCATTATATAAAGAAATGCAAACAAAATCTGCATCATTATTCCATTTTTTCCTTTTTATTTGAAATAGACATATACAGTTCTTGTTGTCAAGTGTATGTTAAGAGAATGTTTGCATTGCTAACTTTCCGAAGTTATCATCTTTGATACATTGTGACTTTTTGAAATAGAAAATGAGACCAGAGAATAGAGCTGTACAAAATGGATCCTTCAGTGCAATACAGCATTTATTTCACCGTTGTGGGGCCATTTCAGTTTATAACACAGACACACAGTAGTAAAAGTCTTGGAATAAAGACAAGTGAGCTAAGACAATTCTCCTTCAACTACAGTCTGTTAGCTGCATACTTCCCTTTGTAAATAATAGAATGGTACTTCAAACATTTACAGAGCCAAACATTAAAATTACATCTTCGCAGTCAAGGTGACAGATGGACTGTCTGTCCACATGGCAGAGATAAGAATAAACCAATTTCATCCGAAGTTCAGTTTAAAACAAAAACAAAATCTAAAATACAATAGCAAAAATTTAAGCCGATTACATATATAGTTTTTTATAAGCTTTATCCTGGATCTGAGGCAATCAAGTATATCTAACCACTGTAATCTAGTGGTGAATAAAGACTGATTGTAGCAAAGCAAGGTCTTTGTCAGCTTATACTGTGTGGAATTTGCTGTATGTATGATTAATGTGCTAAAGGTCTGAGCTGAGCCTACAGGCTTCTTGCTAGCTCTTACTGCCATCTACTGATCAAACCTATCTTTTTCCTTGTTTTCTTTCTTTATTTAGTTTTGTTTTTTTTTTTCTATTTGATTGTTTTTCTAACCTTCTCCAGAGATGTAACACTCAAGAGTTACAATCAAAGTCAGGTTAGAAGCAATGAGCACTGTTAAAAATTAGCTGCCATGCTCCTAAAGCCAAGACTAGGTGGGAATGTACTCTTAAAAATTGAGAAAACCATGTCTTGTGCATTTGTGCAGAATAGATAGTTTCTTCTGAAACATCAATCAGGTTAAATAGAATATTATTAAAATCTATATTTAACATTTAAAAGCAGTCTTCACACTGGGCAAATTAACATTATAGTAAAGTAATCTTTCTTATAAGAGGAATAGATACTTAAATCACAGCCCTATGTAGTATGTTTGGAAATTAAAGGAATGTATTTAAATGTACAAAAGCAGTGTTGACTTACAATCCTAAATCTAGATGATTAGTTCACAAACAAGAAACATGATTAGAGATTTCCAAAGTCTGTGGAGGATATAAGCCTAGATAGAATTACCAAGGGATAGAATACAGTATCAAAAAGTAAAGCAAGCAACAGCAATTTTTGAAGGCTCGATAGGATGTCATGGGAGAAAAATGAAAAAAAATCTGAAAAGCTTTATTTTCTTCAAGGTGTATCTGCCCCTTTACCTCCTCAGGTGGTTCACCTGCAACATGTGCAAGAACTTGGTACTTTAAACCTCACTGAGTCTGCAAAACTTATAATGAGCTCTTCATCAAGTCTACAAATTAAAGCCTCTTATCTGATCATGATTTCAATAGATTGTAATAATTTGAATGTTTAGATACAAGAGCGCTTCAAGTAATATGGACATACCCAGTGGACAAAACTGACTGTGCTTTAACACAAAACAAACTGTTTCAAAAAATGGGATTTTGCAGTGTCTCTTTAGGAGAGAGGGAGAAGCTCCAAACCAACCACACAAAAACACAACACCTGATATTTTCTGAACTAAAACTTCTCATAAGAAATGTAGAACAGTGTAATCACAAGTTTTACCACGACCAGATATGCCTTTGAAAAAGACTATGAGTCTTTTCTTTTTGTCCTAGTATTTACCCCACGCAAAGGTTATTTGAAGTGTTTGCTGCTCTTTTAGAGCACTATATGCACAATTTTTTTATAATCATTGTCTTTGACATTGTAGGGACCAAAAAAAAAAGTCAAGATAAAACTCAGAAACTGTGATGTAGTCAGAGTATTTTTTTTAATGACACAGGTAGCATTTGGCCAGCTATAACTCATTCACTTCAAAGCACTCCTGCTTTGTTTCTCAATAGTTTTGATCCAGTTCTCATTTTAACTTTAACGCCATTAATCCTGCTGCAGAAGCTTTATGAAAGAAAGCGAGAATTAAAAAAATTGGGCTTTAGAATCAAATACGAACTCATATCACTGAACTTTAGATTACTCCAGCAGAACCTTTGGTGTTTAAGAGTCTCTACACTAGTTAAAGTATTTCTAATTCCTAGCTAATTTTGCTAAGAAATAGACAAGGGCAAACCCTTGCCAGTAGACCACTCATTCTTCACTTTCTCTTTTTTTTTTTTTTTCCCCCTTTTGGTTCCAAATTTTAAGAAAGATGGATGAGAATGCTGAAAACATCACACTCTCAGCAACAGTCCAGGAATTCTTTAAATGTCTGCTTCAGCCAAGTGCATAGCTCTGAAGAAATCAGTAAGACTCTTTACTAGTACACAAATAAATCAGCATTGAAGGATTCTGGGTATTTTTTTTTTTAAGTCTTGGAATTATATCATATATTTTCTCCTTCTTAATGCACACCCATGATTCCTGGATAATCTGGTAACAAAAAATATCCTCTCCTTCCTGTGGCTTCTCTCTTGTCCTCTGAGTAACATTACTCTTATCACTCATTGTTTGACAAATAGTGGTAGTCATTATTGTGTATGTTTTAGAAATACATCCCAAAATCATCCTATTCTGGCATATAACTGCATCACATTTAAACAAAGTTTACATTTAAAGTAGCGTTTAGAAACCTTTTTAAATTGTCTGGTTAAAGCTGAATGTCTAGCTTCTTTACTAAAGCCCCTAGAGGAAAATGTTAAATTTTATCATATGCTCCCTTCAGCCTGGCAGATGCATTAAGCATAATAATTTGTCCAAAATGCAGTAAGACTACTGATTTTTCTCTTACTGAGTTAAAATCGCTTAAATTATTTATAACGGAAATGGTAACACCATCTCACATACAGTGGCATGAACATACTGCTCTAAAAATTATGATCCTGCTAACTTAAACTCAATACATTTGCCTAAGTTGTAAACTACTTTAGTTTTTAAGCTTCAGTATTTAAGCACACGGGTAACAATATTAATGAAGTATTATTATTCTTACAGGTTAAAGTCAAGTTATTTGCATTTTGTATGCACAAGTAGTAAGATTAAATAGTCCAAATCAGATGCATGTCTCTGACGGACCAAAGCAGAATATATTTTACATGTATTACTTGAACTGCATCAGAACTGGAACTTCTTAGCAAATATTCCTTTGGATACTGTTGGTGGTGGGTTTATTCACCATGATATATACACATGCTGAAAACTAAAAGTGAGACTCAAAGGGGCAAGGGGGGAAAAAAAAATGGGTAGAAGTGTTTTTAAAGTGTCTAAATGTAGACAAAATCTTCTGAGGGAAAATTATCTAGGCAATTTCCATTATATACCAAATGCCCACCCAGATGCTTGCTTACACCTTCCCCTAGCATGACAGCAGGAGAAAATAAGGCAAACAAGAAGGAAGAGGTCATGGATTGAGAGTAAGATAGGGAGATCACCAGTTTGACATTGCAGGCAAAATAGGCTCTGCTAGGGGAATATTAATATAATATATTAATGATTAAAAGAAAAATACAATTACTAATTTGACTCATGGAAAACAGAAAAAGACAAAATTCCTTCCTTCACTCTATTCTAATCTCAGCTTCATCAGGAGCAAAGGGCTCCTGATTCTTCTATCCTCATCTTCATCACTGCAGGGAATAAGAAATGGGGGTTGTAGTCAGACCATAACAGCGCCTCTCTGTTGCCCCTTTCTCTTCATGCTTTTCCCCTCCTGCGGTGCGGGTTCTCCATGAGCTGCAGTCCTTCAGGAAAAAAGTACCTGCTCCATAATGGGTTCTCACACATGCTACAGATTCTGTCAGGAAAACGGCTGCTCTAGCTCAGGCTCTTCATTGGCTGCAGTATCTCCTGTGTCATGGAGAACCTTCTCTTTTTTGGCTTCTGATATTGATGTTCCCTCCGCCACACCTGCAGGCTGAAGTCTTCCCATTTACACCAATACAAATATCTATTTTGTATTACTATCTAATTTGGTAAAGTTGGCAATGACACCATATCTCACTTAAATCCATGCTCTGCTCATGCCAAAACCTTTCATTCCAGCACATAAACTAATGTGTCATCTCTCAGAAACCTAAAATAAAGATTAATTAAAATGTTTTAGGTTATAGATCTTGTCTTTTTTTTGTCTAATATTCAGACTCTTATCTGTTGATTTTAATTTTTTATTATTTTTTTAATCATCCAGAAGACAAGGTTTGCTGATTATTGAGAGGGTGATTAAGTAAATTACTCTCCCTGACTGCCAGGCCTAAAGAGTTTCCTCAAGCTACTATTTACAATGGAAGGATAATAAGAAAAATTATAGGAGCCTGCACTTCAGTCTCATAAGGTCATGCTTCAGATTTATATTTGTAGTTGATGGAGTAAATTCTACGTAACACTGGAGTGAAATGTATGATGGAGGGATTATGATTCCCATTGTGCTATACCTGATGTGTAGGTAATAGCACTAAGATTTGGTCATACTTATACAGGTCATTTTACTATCTTACAATAATGATTTAAAAACTAATTGACATCTAAATATTTCATACAAATAAAATACTAGCTCATCAGTTCCCTACAGTTTTCCAGAAATATCACTATGAAAATTTGCCACAACATTCTTAAACAGTTGTCTTATTAGTACCTTGTCAACATCTAAATGCTCATATAATTTATATCGCATAAATCCTAGATTGTTTTGTTTCCCAGTGGCATAAAGTTAAGTTTCTTCTTAGTAACTGGTACAGTGCTATGTTTTGGATTTAATATGAGAATGATGCACAAACATAGAGTGTGCATTCATTACTTACATAACGAGTACTGTATACAGTCTAATAGCATATCTTGCAGGTCAAAATTAAGTTTGAGAATATGTTCAGAAATTCTACAGTCTAGACAAACCTGCAGAAACTTCCCAAGGCAACTTTATCCCCTTTTGAAGAACTGATCTCTCTATGTGGACTATGACAGGAGACTGCCATCACAATCACAAGGATAATGAGTGCATAAATCAGGGTAAAATGAATCTATGACATATGACTTTGCTCAAATTTCTCAGAAAGCCTGTGACGGAACTTGGATTAGATTTAGTATCTAATATACTAATTTACTAATAATTAAGTCAGGTTTCAACAGAGGTGGTGACATCAGAGAATCACCAAAAACTGCTTTTGTTTTCTGTGTCAATATGTAAACTTTGCCTCCCCTCTCCATATGGAAGGAAAACTTCTAAGAAAAAGAGCTGTAACTATGAGTTCAATCAAACTTAGTGAAGTATAAACAGAAAGATACTGTTTTGTGCTGGTTTTGCATCCTGAAATCAGAGAAGAAAAAGAAAGGAAAAAAAAGATGGAAAAAAGACATAGTAGGGCAGTATAGCTAAAATGTTAGACTTGTTTTCTGAAATGTTTGGGGTTTAAGCTGAAAATATTAGACAAAGCTATAGTGAAACGATCTGCTCAGTAGACTGGAAGAAGGTTGGAGTACGGGGGCAGTGATTCAGTTAACTTTGCCACTAAAACAAAGCAACTAGGATAACGGTCAACAAAAAAGTGGGACATTGCAGTGTCAAGGTGTGTGGTTGCTGTTGGGCAATAAAGTAATGAAAGGGGACCAATATCAAATATCAAAGTTGGAAAATGACAATTCTAGAAAGGATTGTGCACTAAACTTTTTCAATGATATTGATTGAAAGCCCTGTTGGCACATCATTTTCTCACAACCGGTTTCCTTTGTCAGTCATTATATTTAAAAGGTTTTAATGATAAGACTTAATCAGACTAGCAACAGCAATGTTGTGAAGAGCTTCCTACTTATAGATTACATAATTGTATAACAGGATGAAAATTTCATCATCCTTATGAATAAATGACACTAAGAGGTATTTCACAGGACTGTTCTAAACAAGGTATACGTGACACGGTACTTCAAAAATTGATCAGTGGTAGAGATCCTTTTTAAATAACAAGGAATTACTATTACATGAAATTTAATTAGAATTATCAATTATACTTTTATTTCAATGCATGTTAGAGAAAAAGGTTTTTTCTAGAGAACGCATTTGTTATATTGGCAAATATAGAGACCATTACACACTCAAAGTAGTTCACAAATTGGCAAATATAGAGACCATTACACACTCAAAATAGATCACAAATTGTACTAAATATTAGAAAAAGTAATTTAAAATGTCTAAGTGAAAGATTTGTCTTTGGAAATTTATCATTGGATTGAAATACTGTTTTGCAAGAACATATCTATTTCAACAAATGTGTCTATAATCAATTACTCAACTACTTTTCTTGATAAAAACAAACTGTCTCTCTTTTTTTTCTTTTTTTTTCTTTTTTTAAATAACAAACTGTCAAAGTGAAGCATTTTAACAACTTTATTCCAAAAGATTCTAGTGAGTTCTGAGCAAAATACACATCATACCTTTCTGAGCAAAATCCTAATCTATCTTTTCCTTCCTTCCTTCCTTCCTTCCTTCCTTCCTTCCTTCCTTCCTTCCTTCCTTCCTTCCTTCCTTCCTTCCTTCCTTCCTTCCCTCCTTCCTTCCCTCCTTCCTTCCCTCCTTCCCTCCTTCCCTCTCTCCCTCTCTCCCTCTCTCCCTTCCTCCCTCTTTGTTTCTACAAGAAACTAGCAGAATATGAATACAAAGAAAATCTCGCAAAACACATCAATGAGCTCCTGACTCTCTGTATTACCTTCCATGGCAAAGATTTATCCAAAAAAGAAAACAGATGCCTTATTAAAAAACAAATAAACAAACTCACCACAAAATGCCAAACAAACTTAATACATTTTGTTTGAAAAACTAATATTCTGAAATATTTCTCTACTATACAGGCAAATGACATTTACAATAACAGAGGTATCAGGCCAGGTTCATGAATTATTTCAAGATTTCCACTTATTTTTACATAACAATATTCCTAACAAAAATTAATTCTCTATGTTGTTGAATAGAAAACTCACCTTTTGTTAGTCTACAACACTATAAATGGATGGCCAGATTAACATATATCTACATCTGTGAAATGTCTTATTTCTCAGTGAAATTTCAAGCAACTGTACATCAGATACATATTTTGTGACAGTCGTTTGCTTGTTTGTTTTTCAAAAATGGACTAGTAAAACCAATTAGTGATGCATTTTTTCTCAAGCATATGAATTTTTAGAAAGTGAGGTGGAGGTTAACTTTGCATAGCAGAATTTCCAAGTGACTGAGTTGCAGACCATTTATGATGAAACAACTGCAGAAGCAAAACTCTTCAGATGAATAAGTCACTGGAAGAGGACTATGGTCTGTACTAAAATCTAAATATATATTGGTGCAACAAACGTCTGGAGCAGCAGAACAAGATCAAGATCCTCTATATCAAATAATTGCAAAAACAAATTATAAGAAAATATGCAGGTTTTGGATTCATATTTTGCTTTACATATATGCTGATTCTGGCTAGAGGAGGCCTAATTTTCTTCACTGGTTTATATTTTGTGCTTATGCTGAAAAGAATGTCAATAATATAGAGATTAGTTGGTTATTGCTGAGCAGTGCTTAGCATATAGAGTCAAGGCCTTTTCTGCTTCTCATATCACCCTGTCAGTGAGGAGGCTGGGAGTGCACAAGAAGCTGAGACGGGACACCTGTCGGGGCAACAGACCCCAGACAACCAAAGGGATATTCCATACCACATGGCATCATGCTCATCATATAAATCTGAGAGATGAAGTAGGAAGGAGGGATGTTTGGAATGATGGCATTTGTTCCCTCAAGTCACAATTACGCATGATGGGGCCTGCTCTTCTGGAGATGGCTGAACACCTGCCTGCCCATGGGAAGTAGTAAATTAATTCCTTGCTTTATTTCCCTTGTGTATATGTGCCTTTTGCTTTACCTGTTAAACTGTCTTTATCTCGACCCACGAGTTTTCTCGCTTTTATCATTCCAATTCTCTCCACTGTCCTGCTCAGAGTGGGGAGGGTGAGCAAGTGGCTGGGTGGTTCTTGCTTGCCATCTGGGGTTAAACCACAATGTGAGAGAGAGAGAAGGCAGAATTAGCTGTATCAGAGGTCTCTCATGTCCATCTGCTTTACCAGATTCTATGCAGTGTATCCTAAATTTAAATGTTCGTGGTTAGAGAGAAAATATGTGAAACAGAGGCTCATACAGAAAATACCAAGGGAAATTTTTCAATAAGAGTGTTAGCTGATATCACTATAATAAATCAACAGAACAGTTCACTCAACACTTCATTTGTTGAGATGGAGAATCGAGCACAAACTTTTCCTCTTCCTGTCAAGGAGAATAAATATCCCATTTATTTCTTGGGCATTTCAAGAAGTGCCAGACACCTGTACTGTTTAGATGCAACATTAATCATTTTACCACCTATGTGTCTTCTCATTTACAGCATCTTCCTCCTTTCAATTCCAATCACTACTATCACTTCCTTCATCAATAGGGAGCAAGTAGTTGCTGACAGTATTCTGTTTCTCATTTAATTAGCATAATATTTAGATTTTAAAATTATTTTTAATTTATATCTTGGTCCATTCTTCTCACATCTCTGCCAGTGTACTGTTTTCATCAGAAGTCTTTTTTTGCTAATATATTATTAATAAAAAATCTTTACAAATGAATAGAATGGGAAAAAAAAAGCTTCATCCTTTTTTTTGCATACAAAGTAACTGTAACCTTTCTACCAATACTTGATTGGCAGCAAGCAGGACAATATTCATGTAATTTGGGTAGCTGATAAAGCACTGGTTCAGGACCCCACACAAAGAGATCTCAGGATTAATCTACACATTGTGAATATCAGTTTTCTTCTACTGCAAACAGAAGTCAGTTATTTAAGGAAACAATATTTCATGAAGGAGAGAAAGAAAAAATATTTAAAGGTAGACAGACAAGGTAACAGAGCATATCTGCTTCCGAAGACACAATCTATTATTAAGAGTCTTCTCCTTTGGTGAGGCAATTCTGAGGCCAGCTAGTTGCTTGCTTTCTCCTGCACTGACACTTGACTTGAATATTGTGGTTGTGAAGTTTTACTGCAGTAACATGGATTTTGTGTGCTGGTCTCCCTTTGCTCCCATTCCCACACTACAGCTCTGTCAGCAGCTGCTGCCTCTTGCTCTCAGGCAGACTGCATGTAGCATGGAGTGCTGGCAATCCCACAGAACTGGAATTCTTAAACACCTTCTCATGCTACAGTATTCTCACCGTATATAAATGACTTTTTGTCAATGTCTTCTCTGTTTCTTCACATCATAACTGTGACACTCTGGCTCTAGAAGCTATTGTCTAGGGCTGAGGCACTGCTTACCCAAGGCACAGATAGAAACAGTTTCTTAAAACAGACTCCTATACACCCTGATCTTCATTAATTTTTTTTATGAGATATACATTTCTCAACCATAATAAAACAAAATGTGAACCTATCAATTCCCACATCTCAATTATCTTGCATTTCTCTGCCATTTGTCAAAAGCGAGATCATCATCTATCTTTTCATGCTTCCTATTTTTCTTGTAAAGGAAATACCATGTGACTTTTCTGTCAAGTCTTCAGTACGAGGCTTGCACAAGGCTGCAACTGAATCTCAGTATCATATCTAAACTCTAAACATAACACTCCGATGGCAATCTTGATCAGTATACTCCATGATGAGCTGTAGAAATATGTAAGACTTGCCAGGAGCATGGCATCAGTAGGAGAAATTTATCCTATTCTGTACTAAATTAGATGACAGCTGAAAGTAACACAAAATTTGAAATGGTGAGAGGAACATCTGGAGCGTTTTTGTTCTTCTGAATATTACTGATTTATCATTTGGGCTTACAGTAACTACAAGATTTCTCAAATAGCATGCATAGCCTGAATTCTTACACAGCAGAAGTTTACCTTGCCAATTCCTGTAACCTATTGTTTAAGCACTGAGCAAATTTAGGGGGAGGTCTAACATTAACAAATTTAGGAGGAAGTCTAAGGTTAGAAGTAACTCAAAACTAGCTAAGCAATGAATTTGATTTTGGTTTATGTGTGGAAGGACAGGACATGAAACTTTTTTAGTGCCTTGCTTTCACAGAGGGATAAAGGATATATTTCATTGTGTTGTAATTATGAAGACTCAGTCTGCACCAGAGGACTATGTACAAATAAAGGGAAATTTTAAAAATGTCCCAAGTAAACATAATGATATGAGTTGATGAGACAGCTGCAAAAAAAGGCAACATAGGCAGCAGAATTGGGAATGCATCTCAATGTCTCAGAAGAGATGCAGAGCTAGAAGCAACCAAGAATATTGATTCAAAATCATAATATCTATTCTATCTCTAGCTTCTTTATCTAGATTGCTCTTAACATGTACAGAGTATAACTCTAAAAGTTAAGGTATGAAAAATTAGGGCTGCATTGGAAAAAATAATGAGACCTCTTTCCATGAATTTGAGAATTCTCAGAAAAGGAAAAAAATGAAGATGGGAAAATTTCAGAAGGATTGAAAGGTGGATGTCTTAGCTTACTTGGGACCCTCTTTGTGCACTACTAGGCTTACTGCTATGTTTTGACCTTGGCTGTTGAGTGGGAACAACTTGAAACTACTCAACTAATCATAATAAGCCTAAGAAACATTGAGTTCTACTGTTGTCTTCTCTATAACAGTAAATGTCATATAAGAGAAAAGGGCCATTTTTCTTCTATCTCCTCTTCATCAGCTTATGATACTTTACAGAAAAAAAAAAAAAAAAGAGAGAATAAATGACCGAACCTTGTTTTTGCTCAGACCCAGAAAGATCTGCCATATCATAACACAGACTGGAAAATTGAGCCAGGGACCAGGCCATGAACTACATGTCAGACCAAGGGCTCTCAGCAGCAATTGCACTAGATCAATGATGTTTTCCTCATTCATATCACCTTATCACCCATGTCACTTTTAAGTTTTGTTTGTGTCTATGTGCATTCATTAAAAATGAGAAAAAAGGCTACTACAGAGCTATTTATTTTATTCCTAATATATATAATTATACATATTCTCTATATTTTCTGACAAATAGGCTTTGATAATAGGCTTTAACTTAGGCATGGCCTTCGCATCCCTCTTCCTCTTCCTCTCTCTCCCCTCTCTTCCTCTCCCCTCTCTAATACTCCACAGATTAAATAAATGCCATTCTAATTAATCTGTTGTCTCAAAGGCTCATATTTTGATGGTTTTCTGCATTTTCTTTTTAACTTATCAATTAAAAATGTTATTGTTTCTTTTAAAATCTAATATTCCTTGGTTTGTATAATAATTTGATTGATAAATTTCAGTAGCATTACCAAAGGACTCCCCCTAAAACTCAAAATACCCCCCAGCACTTAAAGTATCCATTCTGCTAGGATGAAGAAAATGTCAAACTTCCCCACAAAAGTAGCCCTTTTGTAGTTTAGCTTTTGCTCTGCTAGCAGTGCTTCTGCTGATTGTCATGAAGTTTTGTATAACGACTATAAACATCTGCGTGAACCTACAGCTGTTTTCAGCAGTAACAAACGTCGTAGATCTTCCTGCATACCATTAATCAGTCACTCATGGTCTTTTTTCAGAGGTGTCTTTTTTACTTTACTGATGTTCCACATAGAACTAGGGGTTTAAGAAGCGATGTTTCTGTGGCTGCAATGGAAGCAAGAGAGAAGGTGGCTCTTGCTGTCTCATAACACCCAATTTTCACCCCTTTTTGAAAAAGACTGTCTCCACTTATACTACTTAAAATCTTCTACTAAGTACTTTTTTTATAGCTGGTTCTGTCAAAAAGCTTTGCTATTGAAAACATTCTATTTAATACTGAATATAGCAGATCTCAAAACATAGTGACTAGTAACTGGATGCAAGCAGAGGACAATACTATATTATTATCACACAGTAGAAGCCAAGGCAACATTGATTGCAGTGTAAATTTAAGCCAAGAAAGAGATCCTGATTTCTTGTTCATTTGTTAGTTATTTTTTGTTTGGTTGTTTTTTGTTTGTTTTTGGTTTTTTTCCTCAGCTGAGGAATACAAAAGGGAGGTTAGGCAACAGGAGTCTGAAGACCTCAAAGGTTGCTTTATAAACCACCTGCATTATCCATATAAAACCACTGAAACAATACAACTTGAAGTCATGGGATTGTCTTGTAAAGGACTGCAGTAGTTTTGGCTGGGGCAGAGTTAATTTTCTTCACAGTGGCTATAATATGGATAATATGGGTCTTTGTTTTGGATTTGTGCTGAACGCAGTGATGATTATAGAGATGTCTCTGTTATTGCTGAGCAGTGTTTACACAGAGCCAAGGCCTTTTCACTGCAATGAAATCCTCCAAAGTTTTTAACTCAGCTGGCTGCTGTCCTGAACTAACTATTCACTTGAGTCTCTAAATGGTTAATTTCTGTTGTATTGGGCTTGCATGGCAAGGTTTTGGTAGCAGCAGGGTTTCAGGGGTGCCTTCTGTGAGAAGTACATGTGAGGCTGTAAGAAAGTGAACCTCTTTCAGAATCTTCATAATGAACAGGCAAGGATAAATTGTCCTTTGCACAAAAATAAATTATTCATATATTTCATCCTTTTCCTTCCATTTGTAGCAGTGCAGTTTCTTTCAGAAACCTGAAAAAAGCAATGTCATCTGTACAGAATTAGGGGTGAAAATCAAATTCAGATCAATGCCTATTTAAGACAAAAAACCCCCTTGCATTGAAAAATCCCTTTCTTGGAGTTGGTGACAGAAACAATGCACAAATTCACTTTGTCTTTTGGTAGCCATTATATTTCATTTGTTCAAAATAAATATTTCAGATGCAATTTATGTCTGTTACATTGTGTTTTCAAATTTTATTATTGTGAATTTTCATCAGAAATTAATATAATGATGTAAAACCCTCCATCTTACTTCTGCTTTAGGCTGATAAGTACATTCATTCTTTCTCCTCCTTTAAACTTGGCAGTAAAAGGTTGTACTTGCTCATAGTTCAGAAATAATGGCACAAAGCCAAAGAATTTGGCTTCTTTATCTTTTCTGTATTTAGTCTTGGCTCAGTATTATAAAACAAATTGAGAGTTCCCTTCCAAAAGCCATGTATTTCCCATGAAAACAAATCTTAAAATGACAGAAACCTGATGGTAAATCCTAATTGTAAAGATTCAGGTGTCCTATCCTTTGTTTCTAATTGGTTACAATTTTAGGGAAAAAAAAAAAAGAAAGAAAATCAAATGGAATTATAAGGGGGAAAATTCTTACTCTAGACCAAATAGGATTTGACTTTAAAGCATAGGTCTAAAATAAAATAGATATGAATTTTTACAGGTTTCTTCTCGCTTCCATACCAAATAAACAAACCAACAAACACCACCAAAAACTGGGTATATGGAAAGCATCCTCTATTCAAAGCTTATCTAGTTTTCAAACAATATAAAGTAGGAACCAGTTTTCCAACTATGCCAAGAAAAACAGTTTGGCATTTAACTTGATAAAACTATGACTGACATATGATTAAAGCACCAGACTGACACTTTTGGTCCACCATAACTCTCATCTGTACTGCAGACAAGATTTGTAAAGGCATTGGTGGAGCTCATACTGAGTGACTTGATCAGAACCTGTTCTTCCTAGTAACTTGAGGGAGAGGGAGGTAAGTTTATTGGTTTTTGTTGGATTGTTTGTGGCTTTTTTTTTATTATATGGTTTCATTTCTTTCTCAAAGAAATAAAAATCAAGATCTTTTGGTTTTCATTTAAAAGGATGAAAAACTCTAAATAAAACCAATAGTTTTCATCCCTTATGTATGAAAATTTGTCTTGAGATAATTTTTTTTTCCAATAAATAGATTTTAATCTAAAATATGAATTTATCAAATCGAAAAGTTTTTCAATAGTAGCTAGTATTAGAAACTTCTTCATATAAAATATGGAAAATGTTTCTATTTGAAAAGAGAGGAAAGCATATCCTTAGCACTTGGAATAGATTGTATGGGATTTAAAAAGTCAGCTTCAAATACATACCTGCTTGGCTGAGACTGACAGGCATGAGCAAAATTTTCTCCCAGGCAAGTACCTTGACTTGTCTGATGGCTCTGGTTTTCCAAATAAAATTTTGAAAGCTGTGGCATCCATCTTGATGTACAGTAGGTTGGGAACTGCTGTAGGTTGGAAATAAAAACTCAAACTTTTTGTTGGTCAATTCTATTTGTACCTTTTTAGACAAAACCAGGTTTATTTCAGGGTATAGGAACACAGAATTTTTAAAACAGATTCTTTTACAGTATTCTGGTCTGATAATTCCAAAGCAGTAGTCAAGATCAGACAAAATACAGGTTGGAAAACATGAAAATGTTATGACATTTCCAAATGTCAACAGGACTTAAATTCAAGGAATGAACAAATACTAGGTTAGCTCTTTATCCAAGTGGATAGACTCATTTTAGTTGAAATACCCAGATATATGAAAATGCTATTTTGCCTCACAGCCACTTAAAAATAACAAAAAAATTTGAATTATTGGTATTATTTTAAATTCTTGGAGTACTTGCTCTGAATTTACTGTAAAATCAGTACAGCAAAGTCTTTAATAGTTGATAGAATCATAGAATATTGGGTTGGAAGGGGACCTCAAGGATCATCTGGCCCAACCTTTCTTGTCAAAAGCTTGGTCTGGGCTATATGTCCCAGACCCTGTCTGCCTGAATCTTGCAAGCGTCCAACATTGAGGTATGCCACTGCTGGGGAGATTATTCCAATGGTGAATTGTTGTCATTGCGAAAAATTTTTCTCTTTTGTCCAGGAGTAACATGCACCCGCTACCCCTTACCTTTTCCACATTATTCCTTTCTTAAATGGAGTCTTCTTCTTTCTAGTCACCCTTTTAATACTGGAACGTGGTGATAAGATCTTCCCCAAGCCTTTTTTTCTCAAGGCAGAACAAATGCATTTCTCTCAGCCTTTCCTTGCATTGCAGGCTTCTCATTCCTTTGATCATCTTTTTGGTCCTTCTCTGGACCATCTCCAGCCTGTCCACATTTCTTTTGCAGAGCCAGGGCCAAAACTGAACACAGCGTTCCAGATGTGGCCTGGCAGGCACTGAGCAACAGAGCGAGATAATGACTTATTTTTTTTGGTGATGTCCTTGTCAATGCAATCAAGCTTCTTGACTTTCTGTGCCACAGCAGCACACTGTTCATCCACCAACACCCCCAGGCTCCCTTTCCACAGAGCTGGTAGTGCATCAGTTTCTTTAGGAGTCAGTTGTGGGAAACCATATGGAAAGCCTTGGAGAAATCCAGGTAAACAGAGTCCCCCACTCACCCTACATCAACTAAGCAGGATACTTTGTCATAGGAGACGTACAGGTTTGTCAAGCACAGTTTGCCCTTGGTGAACTCATGCTGACTTTTCCCAACCATTCATGCCTTATTAGACTTCTAATAGCCCAAATAAGCATTCACTCCAGAACTTTCCCAGGAACTGAAGTAAGACTGACAGATGGGGCTTTAAACCCTTCTTGTAGATGAGGATGACATTCTTCTAGTCTTCCGGGACCTTGCCTGAACTCCAGACATGTCAGGAGCTTTCTGCCTAGAAACATTGGTTTTCACTCCAGGGTGACTGCCTGCCATTTTGGCAGAGACCTGGAGCACTCTCACAAGTGCTTCTGGCAGCACTCAAGTCACATCAGCCTCTCTCGTGCTCTTCCTTTGTTCAAGAGAATAAAATAATGGGTATATCTTTGTTTATGTACAAGGACGGTAATAACACCTTATAGCGTACAGTAAATAATACCCATAATATGTCTCTACCTCATTATAATCTCCTCCTTGAAGTTGTATAGTTCCCGGGTGGAATCGTATGATGTTAACACTGGATCTAGCTATTAATCTTTAAGAGTACGATTCTCAGTACCTATGGCCCTTAAAACATAATAATAACAATAGCAATAAACACATACAGATAAAATGTAGCGTATCTGTATCTCTATTAAGGAAATTTGAGTTACATGGCACTCCTTAAGGTGCTACTAGGAACTTTTAAATCAATTCTATTATAATTGTTAGGTTTAGAGTTTTCATTATGATACCACATCAGAGCTCACATCATTGATGCTCTCTTGCTCTGGGTACTGTGTCATGAATCAATGGAGGCAGCAAAAATGCAGCAATAACGAAATACGGGGTTTTTAAATATCATTTTTTTCCTTACTAGTCTACATACATAGTATATAATATGTACTAGAAGGAACTTTTTTTCACTTGCTGTCTGCTGCTGAAACTGAGAATTTCCAGGAAAGCTGTTATAGTGGGATAAAATAATGAGCCAGGGAAAAAAAAAAAAGAAAAGGATATGGACACTTTTATGATGTGTATCATCTGAACTGCGGAACCTTGATGAATCAGGTCAAGACACATTTCCTGCTGAAGTTTCAAGTAAAAAGCTCAAAGGAAGGCTTCCCAGCTTTCCTGTCTCTTCCACTATGCATAGAATGTTTTTCAGTATAAGAAAATCCTATTATTAGATTCTATGGGGATCACGATGCCATCTAACAATCTTCCCAAGCAGGGAAATACAGAACAGGATACAGTTTAATTACATGTAAAACATTTGTTTGAATCCAGACCAAGGAAGGTTAACTACTTTTAAAAGTCTGATAATCAAGGAATACAGGTATACTTAAATTGTAGAAGAAAATTTATCATGATAGATCCAACAACCCTATAGAGACAGGTCTGACACCATTTCATGCCCCCATGAAGGATATTTTTATAAGATTACATGTAAGACTATATTTCTTACAGTAGGTGTTTTTGTTTGGTTGGTTTTATTTTCTTTATTTTGTGTTTGAAAATGGATTAAACACAGAAAAAAAAAAAAAAGAATGAGCACTTCCCCTAAACTGGTGTTTTCTCTTTAAATATAATTTTGTTATCCTCTGTCATATATTGCAGAAAAGCAAAATTCAAAAACCAAGATTATGAACATTAACTTTTACAATGAAGAAATACTAAACTTTATAAGGATCAACAGATCCAGACATCATCTTATTTTGGAATAAAGAGCATTAAGATGACAACTAGGGTGTCAGTGCAAGTCACTATGTTTTACTTAGTAGCCATCTCTACATAGTAATTTTGTCTGTGAGAGTATAATAATAAAACAACTAATACCCATTTCACTTATTTGTGCAAAAACTGAACTGCTAACCATATCTGAAAAACCCCACCATGCAATATAATTTGGTGGGTTTTTTTAATATTAAATTCAAGAATAAAGTCTATAAATTTGACCTATTAAAAAAACTCCACAAAAATAATGATGTAAGAAGTAACTTGCTTTAAAGCCAGTAAAATAGATACATGAAATGCAAATCTTAATTTTGCAATTGTCTTTTAATTCAAATGATGAATAAGGAAAGAAAAATATTATCCAAAATTCCAACTGATATTTTTCTTATCATGCCTATGCTGTGACCTTAGACTCCAGCGTTTTGTGGTTGCTACTGACAACAGTCACTGACCAGTTCTTCCTTTTTATGGAATAGCAGGTCCTGTGTCACAAGGTTCTCACTGATAACTTTTTATCAGAAGAAAATGGAATATCCATCCTTGGAGATATCCAAAAGTGCAGTCCTGGGTAATCTGTTCTACTGCAGTGATACAGAAACTTCTTCAAATTGTTTAAGAAAGCTTCATCCACTGATCAGGCAGTCTGCAAAAAAATTCCATCACAATTCCTACTAGTCTCTTCTCTGACTCCTGCAGGAGTGGTAAAAATTATCTTCTCCATTTCTTCCTGTTATGTATGAATGTTATTTCCAGAATTACTCTTTCTAAAAAATATGTCACTGACACAACTTCACCCACTGCTGTACATAGGAGGTACACATAGTATTTATGGCACTTGCTCTGTGATGGAAGAAAATCATAAACGGACATTTTCACATCCATGAGATGCACACAATTTATATACCAGCTCCTTGCACTTCTTTAACAACACCCACCTCCAGTCTTCCTCCCAAATAACTAGCTTAGAAGCTACCCATACAAAAGCTCTAAAAATCTTGCAAATGAGTGGATCAGAAAGACAGAGAAGTGAGTTCATATTATGAAATGGGCTATTAAGAGAATATGTAGATGGAAGAATAAGCTTTCTCAAATATCAGACAACTGTCTGAGGTAGGTCACCATTTGTTCTGTTTTTTCCTAAAATATATTAGTGTGCCAATCATTATTTGGAGTTATTTGTTTGATACTGCCCTTGTTAGTCCAAGAAAATTTAAGGTTTTATATGTGCTGCTTCTAAATTCTATCCTTTCAAACCTTTTTGCTAGAAACTCATCAGCATCACTTTATTCACAAAGAAATGATGTTATTCAATAAGTGCTTAGAGGAAGCAAACAAATTAATAAACCCACAAATTGGTGTGTTCATTAAGTCCAGTTCCTTTTAATATTCCCAGTTAGGTTTTCAAGTGCTTTAACAATGGTTACCAGCTGCTGCCTTCATGAATTGCACAAATGTTTGTAGAATAAACAACAGTTTCATTAAAAAAATTGCATAGCAGTTAACATCATTTATATTGTCAAGCTCGGGAAGCTGGGTGCTATTTCTGCCAGTATTCTTGCAGTTTTCATCTGCTGAGTTGGCTTCATTTCAGTTAATCCTTTGGTTTGAGTTAGGTTCTACAGGGGTGCATTTTGGAAAACAAGAAGGTAAACAGAGATGAACATGCTTTTCTGGTTAAAAAAGTCTTTCAGATGATCCAATTTAGGAAACTGAGTGTGAAATTCTACACAACTTCAAAAAGCAGTGGAACAGATAATGGAGAGCACAACTGAGCTGTTTATAGCAATAAAAGTATTACCGTGAGTCAAGGAAATACTGCATCCTACATCTCAAATCAAATATGTGGTACACAGTATTTTTCTGAGCTGATTTTGTGTCGTTTCCATTTTCTTTTTAATAATTAGCATGATTTTTTCTTCTGAATCCATCAAGGTAAACTTAGATAGTATACTAATGTATGTATCTAATTTCCTTATAAAAACTTGGATTTTGTCATGTTTGGTTTATAGTCTGCTTATCTAACAGTTACCAATATAAGTAATATAATTTTCTGTATTGCTCTACATCTGTAAGTTATTTTTGATCTCTGGGACAGTTTCAATTACATTTTGGAAAGAGCTAGAAGTCTTAAATGTAATTAAGTCCCTAAAACTTCTGTGACAAATGCTACCATGGTATATAGAGAAATCCCAGTCTGTGCCTTCACAGAAGGGAAAAAAAGCAGAATTTTTGAGCAAACTATTTAGAAATAGGCTGGCCTGTCTGCATGTACATAGCATTTACTGATGCATGGTGGCTAGTCTAAATATCTCTCTTGCCCAGGAGTGTCAAAGGTAGCATGGTTAAAGACATATTACTTCAGTAGAACCTGTGGGGACCAAAGGTAAGTGTGCAGAGGTCAACAGACTTCACTGTTATGTTATTTGTGTAGCAATATGTTTTACATTAACATTCTCTAATCACTTGATATCTGGTAATTAGGTTCATGCTTAAGGCTTACCAGCATGTGAAAACAAGCTCTACTTTGTGTTATTTAAACACATTAGGGTCCTGAGGGAATTGATTGATAGAGTCATTAAGTCACTACCATCATATTTGAAAAGTCATGACAGTCAGAAAAGGTTCCTGGTGACTGGAGTGAATGGGAATATTGTATATATTTTTAAAAAGGAGGACTCTGGGAACTACTGACCAGTCATCTTCAACTCTGTGAGAGCATGGAACATATCCTCCCGAAGGACACGTCAAAACATATGGAAGACTGGTGATTAGAGGCAGCCAACATAGCTTCACCAAAGGGCAAACCATACCTGACTAATCTAGTGACCTTCTAGAACTGAGTCAATTCTTCAGTGGAAAGGGGAAGAACTACTGATTACATCTACCTGGACTTTTGTAAGGCCTTTGCTACTGTTCTAATACTGCACAATATTCTTGCTGCTATGTTGGAGAAATATGAGTTTGATGTATGAACTGATAAATAGCTAAGAAATTGTCTGGATGGCTTCTTCCAAGAGTTACAGTTGATGTCTCAATGTTTAAGTTGAAACCAAGAATGAGTGGTGTCTCATCAGGGGCTGTACTGAGACCAATAATTCATCAATAATACACACAGTGGAATCAAATGCACCCTCACCCAGTGCATTTCTAATGTCAGAGGAATGGCATTCCTCAGCCTGAATTTGTTTACCCTTAATAAAGAAGAAAAGCAAAAATTAAGTTTGATTAGCGAGAGAGAGTAACTTTACCAGAGGAAGCAAATTTTTTGTTTTGCTTGATTTTCCTTTGTTTTGTTTCTGTTTCTAGGTAATGTTTTTGTAACATAGAAAGATAAAAGAGCTTAGGGTTCAGAGACTACATTCAAGCCTGTCTGTACCACCTCCCTCTGCCTTTAGGACTTTCACAATCTTACATTCGCAGTAATCCAGGAACAGTAGAATTGGTGAAGGAACATCTTTCAGTGTATTACATACATTTGGTCTGGAGGTTAGAACTTTTCCATGAGACACGTGGATCCAAATCCACAGAAATGGAATAACAAATCCAAATCTCCCACATTCTGATTCTGTATTTTAATCATCAAGACATTCATCAAATTATTGAAGATCTATAATATAATAACATATTGGATTCTCTTCAAGATTGTTTTTCTCTTCACAGATTAGAAACAAAGTCAATACTTCTTTTGCAATTAAAATTCAATCAGTTAATCTCTCATGATTTGACAAAGAAAAATCTCCTACAGAACTGTTCATTGGCTTCTTAGAATTCTCAATGTTTTTCTTAGAGTGCCCCAAAGCCAAGATTACAAGTTTTTATTGATTGTTATTTCACCCCGTTGTAGAGTAAGGCCTGGCGCTCGGAAGATTACGTGATGTACGGAAAGCATAGGAACAAGGAAGTAAGGCATAGAACATTGTAGAAGGCAAAAGAACAATACCCTATAAGGTAAAAATCGCAGACTCACCCCCTGATTGGGCCAACTCACTCACTTCCGTGTTACCAAAAGGTATATAGTGCTTGCTGTTTGTAGAATAAATGCTATTTGATCATCCACCATATTGGTGTCTGTGGTCTCTAGCCCTAAGCCAGGGGGAAGGCTTAGTCTCTGCAAGTCTTGGCTGAAGCAACGCAGCAACACCCCATATATCCTTAAATCTGACTTTCTTATAGTACAAGAAGTGATAGTCAATGCTAATGAAATACAACCAGTTACATATTTACATATACACTTAATTTGAAAAATACGACAGTATAAAAGAATGACAATATATCAGAAATATTGCATATGAGTATGGACATTTTAAAAGATGGTATTTGAATAAATTTAACATAAGACGTTCTGTATGGTGTTCTAAGCTGTATTTCCCCTCTTGAAAAGTTGCCAAACTTTTAAATGAATATTCAAATTAGTTTCAAAAATATGATTTTTATCAGTTATTTAAGACATAGCTCAGATATGATATTGGTGATTCAAGTTTTGTATCTGGATTCTTAGATAACATTCCAAGTTCTATATGTGCTTTCATAATTTCTCATTCTCACTCAAAAAAACTAGATATATATTATGGCTTTTTCTGTTTAGCAATACAGATGTCTAAAAAAAATTTTAAAATCTAATAAATCTTCAATACTTTTGCTGTAATACTACTGATAGAATATAGCCAGCAGTTCATTAACTCAGAAAAGCATCAAGGAAGCTTTTTATTTTCTCTAAAACTCTCTGTAAATCTCTGATTTATTTTTTTTTTTTAATAAGAAAGATCATGAGACTTCTACAGATATTTTTAAGGCATATTTCTCCCATGAATGACAAAATTAGGATGAAGACCAGGTAGCTGGATAAACATAGAAAAATTAAATGTATTTTCCTCCAAAGCAACTAAAAGACAGACTATGCCTTTGTTATATGATATTTTGGAGAAAGATTGCTCATTTTCAGTATTCAGATAAAATGTAGAAGATGTTCCATGTTTTGGACAGGCAATTTTTCAAATTACTTTGATTCCTTGATATGTTTAGTGATTACAACCACTAACACTCCATTCAACACAGCCAAAAAGTAACTTGATTAACGGCAGTTTTGTGGAATAGATTTGTCTAAGAATCAGTTTGCTGTCAACCTGTCTGCCATCTCCATAAATTATGTATGCAATTGTGCAAGAGCAAATAGCATTTATGTTGATTTTCCAGGATGGGTTCCACCATTTCATTAGATTATTACAAAAAGGCATTTTCCATGACTAACGAGTTGCATAAAATTGCCAGAGCTGCCCATATCAGAACATTTAGTTATGTGATTACGTTATTTGGATATTTATGTCTGCTTGGCTACACAATCGATAACTGAAGGACACACGTTTTGCACGTTAATCACTTTACTATTCTACAATAAACAGCCTTATCCTGAACATGATATTGGTAAAATTCTGAAGCATACTATATGGGTTTACTTATAAGACAATGTTATTCTACAACAGGCTTCAGATGACATGCACTGAGGTCACACATATCCTTCATAAGGGAAAAAAATTATGTGAAGAATTTCATGGTAAGGTATTGATTTATGATTGCTGTTGTGTTGTAAGTGTGGGTGGTTCTGAATAAAATGTATCTTCTTCATCTGCTATTAGTATTTGGAATCCCTCTGAGAATTCCAGAAACAGCTAAAGGATATAAGAATAACTCTTCCATCTAAGTTAAATTAAACTATGTTGTAATCATAACACTATTGTTATCCAAATGCTTTCCAGGTCTTTAGAAGACACTAAAGGATCTGTTAGTGGCTGAAGTTGGAGAAAATGAGGAAAAAATAATATTATCTGTATGTACATAAAAGACTTATGTATGTGGATGTTGAGAAGAGGCTACTTTCCTATTTTTAATGTCTTCTGTTGATGGCTCGTGCATCTCATTCAATGTCTATAGCCTTAGACTGGTGCAGCTGTTACTGCATGTGGTGTCATAACCAGATCACAGCTCTGGAAAGGTGTACTGCCGTCTATAGTTCCAGATCTGACATTTCAGTCTCAGCCTCTCACCTCTGGTATGATATTTTTTTACCTCTGGCAGAGCCAACAATGACGTTTAGCTCTATCTTTGTTCCTAAATTCACTATTTTCTTTCTTGCAAGACAGGCATAGGAGTAACATTTTATATTTAACACCTCAAAAATGGCATTTCAGAATTCATTGTATTTAAGATGTAGTCTTGAAAATTCTGACAACTCTAGAGGAGGGGAATAGAACAAGTAGCATTCCTGTAATTCAGGAAACTGTTTAAATTTGTGGGTTTTATCAGTATTAATTGTATTATTTCTTTTTCTTTCTTTCTTTCTTTCAACTTCTCTCATGTCAGTTCTCCTCTCTCTCTTGTACTAGAAATGTGAAGAAGATTAAGACTAGAGTGACTTTTCTCTGCAGTGTTCTGACACCTTCAATTCAAGTATTTTCGATTCTATGCTTTGGAGTGTTGGCTCAGGTCAGGCAGTAGTTGCAATCTTCTATCCACTTCTTTGTGTTTTCACTGATTGTTTCTCTTTTCCATAGAAGTTTCCATAGAAGTTCTTGTCCAACAGGTTAAGAGATAATTACACATCTGTTGCATTCAGTCATTTGAACAGCTTTATAATAGCCCTGTCTGGGAGAATCATTTCTGCCAGGTAAAAATTAAACTAGATGGAAGTAATTTCTTCTCTTGTTAAATTCAAAATAAGCATTCTAAACAAAATGTATGTAAACCAAGGAGTTTGTGAGCTGGGGAAAGTACGATGATTCATAAATTTTTAAAATATCTTTGAAAAGACAGTTGTCAAACCTGTCTGCAAACGTTATATTTTATGTCCTAACTCATTAGACTTATATGTCTATTTTCAGATAGAATGTATGTTTAAACATTCATCAAATGCCATCTTCACTGATACTGCTTCACTTCATTATTGAACATTACATCAACATTGATATTTTCCTCTTCCAACCAAATGTTTCATGTTTCTTATAATTAAATCCTGTATTGAATCTAACTGGGAAACCAGTCTGTATATATTCCATCAAAATAAACAATGATGTCTGAATAGATTATGTTTTTAGTTAATGCCACATCATCTTCTGCTTCCATTTCTGACAAATCAGCATCAGTCTTTCTGTAAAAAAGTAATATACTACATTTATCATCTTACCCATACTGCATTTCCTTACAGAAAGGAAAAAAAAAGGGTAATTTATTAGAAGTCTCTGAGATCTTTTTCTCTTTTATTTACATTACTATTTTACTAATACCTTAGAATACTTATCAGAGTAAAGCAAGATATAGCATATACAAAATAAATCAGATCTAGCCTATCAACACTTTTCTTATTTTGTCAAGGACAGTAACACCACCTTTTAAAATATCAAGAGATTTTAAGTAAAATAAGTGAGAAAAAATACACTTAAAATATTGTTATATCAACCAACACCAGTATGAACAACCTTGGATAAGCAGGTTAGTTGAAAATCATTACATATCTCCACACTCTTGTCCAAGGTACAATCATGGAGCACAAGAAAGAGACTGCAGTTTTGTTTTTTCAACATGAATCTCTAAGATTTTGATTCTTTTGCTATCAATCCTTTGACAGGGCACTCAGGTTCTTCACATAAAATTAGAAAGTACATTACTTTGAGTTTTTCTAGACTAAGAATGTTTCTTTCTGTCTTGAACATATTGTTTCTGTTGACTTAAAACAAGACTTAAAACAAGACTTAAAGATGGCCCAGTACCAGAATTCTAAGGAAAAACAAAATTATCTGTGAAAAATCTCAGTAGCAGTACAGTTTCCTGAGGTTTTAAAAATTTTTCATTGAATTGCGGTAAGTTTATTTGAAATAAACATTATGTAAGCAAAAATAAAAGCAAAACTTTAGATGCAAATTCAAAGAGGACAACCCCCAATATTTTTTTCTGGGTTGTGCACAAACAGCATTACACATAATGTTTTTAATAAGTACATCACACTCATTACTACATCAGATAGCATGAATATATGAGAATGAAATATAAAAATTTTACCACATTCTCATTACTACTCACACACTAACTTCTACAATAAAAGTCAACACTGAAAAAAAATAGAAAACCTGGTGTTAGAATTTTCATAGTTGTTTTACTGTAAAGCAGATGGCAACACAGTAAGAAAATTTTATTTATTATAGACTCTATGGATATTTTGAAGCAGATCATGCACAGCTGTCTTGAAAATAATTTTTATATAAAAATATATAAAGATTATAAAAAGCCCTATGCATGAGCAAAAAAGAATTTTCAGTCTTTTGATGAAACACTGAGAAAACTACCTCGTTATAAAAAACCCCAACAACAAAACAGCCTGAGGCAAAGTTTTTAATTGTGAAGTTTTGACATGAATAATGATTGAATATGTCATTGCTGTATTGTACAAATATGAAATTACAATTGCATGTGATTGCAGAAAGTGCACTATTACATGTTCCTTGTCATCAGGAAATTACCATCCTACGCTTTGTTACTTAGTATATTTCAATCAAATAGTTAACCCATGTCCTCTTCAATCTGTAAAAGCAAAGTCTTTGAAACTTTAGGATCTTTTGTGGTTTTCAAACCGTATTCAAACCTTTTTAACAGCACAGTTTAAATTTCAAAAGTTATGAAACCTCTAAATAATTCTGCTTGTCTCTTTTACTACATCTTTGGGTGATATACATCTAACAATGTCTTTAAATACGTGAGCAGTAAAAAACTCCTAGTCTGATAAGAATCATAGGCAGAAGCCACAACTAAACAAAAAGCTCAACAGCTGAGATCAGAGGGAAAAGTTTAGACTAACAGTCTCAGAAAATTTGAAAAGAAGCTATTACTTGTCTCTGTGTTCATAATGTTCATGCCACTTTTATGAATGTTTTGCTGGGGCCTAAGGAACCGAGGTTATTAATAAAGGCAATTTCTTATTGAGTGCTCTACACAGAGAAATGAAAAATGTGTATATCCAGAGATACTGTTCCCATGGAAACCATAATTCAGCATAATTGTGCACATATATTAAAGAATATGTTTATGCAAGGAAGATGAGATATGGTTTCTTTGGGGAGCATAACATTGACTTTACTGACTTTTTGTGTGCTAAATGTCAACCATTATTTTGCATTAATATATCTTGTACTTTCTTTATTGCATTGTATTTGCTGAATAGCACACTGCATGCTTCTATAATGAAAGGGCGTTTTGTGGTATTTTCATGCAGAAGATAAGATAGATATAAAGTAGTAACGAGAGCTGAAATTATAAGTTTTTGCTCTCAGGTTATTCTTTCAGTTGTCAAGCTTGGCCTTGAAAGATCATTTCTACTTACAGATGTCCACAGTTGTAGAAAGAGCCATTATCTCCTTGTTTTAGGGAATTACAGTAGTAAAAACATTATGCAAAATAATCTACCTTAGAGCATTACACTGATAGCTTTCATCTTCAATATAAACTGAAGTTATAGATGCAGAAGTCTAGAAAGGAACTTGTCAATATTCTTAAGCTAGTGAGAGTTTAGCTTTCCTGTTTGACTACGAAAATCTTCAAATTTACATAATGCTCATGTTACATCGCAGTAGCTGAAGAAGACCAGCAAGGCCTGAATATTTGATAAGTTTTACCTACAAAGGCAGTCTAAAGTTACATCAGACACCTATCTTGCAGGCACAATTGCATTGTAAATGAAGTAGAAAGCTGACAAAATAATTAAAACAAAAAACAAATAAACAAACAAAAACAACCAAAAAACACCAACCAAGCAAACAAACAAAAAAAGCCCAAAAAACCTCCCAAAACCCACAAACACCCACAAAAAAATTGGTTTTTAAATTCAGATGACGGAAGTATACATTATTACAAGATTTCAGGATAAGAAGCTAAGGAGAACTATAAGTTTAAATCCTACTCCAAGAATCTATGGAGCCAGTGAGAATGACCAGAATTCAACACTCTTTTCTTTGCCTTACTGAAGTTTTATGTTCATGCTATACTGGGAGCTAGCATAAACTAGGAAAAGACTAGAAAATTCCTTCTTGTGGTGATTTGGCCCTAGCTAACAGCAAAGTTCCCACACAACCACTTGCTCACTCACTTCCCCTCTCTCTAGAAGGATTTGGGAGAAGATGGAAAGAACATGAATGAGAAAAGTTGTGGAATTAAAAGAAAATAGGAAAATCAACAATTACTATGTAGGACTAAATAGACTGGGGGAATTTAATGTATTGACAGGTAGCATAACCTAAACATATTATTCCTGGTTCCAGTATTGGGAAGCAAATTTTGTTTTGGTTTTTGTTGGGATAATTTTCCTCATAGTAACTTGCATGCAGTCTTCTGTATTTGTGACCAAGCAATGGTAATAACACAACAATGTTTTAACTGTTGCTAAACAGTGCTTAAAAAGGGCCAAGGCCGCCTTTCTTTCTCATGCTGCTTTGGCAACAAGTAGGCTGGGAATGGGCAAGAGATTGTGAGGGGAAACAGCTGGGACAGCTGACCCCATTTTGTGTTTTAACCCCAGATGGCAACTAAGTTCAATGCTGTGTTAATGTATTGCATGCATTTACTTATCTTCTTATATTGTATCAAGCAGGCATTACCTTGGACTAAGCTTTAGTGGAGATTTCTATTTTGGAAACAGGTTTATAAAAACCTGGGTTTACATAAAAATCTGAAGAACATAATACAGACTGTTATTTGAATTTAAATTTGCAGTAGATGCCTATGAAGATGAGCTCACTCTTCTATCAAATACTATCACAAACAGTCCTGCTAAAGTCAGAGAGATTTATCATGGAGAAAGATGCTACCCTTTTTGCTCTGAGTTATCAGGATCTATCCCATAATTATTACAGTGAACCATTAGTCTTGACATTTATCACACTATGGTATTTGCCATTAGTGAGGCATTTGCAGTTCCCCTAAGCTTGAATGGGCAGTACTGCAAATACCATATGAAGTTTAACTACCATCAGCACTAAATGTCAAGTTTTTAATGGTTCTTGCTCTACATATAATGTGAATTTTGAACTGAAAATGTTCCAAAATGTCTAAGTTCTGAACTGAGTTTGTTTTTTTGCATCCTATATTGTACCCTATAATTTTACTAATTTAAGTTACACTTGAGATTTATTTCAAGTTGATGGAAACTCTTCTGCCAATAATTTAACAGAAGTTTCACTTTCTTAGAAGCTTGCATCATGATAGAAACACTCCACACAAGTGTTGCCAGTAAGTGCAAACATTACTGAATCATTTACATAAAAGTTAATAGTCTGTTTTATAATGTAAATCCTTCTTCGTTAGCTAGGAGGAACTCCACAAAATTCCAAAACTTTAACTAACATTATTGTAAGATGCTACCTAGAATAGATGTGAAGAATATTAGTAGTTTTGGTATTACTGTTTGAGAGTTGAGAGAAAATATGTGCAGGTATGAATTACACACATGAACTCACACATTTGACATCAGACCATTTTCTTTACCCCCATTTTGTAAGGCTGCAAGCTCTGCTTTGGATACAAGCCTTGTTGACTCATTTTATTCCTTGCACACTACAGGGGAAACTGTAGAATAGCTAAAATTCAGTAACTGATAAAATTTCATTAAACATGGACAATTTGTAAATCTCAATACACCTCCCAGGTTTGGAGTATTATTTTAGAAGGAAGAAAGAAAAAAAGTTAATAAAAATCGAAGCAAACTAACAGGGTTAAAGAAGCAATGCAACCTCTTCCTACACTTATCTGCCAGCTTATAGTGCATCAGGGTCCTGCTCACTCTGTAATTCACATCAGGTAACCATGAAAAGTGGTGCAATTTCCAGTGATATGTGGAAGTCCTGAGGGGTGACTTCAGCTGTATCAGCTATGTACTTAAAGTTGAATTCATATATTGCATTAATTATTGACAACACGCACTGCAAAAGATATTGGTTCTGAAAAACAGCATCTTTTACATTGTTCAAGGGGTAAGAGGGGTTCGTGAGTTGTTTGAGGTGGTTTTTTTTTGGTTTTTTTTTTATGTTTTTAACTTGTTTCTGGTTTATGTATAGCTGTATGAGGCACAAAGCAATTCCAATTCATTCTCTAGTTCTCTAGTAATGCCTCTAATAAATCTCCTGTCATATTAAGGGATCAGATGACCCTTCCAACACTCACTGATTATTTTTGTGGAGAAAAGTTATATAGCATATAGAGTATATACAGTGTATATATATGAGTATATATGTTTTACTTAAAACAATAACAACGTTGTTAATAGTGTTGAGTATGTATATTCATTTACTATCAATGATGTTTTTCAAATGGAACTGGAGAGTTTGGCTGGATTTTATTCAGTTCATGAAAGGAGCCAATCTCGAGTCATGAAATAATTTTATTTCACAATTCATAGGGCATACATTCTTATCTGTGGACATGTATAAGATAAATGATGAGGATATTTAAGGTATAAAGACAATGAATACTTAGAAATAATTTCTACTCAGTAATTTACAGCCTGCTATCTAGTGTTTCACAAACTTGGATTTTTAATGAATAAAAGCATTTCATGTGCAGAGCATGTGTAATATTTTAAATTATTAGCCTGGTAATAGTAAAGATTAAGCAGATATGTATACTCTTACTTATAGAAAACCTATTTTTCTCAGGATTTACAAGAAAAAAAAAGCCCATAGGTATAAACATTTTTTTTTCTTTCTATATGAAAAACAAACTGTATTAGTCACCTCCAGTCTTTGAATTTTTATATGTTTGATACAGACAAGAAAAAAAAATCTATTAGACAGTTTCTCCTTAACCTCATTTTATTAGCTAGAATAGCTTGTAGTAGATATGTATTTTCAATCAAATTTATCACTACAAAGAAAGAAAAAATAAAAAAAGAGTCAATTATTTACCTCATGATGTGCTTGCAGCGAAATGGTAAGCACAGGTTATTGATTATCATTCATGCAATTTTCTGACTGTTACAAAATGCTTTGAAAAACATGGAAACAAATTACTTCTATAGAAACTTACTCCTATTTTTAAATAAAAACTTGCTGTTACTCTTTCAAAAAAAAAAAGCTAGACTTGTAAATAACCACAAACACATGCCTGAGTACAAAACATTCTTTAATACACTAGGCAGGTAGGCTTCAAGTCTTAAATATCAATCTTCTTCTATCATCTGTTTTGAAAAAAATGTGCTCAAGGCTATGTTTAAGGTTTAATTAATGAAGAATCAACCACTAGGAATTGTTAATGTACATTATCTTATATAGTCAGTAGTCATTCTTTTCTTAATTGCTCTAAATAATTTTTGAGAGGTTTTCCCTAGTTCCTTCTTTATTTGTCCCTATTTCAAAATTGATATAAAGCAAAAAAAGTCTCCAGCTCGAAATGTGATAAGTCCACTAGGAACACATTCAGCCTAACAGTTTGAATAGAATTTTCCTAAGAAACTTCCAGCATCCTCACATGTTTTAAAAAATATTTTCTACTTCCTTAATTTGGTATCAATAAAGCAACATTTCTCTTAATCTAATGTCATTTTACATGATGACACTTTACTTTGTGAATGTATAATAAAATGTAGTCTTGGAAAACAGTTATGTATAATCAGATGAGGTAGAATTATGAAATGAGAAAACAATCAATTAGAACATTCCTTCATGCTGCTGAGATAGGATTCAGCTTAAGATTGCTAAAATGCAGTATATAACTGTAGGTCTCCAAGACTCATAAAATGTAATCTATTTATCTAACTTTGATTTATTCTTGTATTTGGACATCTGTACATCTTTCCATGCTGTAATTGAACTGCCTAAACAGAGGCAAATACAACCAATTTGGAAAATTTAAATAATTATACTATTCTCAGTTTTCAGATGCTCATACAAAAGAGTTAGTTCCCCTCACTCCCAGTTTTGTGTGAATTTGTATCTATCAGACCTGTGTGAATATTTCAGATACCTTTAGCACAACAGAAAATACTGTTACAGTTAAGAGTTGATTCTCATCTCCAAGTTTCCCTGACTGGTTTGACCATCTCTCCATTGATGATGGTGAGAACATAGAAACGTAACTCCGATATAGATATCTAAGTTTTGGCAATTGAGTAAAGTTTTGAGGACTTAAAAGCTATGCAGTGACCTTGTGCACATCTCCTCACTTCTGGGCATTTGCTGGCCTGGGATCAGGTCCAGCTGGGAAAGAACACAGCCTTTGGGAAAACTGTTATGAAGAAGGTGGACTTGGTAGAGTCTGCCTCCCTTGCCTCCCAAATGGAGCTGTACTGCTGGGACTGGCCTGAGTTCCAGCTTCTGCTGTGTCATAGCCGGGCCCTTACCTACAGGGTAATGCCCTCAGCCTTGCCCTATCACCAGAGAAATTTCCAGTGTCCAGGTCTGGACCTCTCCCAGTTTTCCTCAGCTGCCCTTTTCTGTAGCTGGGACAGTGAAATGGGTTCTGGCTGCCAGTCCCTGCCCTCATGGCCCCTAGGGAATCTCTGATGCCCCCAGGCAGCTACATGCTGCACCTTCACAGACTTAGGAGCAGTCAGCCACACTCATCTTCATCCACCTGGCTGCTGAAGAATGGGTAAAAGCAGATTACAAAATTTCTTACTTCTTGCTTCTTGTTCTGTTAGAGGTGTCCAAAAATTATTCCAGAAAAGCTCCATACTGGCAGGGATCACCTAGGCAAAAAGAATTTAATAGTTAGCAGTTAAAAAAAAAAGATCCATTGAAGATATTTGGAAAGAGCAACTGTAGGAATTGGGGCTTTAGAAGAAAAACTGCAGAGTTGGGAAAATGTCTATAGAACAAAAAAATCTTCATGGAGTTGTTATCCTTTCATTTCCACTGATAAGGAGTAGGTAATGAACCTAGGCCATTACCTACATCCTGGTATGAATTTGTGAGATCTGTGATGTACAACCCATTGAATATAAGCAAAACAATACAAGGCTGGTGTGAGAGTTGCCTTTCTAAGGAATTTCTGGGAAAGGTGTGTGGACCTCTGGCTGTTGACATCATTCAAAGTCATGGTAAATTGACAGACTGTAAATATAAACTTCTGCAGATGGAAAAAAAGTTTTCTTGAGAGGATTGCTGAAGTTTAGCATGGGTGAATGGAATACTCTGCAGATGAAGCAGGCGGCTGGTTACTTCTCACAACTGAAAAACTCTCTTGATCAAAAACCTTAATATAATGAGAATAAGAAGTACATCTTCTCAGGTATGAGGGAGGAACATGACCCAGCATATGAGATGTTCAAACTGATTTACAAAAGGCAGTCATAAGGATTTGTAAGGCTCAGTGCCTAAAGTTAATTTTTAGGAAAATTAGTATCCTTATCTGTCAGATTGACATACTTTCAGAAATGTACTGCCTATCTTCTATAGCCAGAATCTTGAATGGTAATACTATGGACTGATGAGAATTCTGCCTTTCTGACCAGAATATAATGATAGCTGCATAGTACCAAGAGATGAAATTTTAGTATTCTATGAAATCCTCACATACAAGAGTAAAGGGATGAATTACACATCAAACAAAAGTTCACTTATGGATGAACTCTCAAAGATGTCTACATGTTGTGCAGACATTTAGGTTTTGGACTTTCAAACATCTCTGGACTTGTAAGTACATAGGTAAACACAATAAAAGAAAAGAGCATTGAGACAATTAAACAAAAATAAGTAGAGTTCAAATTCAAGGAGAGCATAAGGTATTATAACTAGGAAGAAACCATCATCTCCACAAAACCAAACAAATTCGATAGAAAAGTAGGAGGAAGCTTATCCTTGCCAGGCTTAATGAAAGAAAATGTTTTGTTAGATAGGTGAAGGGGGAGTTTTGGCTTGCTTTGCTTTTAGGTCATGTCTCAAGTCAGGTTCAATCTTGGAAATCTGAAATCTTCTGTTTGCTAAACTCTAAAAAATATTAAGGAGAAAAGTCCAGAAGATAAAGACAGGCAAATCCAAGAAACACAACTTTTCTAAGCTCTATAATCCATAGAAGAGAAATCTGAAAGACAAGTTCTCAAATACTTGAGAGGTGGCTGCAAAGTGGAAGTGGAGGTTGCTGAAAATACTTGAATTAGACAAGAATTAATGAGCTTAAGGGAGACTGAGCATTTCTTTACAGTATTTTCAGAAGTTTAAACATGTCCTAATTAAACGTTGGAATAGATCATATAAATTACTCTGTGTGGAAAAGAGATCAGGAGTCTGCATCCCATTTAGGCAATATTTGTCTAGCATTCATTTTGAATAGTATATTTCATTGTAGGTTTGCAGGTGAACTTTCTGACTTCTTCAGATCTTTTACAGACTTGGGGTTTTTTTTGAATTCTCAGAAGTAATCCCTGAAAAAGGCTAGTATTCTAATTTTTTTCAAATTATTTAATAATGCATAATTTAAAAACATATTTTTTCTTGATTTAATCATCTACTCTCTCTGTCTCACTGAGAAAAATTCATGTGTTTTAGTTTTTCATAAACTGCCACACATAAAATATTAATCTCAAAGCAACGAAGTCATTATTCTGAAGGTTACATGCTGCTTCAGCAGGGTGATTGGTTATTGTAATTAGAACTTAATTGTTCAACATTTAAAATATTACTGTTCTAATAGCCTTGTCTAAGATCACAGGACAAAACTATACTTGTGAACAAAGAATCCTATATTTGTTGTTTCACACATTTTCATTCTTTGAGATTGGTTAATGGATGTTTTTCTCTCGATGATAGGTGTGTGTGCTGAAGTAATTTCTTAAGACAACAGTTATGTTGAAATGGATTGCATAATACTAATTTGCATTATCTGAAGGTCTGACATACTCGTTTCCCTTTTTTCTTTTTTTTTTCCCCAAATAGTTTGTGACACTATCACCAGGATGTCCAAATTCTGTGAAATGAGACTGTTACCTAGGGAAAAGAAATATAGGAAAGGAAAATCTTAGTGAAGAGGTAGAGATGGATCAAATATTTCTGCTGCTGTTCATGATTTGTAAAATCCTTTTGTCTCTAATACTTCTCAGTTTTCAGTTTGTCCTTCAAGTAAAAGCGTCACCCCAAATTTTTTTCAGGCAAAATAGAATTAAGTCTGAATTTCCATGCAGATAAAGTGAAAAGGAAAATTCATTGAGGGATGCCAAATGGCAACGCAGATGGAAATATTCCTTAAAGGAAAGAAAATATCCATGAAGAAACAAAATAGATTGCCAAAGTGGACACAAAATTGACAGTTTTCCTTTATGAAAGTAGAGGCTAAATTTCAGTTGGCTTCATATGGATGCTCTTAAAAAAAAAAAAAGGCAAAACAAAATGAAAATTCTAGAACACTTTTTCCTGTACTTGGATACACTGTTATGAGCAAAAACACATTTTAAGAACGAGTCTTCTCAGCATCAGACTGTGCATAGTTGTGTTAAATAATAAATAAGTAACAACATACGGCACTACAGTAGAATTAGAACAAAAATAAATTAGTCTCTAGATAATAAAGAAAAGAGGAAAATACAAATGCATTTCAAGTTTACAGGTTTCCTGGCATTTATATCTACGAAGGAACATATTATGTGATTAAATTAACAAGGCATCTCAAAGCCTATTTTCTTCTCATTTCAGAAAATATTCCAAAACACAGCTACATGTGAACTTTTTACACTTGCAAAAGTCAACAGTGGGCATCACAGAGAATCTACTAAGTCAACTTTTAGAGGTTGAATTTTAACTGCTATTTTAATATATATGATGTTGAGGTGCATTGACCCTGGCTTCCTCAATTAGGCAGAGGAGACAAAATATAGCAAAAGGCTCATGGCTCAAGATGAGGACAGCGGCTCTGTTCTGGAGCCAGCTGGCCTTTACACCATGAGATACAGAGGAAGCTTCTGGCAGCTTCACACAGAAGTCACCCCCGTAGCCCCACTGCTACCAATAAGAACAAGTACAAAATATTTGCATGTACTCAGAAGATTCTCCCTTACTGGAAAGAGTCACAGCTCTTTCCAACACATTGACAAAATCCTTTGGAAATCTTTGCTGCAGTTTATAAGCTGTAGTCTTGTGTTAGTATCACCAAAGTTATTACTTTCTTTAACCAAACCAAATTTAAAGAAGCTGTTTAGCAGTTTGCCATCAATTTGCTTTCAAATTTTCTAAGTTGCATTGAAATGTGCTAGTTTATTTACTTATCAGGAGAACTGTCCTGTAACTGGTACCTAATATGACAGGAAGTAGGTACTCTACAGTAGTAAATACACAATTTCTTCTTGTAGACTGCATCAACATTCATTAAAAGGATCCCACAAAGAATCTCTAAGCAATTTGCATTTGACAAACAAAACATCATAATATTGTGTGCTAAAAAAATTTTTTTCTCTTTGTCCCTAAAATTAAGTATACTGAGTAGTTTAGAAATATCCAACATACTATGCTTACTCATCCAAACAAAGAAATTGATATACCTGTAATCAAAACTGAATGTGATCAGCAGCCTATCCAGGCAAGTCCACCTGTTTTCCTCTATGCCTGAATTTCTGTTAACATTGGTCCTTAATCCCACAGAAGGAATTTCCCGGATAGGCATTTATCTTTCATATCATGAGAGACTGGAAGGACTGCTGGCTCGAAACATTTCAGGAGCATGTGTGTAGGGGAAAGGGGCAAATCTTGCTTTGGTGAGACAACGTCCTGCTCAGCATACCTTACCCCCTTGGGCCTGTATTCCAGCCCCACAGAAGCTGCAAATCCCTCGCACACTGGAGGAAATGCTTCACAGCTTCCCCTGGAGCTCCTAACCCAGCTTCTAAGTGTCCACCAGACCAAAAATCCCACCTGGGCGAAGGGCCCAGGAAAACCTAAGTGTACTTAAGGCAGAGCATGAGGTAAGCACGTCTTGACCCTATTTCTTGGATTTTATATGAGCTAGAACACCAGTGAAGGAGTGGTAGCTCTATTTGTGCTCTTCCATCTCTCTTCTCTCTTTCTCTCTTTCTTCATCTAACTCCTTCTTCTCGAAGTTTGGGCGTCTTAAAACCAGATAGGCTGGTATTTGCTAAGATGAGTGGGCTTAGAATTTGCTAAGTTAATGCTTTGTGAAATGCTTTATGTTGATTTAATATTGCTTTAAACTTTTCCATAGTTCCCTGATTTTCTGAAGTTTGCCAGTAAAATTTTTGTTGTTTTGACCTCTTGAAGAATTTCTTGTTAATATTTTTGTTGATATATTCAGTGCTTCTGACTTAGGATACATAAAAGGATCTTAAGCCCTTTTAAGAGACTCATCAAGTGAGATCTGGGGCCTTGCACTTATAACACTCAAAGTATCTGTTTTAGGAACCACTAAAAGACCAATTGCATATTTAGAGCCTTTATTTTTAGTTAGTATTTTTATTTACGTAAGATGATATGAAAAACATGCTATTAACTTTATAACTCTTTTACAAATTCTCTATCTTTTCTAAGAAACAGTCTTGAGAGAATTAAAAAAAAAAACAAAAAAACAAAAACAACAAACCCCAATAAAACAGAACATCACATTGTGTGACAAGAAAATTTGTGATCACAATCACAATGCATTCTTTCCAAACCTAATCAATCCTTTGAAACTTCAGATAAATTACCTGGCTCATAACCATATCAGTATACTTATGAAGACAAATATTCAAAGTATCTTACACACTATCAGATTTTTATTTAGTTCATTTCCTTGACCATGACCATTTATCTTAACTGCAGAGTTTCAACACTTTTCAAAACATGTCTTGGCCACATTAATTATAAAATTTTCCTGTCTCTGAATTTTCATTTCAACTCACATGTTAGGCAAATTTTGGAATTTCTACACATTGATTTCATTATAACCAACTTGCAGGAGAATGCATACTGAAGCATAGTGTAGAATGAAATAAATAATCAAATCTTCTATGCTTTTTGATGAGTAATGGTATCTGCTTAAAGGGAAAAAGTGCAAAAAGAAGCATTTTAGCTCACATAGTCCATGCCAGATGGTCTGCTGAACACAGTAATTCCTTCCCTGTTAGGAAATCCTAATTACAGATTTAAAAGAAGTAATTTAAGTTATTTAGTAATGGTTTCATCTGATATAGCACTAAAAAAAAGTAAAAATAAGAAGAATGAAAATATTTATGTGAGAAGTAAAATTTCATCATTTAGTTTTCATGTGCAAATCTATGATACAACACTGATTATTCTGCATCTCTACACAAACAAAATCCCTTGATTATATGGTACTGAAAATTGTTATGTTGTACTAAATCCTGTACTTTTATTCCTGTGTTTTCTTCAGTCTTATGTATTCTTTGCCCCTGTCCTAACTATTCATTTTACATTGAATTCCATATAGTCATCATGGAATAAAACTTCAAATTTAGCCACTCTATTAAAAAGAGATTTTTAAAAAAGGCCGATTTCTCACCCAAAAGGATAAAAACCTGATGGCATTTTATGGAAAGGTACTTTAAAGTTCTGAAGCAATTTCAGAAGAAATAAAATTATTTTGAAGGGATAATAAAACTTTTTAAGCACTGTTTATATACTTCATGATTTGTTATATACTGTCAGCTAAAAAGAACATTCACACTAATTAAATATCCTGTGTCCATAACCATCAGTGATTGGTATTACTGCAATACCACATTGGATGTAATAGACTTTGCAAATCAATCTAATACATTTGTGCATATTGCACGGAGCTCCTCCTTACATGCATATTGTGAAGTCGTGTAGGCTTGCATATTATAATCAGGATAAATTTATTTTATCCTTTTACACTGCCATGACTAAACCAAAGAAAGGAATCTGGTCCCGGGTGCACATTTAAGAATCTCTTTCTAAAAGGAATCTAATTTCACTTGTGCATAGACACACAAATTTCCAAGAGCATTTCTAAACTAGACTGGAAATTGAAAGCTAAGCAACTGACAACTGAGAATAATAAGGAGATTGGAACTTCCATATATTTATCTTGCAATTTTATGCACCAGAAAAATCTAAATATATTAGATGACAAGTGTTGCTCTGAAGCTAAAACATATTTCCTCTGTAAAAGATTTAACTTAAGCCACATGGGTTTGTTTTGCTTTAGTTAGTTGGGTTTATGTCTTTTTTTAAAGATCCCACAGGACAATAAAAATTACTAGAACATCATAGGAAAAAGAGATTGATCTGAAAAAATATCAGTGTCTAGTGTGATATGTCTATGCTCCTTAGGGCGTATCTACATTATTTTAAAGATACTTCCTTCTACCCTTCCTCCCCGCCACCCCGAAAAAAAATAAAAAACAGCAAATGATGCATGCATGAATTATCAAATACCCTCATGCTGAATGAGACTGAGCAACTTTTTTCATTTACAGTGCTTAATAACTTCAATCTTCGGTTTTAGTTTTATAGGATCTTGCTTGTTTTAAATCACTCTAACTGGCTCTTTGTCAGACAAAGCCTACTAATGTTTCCAGCAATAGTTAACTTCCAGGATTTTTTCCCAAAAGTAGCACGGATAATTTTGTTTCTCATTGATGAATGACCCTTCATCTTCATCAGGAAAGGACAGCTAAAAAGGCGGACAGTTGAACACACAGTACCTCCATAAAGTTATATATCTTATCTTCCTGAATATGACCCATGTTCATCAAGAAAAAAATGCTATTATTTTGAGATTTCTGTGCTTCAACTTGTAACCAATCTCCAAACTGTAAATACTGTAGTGTGTTAGCAGCATTACAGCAGAGCTACAGGATATTCCAGGCTTTCTCTGAAGCCTTTTCTGACCAGAGAACGAAAACTGCTGTGGTGCAAAAGGGCTTTGCACAATATGGATGAGAACTAGGTCTGGCTATTTTGCTAAAAAACAACAAAAAAAATTTTCTATAAATGCATAAACAACAAAAGGAGGACTGAGTCTCAATCCTTTATTGGATGTGGGAGGAAACATACTGCCAAAGGATGAAACAAAGGCTGATGTAGCTAATGTTTTCTTTGCCTCAGTTTTTAACAGACCAGTTGTTCTCTGGAATAGAGAAAAACTGAGCTGGAAAACAGGAACAGGGAGCTGAGTGAAGCTCCCATAACCCAAGGGGGAGTTGTTAGAAACCTGGTACGCTCTTTAGACACACAAGCCTATCCGGTTACCTCCCTCACACAAGTCTGTGTAGCTACCAGCTGAAGTGCTCACTAAGACACTTTTTATCATTTTCTCGCTAACTGGGCAGGTCCCCGTTGACTGGAAATTTAAAAATGTGATGTCTGTCTACAAGAAGGCTGGAAGAAAGATCTGGGGAACTACAGGCCTGTCAGCCTGATCTTAGTATCAGGAAGGGTCATAGAGTAGATCATCTCGAGTTCCATCAGACACAGGACAACCAGGTGATCAGGGCCAGCTAACATGGGTTTAGGAAAGGCAGGATATCTAGTGATATCCTAGATAGTGATATCTAGGATATCACTCTCCATGCTGTTGAATGATGGCCCTCCCCGTCATTCTTTGGGCCCATTTCAGCTATCATTTTCCCAAACAACATATGGACAGTAGGCAAAATTATGTATTTCATAGGCAGAAAAAAATATGAAGCTATGCTGCCTTTGGCATAGTCCTCCTGTATTGTCTCTACAAGCAAACCTATCCATGTCTTATCCTGTCAAAAGCCAAGAAGTGTGCTGTGGGATAGTCATATTTTTCATAGACAATCTCTATGGATTGTGGCAACTTCAGACAGCAAAGCAGCAGCATCAGGAGTATAACTGAATAGTAATGAAGTATCTCACTGAGCAGTATGCCACCTTCAGAACATATGTGGGACAGAAGTGGTAAACATGAGAGCAATTATCTTTTGCACAAAATTGATCCTGTACACAGCTACGCATGCATAAGACCTGACCAGATTTCACCTCATCAAGAAAGGAGTTTTCTTAAAAGTGCCACTGTTCAGCAAGGAGTGACAAAGACAGCTCACATGAGGAGCATATTGATTCCTGGTTTTTTTTCAGTTTGGCTCTTCTCTTACTCGTTGGGTAAAGTGCAAGATGCCAGTTGGTAAAATTTTATGACAAAATTAGAGAAAATTCCTCTAGACAGATGATGATCTTATAAGCTTGTGTTCTGGAGGGATGAAACCTTATGGATCATGACAGTTGGAGTGATTTACCAGGAGAGTCTGTTCAAGGGGTAGACTTCAGTGATGATCCATCTAGCACTGACAACACAATAACCCAGCCTTGTACTTCCAGGTTTGCCACCTCCCAGTAAATTGCCTAAGGGCGAAGTCACAGGAGGCAGCTGGAAGCCAGATGAGTAGTGAATGTACCTTTGGTGTTGTGTTAATGAGTTTTGCCTGAAAGTAAGTAGAAGAACTTATGGGAAATGCTACTTGCCAAAGCCTGTGGCAAGTAAGTGACCATCCTCTTTTAAGAATTTATGTATGTGGACATCACATATGCCATGTACTTTGCTCCGGGCTGTAGAATGGTCCACTGACTTGGTAGTCGTCACAGACTTTTCTTGCACACATTCTCAAAGAGGTTTTTAACTGAGTCAGGGAAATGAGCTTTCTGATATGTTACTATGGATAAACAAATGGATCTCAGCATATGGACTGTCTGGTAATAACACACAAAACAGAAGTTTCAGACTTGGATGAAAATGGTAGACAAGTTTCCAGATGAACCTCAGCTAATTTAGAGTCAGGGAAGTAGTTGCCAAAATAAAACAGATTGTCTTCCTGAAGTGATTAATCTATAATATATTTCTACCTGGTTAAAAGATCACTAAGTCAAGAGAGAGAGTCCCTTACGTTTTATTAACTTGCTTGAGAATGAAGCTACTACTACTCTTGCTGTAGTAATAGAGTGGGAGATACTGGCAGATAACAATGCATCCTATTTGCTATGCTATTTTTTCACAGTTGGAAGTTTTGGCTCAATAAAACATGAGGAGGGGAAAGAGGCAAGACCGCAATTCATTGCAGACAGACGATAATAGAAAGTATGTTACATGCGTAAACATACACAAAAAGGAAGGCGGTTTCATCCTAAGCCTGAATTTGCTAGGATTTTTATTTATTTATTTATCCTGTCATTAATTGTGGGGAAACATTAAAAAGTAGTCTTCATTAATCTGGGTTCTCTCTTAAGCTACCTGAATGATATTTTTCCTTTCTCTCTCCTTAGTAATCAAATGAAAAGCATAGACCACTGGGTTATACTCCAAAAGCAGTAATAAAAGATGTTTAAAAAGTCATGTTTCATTAAAACTGTTTGTATCGAATAATTGTGCTTTAAAGATAATTTAGGGGAAAAGTAAAAGAAGTCATAATGTTGTTTTATAATGAGTTATTGTGAGATGCACATGAAGAAAGTACTTGGAGTCACAAAAAAAGGTGCCACTCAGTTACTTTGGTCACCAGACGAGGAATGAAAATCTAAATCTTGAGTCCTTAGGATGAATGCAAGCAGAGAGAAAGAGTACCAGAAATGCTTTGGTGGATGCCTTGGGACTGATGCTGAACTTTTTCAGAGTTTATGGGTCAGGATTCTAGAGCAGACCAATGGTAGCAGTGTTGTGGTGGTTGTCTACTCTAGATTGCCTGATCAGGAAGAAGTGAATGAGGTCTTCTTCAGGAAACTGGAAGAGTTGTCGTACTTGCAGCTGTTTGTGGGAAACTTGAAAGAAACGATCCCAGGCCCCTGAGGCCTACAGGAAAGTCTGGATTAAGACTTAATCTCAGCATAGAAGGATTAAGATAGCAAACACTTAAACAAGTTGGGCATGCACGACTTCATGGGACCTGATAGGACAGAAAAAGAGGCAAAGGACATAAATTCTACTTAAATATTAAAAAAAAAAAATATTAGTCTGGTGATGGGGAAATGATGGAAAAGGCTTCTCAGAGATATGGAGCATTCATCTTTGGAGATAATCAGAAGCAGATGCCAAACAACCTGTACTAGTTAATCTTGGTCTAAACAGGCATGCTGGACTAGGTGATCTCCAATGATTCTGAGAAAGCTAACATGTTCTTAATAGGTGGGAGGCTAAGCAAAACTTCTGTGAAAGAAAAAATCTAAACAGCCTTATATTTCAGCTGAGAATGCTTTCGAGGATTGAAACAATTATACACAGAAGAAAGGTAAGAATATTGGTGTGCAAATAATTCAATTGGAGAAAGTTGATTACTTACAAATTAATTTCCTGAACCACACCATGTTTATTCAAATTGCTCTCCTTCAATTTAAAAGAAAATACTGTTTTGCATAGGAGAAAAGGAATCCACCCTTTTCCCTGCAGATTTTAGAAGGCATATTTATTAGAATGCTGGTGAAAGGACAGAGTTTTAAGACTGTAAAATACCTGTACCAACTGTGATCCAGTCTGCTGAACTTAGAAATCTGTTATGTCAAAATTTTGATGTGACAGAACGAGCTTCATAAAATTCCCAGTGGAATATTTGAAGAGAGTCAGATGCCTTTGAAGGTCTGTAAAGCAAGTGTCATTTGTATAGTGAAAGTTTTTTCTGTATTTGGAAGAGACATGAGACACCTTTTTCCTGACTGGAAATAAAAACGTCAGCCATGAAATACACTGTTTTGAATGTTCATTTTTAAGTCAAAACTCAGCTTTAACCATGCGTAGATCATTTCAGTTTGCCAGAGCACTCGTTAAATACTCTGATCTATGAAGTTGCATCTACCTTCTTTCTTTTATTTTCCCTTGCAAAGAAAGGTAAATCTTCCAGATTTATCCCTAAAAATGTCCAAATTTTGAGAAACTCAAGCTTTAAAATTTGTCTAGTTATTTTCCATAATTAACATATTTATTTCGAAAATTTTACAATACAAATTTCTGCAGTTTGACTTCACAATTATTTGTCAAAAGAATGAGACAGGAAAAGGTGTTCAGTGTCCTGGAAATGACTGAATCTGTTCATAATTTTTCTATCTTTGAAGATTAGGACTAGGACCTTGTAATATGAATTTTATTTTAAATCATGTAACTCTCATTTTTTTCTTGTTATCAAAATGGTATTAAAATCAATAAATAGGAAGCATTTGACAACCCGGATACCTTAAAAAGAGATTAAAGCATTCAGTATAACTGTACAATCTGACAAAAGAGTAATTTCAACATACAGTATGTATATATGTTATGCAAGTCATAATCTTAGAGCAAACATATGCAAGAAGAAGAACAGAGTTTAAGAAACAACAGCAGAAAATCCTAAATGGGAAAAAAATAATCAAGAAATATAGAAGCATATAGAGGATGTTCAGAGGAAAGATATACAAAGTGCCATGATCAAGGTGAAAAGCAATTTCAGAGGAGCAGGAAAGCCCTTGGTTTAAGAAAAAGACCTGTTGACCAGTGGAGTTTCAATTTCCTTGGCAATTCAACCAAGGATATCCATTCTGCAATCACTAAAGCAGCATTTACGCACTTCAAGGTGCAATAAGACTACTTCTTTACTGTTCAATGAACAACAGGATCAGTGGCAAATGGAGAAATCATCTTAGGAAATGGACTCAGTATAATAAAATGCTAGGAAATGGTGAAAATTTAAGGTCTGCTGGTCTCATAAAGTCTGAAATACTCTGGAGACTATGGTGCACATAAAAAGATGGCGCTTGCTAAGTATACTGGACTCCATAAAGCACTCTAAAGAAAATGCAGCTTTCCTCTTAAATGGTTAAATTAGAATCCATTACTATCAATCGAATGTAGACAATTTTATTACCTAAGAAATAGTTGAAAGACATTGTAGTCAGTGTTTGCAATAAAAATCTATTCTTGGCTGGAATGCTGAATGAATACAGATTTCAAGAGACTTGAATAGAAGAGCAGACAGAGATTTTAAAATATATAAATTTTTGTGGTTTAATGTTTTTTCCCCCATGAGCACATTCAATGCAAACTATTCCACATATGCTGAAAACAGGATATTTGGTTCTAAACAGTCTTAATATATTTTTTTTACTTCCTTGAAAGAAGAACCTTGTTGAAACGGCGAGATTATGTGATTAAAGGTTCAAGAAGAATCCACAAACAAGGATCACAGAAGAAAAATAGCAATATTCTAATCCAAGAGGCAAGTCACTGCTCCGGCTCTGCTCCTAGATGTTCCAGGAGAGCCTCAGCCTCATGGTCTTGGAAGAAAACTTATCACCATAAGTCAGCAGGAGTGGCTCTCCAGATGGCCTTGCAGACTGGCTGGTATTACCACCTAGTGTCACAGGGTAAATGTTGGTGTGCAAGGGAGCAGCATTTTTGAATTTCACCAGACTTATTATGAAATGTTAGGAGAAGAACCAAAGGAGAAAAAGGGAGGGATGAAGGTGGTTTGGAGAGAAATAGACATAGGAAAATAGAGGAATAATACAGTAAGTGGGGTCAGTCATGCTGACAGTTGCTGACAAATGCTGATCAGTGTGCATGTAAGGCCATGCCTTGCACCTGATCCCTGCACTGTGCCACTGTACCCTGTTTCCTCATTAAACTGTATGTATTTTCTGACTGCTCTGCAGAGCCAGTGAGATCTGGTGGGGTCAAGTGAGAAACCTGTTTGCACACATCTGTGTGTGTGTGTGTGTGTGTGTGTGTGTGTGTGTGTGTGAACATGTTCGTGTATGAGGTAACTGAAAAACTAGAGTGTGCAAAGGCCAGCTACAGGGTAGGCTGTCTGTCTGAGGCCAGTTGCTGGCCTTTGCCAGGATCAGCCAGACAGACAAAGATGATGAGGACATTGGTGTCATACCTGAAGGACATTCATGTTTGTGTGAGCACCATGCCTTCTGTCTGTGTTGATCCTCGTGGCCAGGTGTGTGTATATGTATATATGTATTCTATATGGTGTGACTCTTGGGGCTATCCTGTGCGGGGCCAGGGGTTGGACTGTGATGATCCATGTGGATCCTTTCCAACTCAGGATATTCTAGGATTCTATGATTTTATGAATCTATGTGTGTGTTTGCATGTGTGCCTATTGGGAAGGTGTGCTCAGCTTCACTTCTAGCTGGACCTAGGAAGTGGGAGCTGCAGCAGCGCCTCCATCAAGCTACTGAACTCAGCAAATCCTCACAAAAACAAAAACCAAAATACAAGTATTGCAAACATCAAGATATGGTGGTGTTAATTATGGTAAAATTAAACCCCATGTTCAGGAATATCTATATCTGAATAACTACCTGTTTGTGCAGAAAGAAGTGGGGTTTTGTATTTCAAAACAAGATATTTCCACTAAATATAAATCATAAGTCGCAAAAGGTATGATCAAAAGAAAAACATTTCTACGTCTCTAAAGCATATGCAGTATCAAGTAATTCATATTTCAGACAATTTATTTGAGTATCATTCAGAACATATCTTTTTATTTACACAAGCTTAAGGATGACTTCTACAGGTTTACCAATTATTAAAAGTCTAGTTACTTTTGTCTAGATCTGGTATAGAATCATAATCATATAATTCTCATCTTCAAGGTCAAACTTCTATAAATGTTGTTTTCAATACAATCTGTGTAAAGTTACTGAATCCAGTGGAAATATAAAATGAGACCATGGTTTTGTCAAACTTTCAAGTACACAGTACTCTCTGGCAGTACAGAGAAAAGAAAAAACATCTGAAGATCCTCAAGTTTTGGTTGCATTTGCAAGGTCAGATTTTGTTGTCGTTGTTCCAGAATACCAACTATATTTCATGCAGAAATCCATGCGTTGAGTAGTGGGGTATTTTTTGAAGGTGGGCAGGGAGGAGTGTGGTTTGTTGATTTGTTTTTTTAAGAAGATACTGTTTAAAACAGTCTCATTTCAAGAAGAATGTCCTCTGAAAAGAGAAGACCTCGTATGTCAGATATTTTGTATTTCGCTTGAATTTACCTTGTCCATGAGTGAAATTGAACTAAAATATGCTGACGTTATTATGTAGTATCATAATAACAAAAAAAGGAAATGGAAAAGTAAAGGTGTGGCTTTTAAGAATGTCAGGATCATAAGCTCCCACTCCGCGATGACCTTCTAAGCTATGAGGAACCTTGAAGAAGACATAGCTTCATCTCAAGCTAAGCTGTTTATGAAAAATGTTTTTTTTTTGCTTCTAAATTAAATTTTAATTTTTCATTCCTTAGGCATCCTCCTTTCAAGTTCCCTATAAATCTTCATTTCCATTTTTTATTCCTTTATATATTCTTCCCTCCCTTTTTCTTTCTTCTTGGGTTGTTACACTTTCCTCTCTCATGCCTCCTGGTCTTTGTAGCTCGAGAATTTGAGTTTGCCTTGCCCTCCTCACTCTGTGTTATAATTTATTCAGTTACTCCCCCACTGCCTTGAAGAATCCTCCCTGTATGAGTGCTCCTGTTCAAATGAGGGCTTCCATTTTCTGGCTGTTACCTGCAACACATACTGAACCTGACTGCAGAGTAACAACTCAGGAATGATCTTATATTTTACAGCAGTGATATAGCTACATGATTTAAATGGCAAACTCTTAAAGATAGTAATTTTGGTTTCAAAGTTATAAGAAAACAAATTTTTGCATTTAGATGTGCTAGGAAATTTTCATCTCAATTTAACAAATAGATTAAAAAACAGTTTACTAGCTCTTAATTTTGTATCATAGAATAAAAAAATTGTGGGACATAATATGAGGAGTTCAGAAACACAGTAATGAATGCACGTTCAATGTAGCTTGATTAGAAGGATTTCATGTTTGTTGTTTTTTAGATGCAATTTTTACTTAATGATAAATTAATGAAGTCTAAACCAGCCAGCAAAAGAATTTTACTAAGAATTTTTTTGAATTGCTGCAGCATCAGATTGGTATAATTCCTACCCTACTGAGTGCAGTGACACTTTCTCAGTACTAAAGTGGTGCAGTTACAATCATTCCTCACCTGTGTATCTGTGCAAACTTAAGCAATAGTGACAGCTCGATGGTTTCTACACCTGATTAATTAATGGCTGGTTATAGTATGTGTGCCTATCTTCTTCCTGGTGCTCTAAGTCTTTAAAATGTAGGGTATTCATAAAAGTTATTAAAATGTTGTTATATAAGCAGTGTAAAAATTGTCTATTTTGAAGCACAGCATGCCATCTAGTGGACTTACCTTGCAAAGATCACAGCAGACAGAACTAAAAATAGTGGTGAAAAAAACCTCATCATCACTTCTCCTAAGGTGAGGTCCAGTGTCCCACTATAGGTTCGTGTTTTGATTAATGAACACCTGACATATTTGTGAAGCTGTGCTTCCAACTAAACCTAGCCAAATATTTGAGATGGCATTTGAGTACTTGATATAATTTATTCAAACAAATGAAAATTGAGCAGAACTATTTTGAAAGCTGTGCATGAAATATTAGGGACTCTTTAATGAAAGCTAGCTTTCAAAAGCAGAAGCCCAAGAACTTAATTAACTAGTCACTGAGTGGTTGTAGAGTAACTTATTCTTCACAAACCATTCCTGTAGCTTCAGGGTTTTTGTTTTCTTCATACTGGTACATACAAGAAAATATGTCATGAAAGGAGACTCTACAACCTCTTTGGGCAATCTGTGCCAGTATTTGATCATTCTCAGAGTAAAAAGATGTTTTCTACCGCTCAGATGAAACCATTTGCATTTTGGTCTATGCCCACTGTCTCCTGTCCTGCCACTGGGAACCACTGAGAAGAGCCTGACTCTGCCTTCTTTATATTCTTCCTCCAGGTACTACTGTATATTGAGAAAATCCCACTGAGCCTTTTTCTCTGTAGGTTGAATAGTCACAGGTCTTCCAGCCTCTCCTCACAGGAAGGCTTTGTCATCTTTGTGGCCCTTCATTGGACTCCTTCCATTGGGGCCATACCTCTCTGTACTGGGGAGCCCAGAACTGGACACAAGACTCCAGGTGTGGCCTCACCAGTGCTGAGTAATCCCTGAGGGGCAGGACCATCTCCCTTAACCTGCTGGCAGTCCTTTGCCTAATCCAGCCCTGGATACCACTGGCCTTCTTTGATGTAAGGGCACAATGCTGGTCTTTTTTCAACTTGATTTCCAATAGGACTCCCTTGTCCTTTTCTGCAAATCAGCTTTCCAGCTGAGTGGCCCAAGTATATTTACTGGTACTTCCATTTCAAAAAGTAGAAATATATTGGCCTTTCTAGCACATATTCTGGTGCAATCATGTATTCTGATACATATAAAAAGGAATTATTAATTTATCTCTGTTTTTTCTTGCCATAAATCCATACCAGACATAGATTTCATCATCCTTCGAATGCACACATCACCGTGTACATGATTTAATAGATTAAACACAAAAAAACCCTAAATCTGAAGAGCATTGCTCTTAACTAAGTGGGCATTCTCTCATATTTCATGTGACAACTAAGTCATGTCCTTCTCCTCTAACAGCTAATAGCATTTCATCTTCAGAACGCTTTCTGTTGAAGTGAGTACATCAGCCATCCTCACACTGCTGAGTTAATACATGAGCACTAATGTATCCAGATGTGATAGCACGCAGCTTTCTGTCTTACCAGTGCCTAATAGGAAGGGAGAAGAAGAGAGGGCTGCATTCAACATTTCTTACCCTTGTTCCCAAAAGACACACAGGAGCAGGGCTGAAATATCTCTTTCTGCATCAGTGTGATTTAAAAGGACTGAAGCTAATTGTGAAATTGCACCTCAGAGGCAAGCTGGCTGATGAGCAGCACCATTCCTCTCAGATGTTCCCACTGCTGGCTCCCACTGCATTGTGCATCCAGCAACCTCAAGTTTCCCATGCCTCTTATGTGCTCACTGAAGAAGGAAAGCTTTTCTGAGGTTGCAAAATCTCACCTTGGTTCAGCTTCTCCTAAGATTCAAGATTATCCAAGGGTTATGCAAAATATTCAAATGAGTTGTGGAGGCATTCTCCACTCCCCAGTTTTAACATTGGTGTTCATACACTAATAACTGGATCACTTCAAACTCCTAAATGTAATGAAATTCACCTGGAGGAAGTAAGTTTTTTTTTAAAGGAATGCCAACTATTTACTATTAAGTTTAAGAACTCTTGAAGGACAGTTGGATTTCCAAAGCAGAAGAGGAAGAACAGAGAAACGGAGAGACAGAAAGACAGAGGCACACAGAGACACACAAAGACAGACAGAGACAGATTGACAGAGGGAAGAAGCTTCCTGACCATGTACTCCAATCTTAGTTCCCAGAAGTGTACTGGAAAAAGAAAATAATCAACTGATCTATATACAGCCTTTGGAAAAATCAAGCACAGTGTTAAGAACAAATCACTTTGGAGCAATGCAATTTGGAAAAGCAAAAAATAGGTTTCAAGGAGTATAATTCACTCTCTTTTTCTAACTTTAACATTGGCTCAGATGACCTTACACTAACACTTAGGACACATGGCACAAAGCAAAAAAAAAGTGATAGAGTAGGACCAAAGCTTGCTAGAAAACTGTACACACTGACTAAATCAGAGGTTAACCATCATAATGACAGTTTTCATCAGGATACTTCAGTGTGTCTGACATTTTCTAGTCTGAACATAAATCAGTTGTCAAAGTGCAGCAGAAAGAGGGACAAGTGCTGGGATGTATAAACAGGAGTGTTGCTTGTAAGACTGAAAGGAAAAAAAAGAGTTCTGCTTTGCGCATAAACCAGAGAGCACGTAACAAAAACGTGCAGAAGTATAGGAAACATGACCTACAAAGAATGACTGTAGGTATGAGCACTGTTTAGTCTGTAGAAGACTAAGAGCATAGTCTTTGTATGAATAAGGGTTGTTGTTGCAAAGAAGAAGGGAATAATTTATTCTTGGTGTCCACAGGGGAAAAAAACCCAAACACATTTCCATTACAGGAGGTTCTTAAGGACAGATTTGACAAATATTTGGTAGGAAGAGTTTGGACAGAATTAATTTGAAAGTAAAGGAATCAGTTATGTGACTCTCGAGGTTAATTCTGGTTATAATTTCTGTGACTGTAAATGACAGACATATTGCCTAAACTATGAAGCATAATTCCTGTGCCCAGGACTAAAATTCCCAGAGGTCTCTGGTAAAAATTAAAGTCTTTTCTGTTCCTGTTGGGTCTGTTGGAAATTTCAGGAAGAAATCAAGACTCTCTCTTCCTTTTTATTTTTTTTTCCAAGAGGAAATACTGAGAAAAAAAAAAAAAAGAAGGAAACATCTGCATTGTACAATGACTGTCTCTTTATACTTTACTTGAAGTTAAAAACATTTACTTGAAGTTAAGGCCATATAATATTTTTCTAAGTATTTTAAAAATATTTCTAAGTCTTAGACTCTCATTGTAACTTATGAAGAAATAACAGATTTAATATAATTTTGAAATAATTTTTTTACAATAATTTAACTGTCTCTTTTTGTCCTTCCTCTCCCATGTCAACCTTTTTTTTCATATGTGTAGTATAAACATGACTCACTGAATAACAGAACTGAGAATTTAAAAAATAAGAAGGGACTTGTGAAAGATACTTCAGATAGGGCTACTAGCATTCAGAATTTCTGAGTCAACACTCGTGACAGAAGTCTAGACACTGCACACCACTTCTCCTACAAAAAGGACAGTCTGAAAGTTATGCCAAGTTCTGGTTTAACTAGTTTCCTGAAGTTATAAAGTCCCAGCAGTGCCTTTCTGGATGCTGAGGGGGACACATAGCTCCCTGTAGGCCAGGGCCGTGAGTGGCTGGAGGTCCCCAGGGATTCCATCAGGTCAGGGCCTGGCATCCAGGTTCTGTACCATCCCCCTGCCCAGGAACAGGGGACCACCAGGCATCTTCCTGGGGACAGGGATACACCAAGACCAGGCTGGATGTGGGCCTGTGGGTTGGCCAGGCTTGGCAGGACCGTGGCTGGGCAAGGCAAGGCTGTGGGAGCCACTGATGGCACTGAGCGGAGGCGGGAAGGGTGACATGGAGTCCTGGGCTGTGGGTAAGGTGGCAGGAGCCCTGGGGGAGACTGGAAATGAACAGTCAAGGCTGTGGGTGCAGCAGGGCCTTGAAAATGGCCTTGAAAAGATTAGATATTGCATTCTTGATGATAGGCTGACCTGGGAATATTTTAAACACTGCCTCATTATTAAGGGTGGAGGAAAAAAGAAGCAGATTCTAGCAAACAGTAGCAAAAATAATTTAAAGAAACCCAAAACCACCCAAACTTCAAAAGCTCTAAATTATGACCTTCCTAAAAATAAAAAAAAAGTTGTTTTTTTTTTTTTAATTAAACAACCTTCTTCACTTTCTTCTCCAATTTGAGGCCATCCAAAATTTGCTTGTGCAGTCCAGGAAAATTAAAATAGCCCTACCTACATGTGCTGTGGCAGTCAAGGACATACATTCTATTAGCAAACTTGACATCCTCTGGCTTCATCCCAATTATAATGTTGGAAGATATTCCTAGATCAGTGCTTCCTTTCTTGTAAAAATGTTTTTCACTTTTTGCCAACAAAGTCACCTAAGTAGGTCCTACCACTTAATTTTACAGTAAAGAACATCTACCCCTTATGCTCTACCCTGTGAAATAATTTCCTACTTCTGTTTTCCATGCACAAGAATTTTGTGTGTTTATGCCTCATAGCCAACTTTATTATTAAATATCTATTAAAATTAGATGTTTTTATGGATTTCATACAGCTTTTTCCAATTAAAGGCTCTATCCTAGCTGAGGTTCACTAATTGTCGTACTTGCTGTGTCTTCAAAATCATACCTGTGCAGAAACAGCACAGTATGGGGTTACATTTTGCGTTTAGGAACAGGTGTCAGAGGTGATCCAGCTGTTTTCTGATGGCATGAGTGTAAATACAGAATAACTGTGAAGAAGTACTACCCCCTACAAAGGACTGCCATTACACAAAAGTGTAAGAAGACACTTGCCTGCTGTGCTTTTATATAGATGAATACATAGATGCTCAAAATAGAAATTTGGAGTCAACTCATGCAACCTATACTCTAATTCTGATCAGCCAATGATATCCTAATTAAACACATACAAATCACATGCTACATTGATTCAAGTCATATGGAAAAGTCTTTCATAAAATGTTAAAGAAACTATGATTGTTTGCACTAACCAAATGAAAGAATCCCATTTTGTTTCTGCTGTCCTATCATCTCACACTTCTACAGAACTAGGAGAAAAGTTGCAGCTTCATTCAAAAAAGTGGGACTTAGCAAGTCTACGCAAACCCTGCCAAATGCTGAATGACCTCAGCGTAACTGTTTCTCTTTAATTTTTCTAATGTCTTTGAAAGGACAATCTCATCAAACAGAGGAATCTTCCAGCATCTCTGAGGGTCATTAAGTTGAAATTAATTTGCACACGAGTGAGAAACAAATTCCAGAGAGCAACACCCTTATGAGCTCCAACAATTTCCTTTTTGCTTGCATCTCTCTGATGGCCCATTGATTCTCTGGTTCATACACTGGATGCTAATGCATATTTTTGTTTTCTAGCTCTCTGTCTTTCAGAGGGAACCTTTGCAATTGGGAAAAACTGTCATGTGCAAATAGTGTTTTAGCTGCTAAAGCTAACAGAAAATTAGCAAACAGAGCAAATTGCCACAAGCCATCACAGTAGAGCATGTAAGCAAAATCTAATGATGTCTCTTGCAGGCTTACCATGGTTAAAGTTGTAGCTTCTGGTATTTGAATGGGGGTCAAATGGAGTAAGAATTTTGAAAAAAATCACTCTAATTAATTTAAATTCTTTAAATATATTCTTTATTTAAACGTAGCTTTAGAAGCTTTCCAGTAATTGAATAATTTGAAAAGGTAGTAGGAGATGAATGACACGAAAGTAGGAGAGCTGTAGAACTGGCAATACCATTAACACCATGTTATGGTTGAAAATTATATACTCACATTATCCTGACAGGCCTCAAATCAGTGGGGTAAGCACAGCTGTGAGTTTCTGAATGAAGTGACTGTACCCAGGAGAAAATGTCAACATCCAAAGTTTATGTTCTTAGAAGTAACTTGACATATCTTATCATTCACCATGACTACATTTGTCAGGAAATATTCACATGCACTTTTTATCAAGCACGTCAGTATTTTTTATTCACTGACTGGAATGAGGGTAGAAAGAAGAACGAGAAGAGACTGATCAAAGTAAAAAATGTATTTTTTTAAAATGAATTACAAAGTTAGGTATTTTTTTCATTTTTATCTTTGTTTCTCATTCAATCTTCCTCTCTTTTCCATCCCATATACACATTTCTTATCCTTGTATTAAATTGGACTAGCCATTCACCAGTACCTGAATTTATTTCAATAACTAGAGATTCATACCCTTTTATGCAATCGTTTTCTGACAACAATTCACCTTCATGTGAATTGCCTGCAGGCTGCACACTTGTACTGCATTTATTATGAAACTTATGATGACTTTTCCAGGCTACAGCTGTAATGCATCTCATGTTTATGGAGGTCAAAAGAGACAGAAAACTGTGCTTTTGCTTTTTTTCTGCAAGTTCATGCCTTTTTCTTCAGCACAAAATTTCAGCAGGTGCTATTCATTGTAAAAATAAGAGGAAATAAGAAAAGAGAGAGATTTAACCTTTTCCGGTAGAACAAACATTGTAACAGTGCAGTCATATAGATGGGTAGACAGCCTGTGACATAGCTGAAAAGATATTTGCAAATTAAAAAAGGTCATATGTTTCAGAATGCAGATATATTTTCAGGTAAAGGTGTACAGAAGTATCCACATCTGTCTTTCTAACACAGAAGGAATGTGATACTTAAACATGAAATTACAGAAATGGAAAAGAAGAAAAATAATTTCCAGGAAGCAGGTCTCTTAACTTCCACTCAGCTACTTTTTTTTTATATACAGGAAGAAAAACAGCTTCTTAACAGGTTCTCCCTTGTATTTTGTCTTGCAGTCTCATTCTGAGCCAAGATGTCCAATAGCTTTTGCCTGAATAAATAGGCAAGCAGAACTCTGTTCCTGAGGCAAGGAATGTGCACAGACAGGAGCACGTTGTTATCTCTGCTCTGCAATGGGGTGTTCGGTAGGTAAACCACCACATGACTGTGTCTCACTACGACTGTGCTGAAAGGCAAGTTTAAAAATAACTTTGTGATTTTCTTGTCAAACAAAGTTGTGTAAAAAGAAAAATCTGAAGATTCTGAAAATTCGAAAAAAAAAATTGGCATTCAGCAGAAATGTACTACATATTTTCACTAATAGGTGAAAGATGGGCTGCTTTTGCTTCTCAAATTTTTTTTTCTGTGTACTGTATCTTGTTTAAAATACAGTACGTATCAACACTTTTAATGTATTAGGTAAAAAAATCGCTTTCTAATTTCAATGTAGTTGCAGCAAAAGCAGTTCTAAACTGCCAATCTGACAAAAATACAATTTCTTTGTGTGCACTAGACGAAAAGAATTACTTTCAAGTTTTGTCATAAAATCTCACCCAATGCAAATCAAGTTTCTATAGAAAGTGCTTCTTGGGTTTCTGGTTGGTCTGTCCCAGGGCTGGGAATACTGAAATGTGCTTCTTTTTACTTTGGGTCATGCCTTCCACCCAGATCTAGCAATTCCAGACTCTGTGATTTAGGAGCAATAAAAATGCCAGTTTTTATATTCCATACTGACAATCGAGAAACTGTAGGATTCTGGAGTCTAAATAGTCTTCTGAGCAAAAATCTCATTATAAGCCCTACCTAGAGAAAGATAAGATTATTTCACTATACTCTTCATTTTCTATTTTTGAAACAACAACTCAGCTTCACTTTTACCTCATGACTGCAAGGTTTCCTTAAAGTTATGCAGTGAAGGATTTTGCTAAAAACATTTTGAATTAATTTATATCAGTATCTGTCTAAGGAACTTCTAATTTTCTAAAGACACTATCAAGATGAAGAAAAATCTTGGCAAAACAACACAATAATCAAATGCACCAGATGCAGTTCCTACAGTGAGAGAGGTATAAAAGCCAAAACTGAAAAGGTTTTATTTCCGTCCAACAGATATCTAAACTCAGTAGATGTCTGAAATTTATTCATTTTGGGCATGCAATGCCCTCAGATGCAGGCTGCCCTTAACCATGCCTCTATCCCAAGCAAGTAATGCCTAGCCACAGAAATTGAGAAAAGCGCTATGCACAACTCTTCTGGGCCAAGACTAAGTGTAGTGGATTGATGCTGTCTAAATGCTGGGCACCCACCAAAGCCTCTCTATCACTCCCCTCTGCAGTTGGACACGGCAGGGGAAATGGTTTGATACTGCATCATGCATCTTATATATTTCAAAAAAGAAAGAGTAAAGTATATTTAATTCTTTAAAGATCATGTGTAACCACCTTTATGTATCCAAAGTAAATGGAGAGCTTGGAACAAATCCCCAAACAGTATAAAGAGATTAGATTAGAACAGCACAGAACAGAACAAAACATTTCAGTTGTAAGGAACCTGCAATGGACATCTAGGCCAACTCTCTGACCATTTCAGGGTTGTCCAAAAGTGAAAGTGTAGTATTAAGGACATTGTCCAAAGGCATTTCAAACACTGATAGGCATGAGGCACCGACCACCTCTCTAGGAGGCTTTTTCTCATGGTTGACCACCTTCTCAGTAAAGAAATGTTTCCTAATGCCAAGACCAACCTGCCCGATGTAGCTTTGAATCATTGCCATGTGTCTCACTACTGGATGCCAGGAGATCAGTGCCTCCCTATCCACTCTCCCTTCTCTGGAAGCTGTGGAGAGCATTGAGGCTGGTCCTTAGTCTGCTTCTCTTCGAACTAGACAAACGCTGTGTTCTCAACTACTACTTATAGAAATGCCTTCCAGCTCACCAGCTTTGTTGTGCTCTTCTGGATATATTCAATACCTTCACATGCTTTTTAAATTGAGGCTAAGGGATATCCTTGCAAGTATATGTGAATTCCTGGCACAGAGCACTGATCTTGAGACCACATACGCCACATCTATAGAGTCTGGGGTTTGTGGGTTTTAAGTTTGTTTATGTTCAAATGTTCTGTCAAATGGTCATCCAGGTCTAGTTTAAGTAAAAGTTTGAAATTCTGATTGCATCTAAGAGAAACATCTCTTTACTGTCCTCACTTCTTCCGTCTAGAAGTTGGAAAAAAAATTAAGCTTTGGAAAATTTACAGTGCTTTGAAATAGAATGTTATAAGCACATAATTTTTATTTATTTTTTAAAACAATCCCACTAATCCCACAATATCTGTGATATGGGTCAAGTGACATCAAATTTCTGACAAAAACTGACACATGTATCTAAGGCACCTGGACATCATATAATGAATTGTATCATCACATAACATTTATTTTAAATTCCTCATCTGTAACAGTGGCTTGTTTCAGTGATTTCACTTATATCCTTCAGGTGCATTTTACTTTCTAGTCATTTTGTTTGATTTAAAAACTTTTCTCTTTCAATGAAAAGAAAACCTCGGTTAAAATTCAAAAGGTCATCCTAGTCCTTCTTATGCCTGGAATCATGCATTTGTTCTGCTCAGTAGCACCTCCACAGGTTTGGTATTTTCTCCTGATTGATTGTGCCTTGAGGTAAATGTTCAAATGTATTTTGTATTTTCGTGAAGAATTCTGAGTGTTCTGCATACTCAGACGTCAAAGATTTTCCCAAAAACATCTTACTCAGTAAGCACTTTCTGGATCTTCATGGTTTTTTGATTTTTGTAATTGCAGATTGTATACTCAGCCTGCCTCCAGTTTTCCTAATTGCACTATTGCCAGGTATTATTCCTAGTAATTTTCTTCCCAGACTCATCTAAACCCCTGACAAATGGAAAGGAAGCCCACGAAAAAGGATCTCATCCCTGCAGAAAGTTTCTAGCTGTTTTGCAGTTAGTTAGAAACAGTCAGCCTTTTTCTCTTGCCCACTCTTTTTCCTTTCAAAGCAGTAGGTTTTTTTTTTTCTTAACTTCCACCAATCATCTCCAACCAGTTTACCCTCAGAGATTGCATCTTCCAGCTTTCTTACCACTAGATAAGCTGACAGAGTTGTATTGGAGCTATTTTTAAAGAAACAGACCCTGTTATTATGCCTTGAAACACAAGATTGTAAGTCCAATAATTCTTTGAATTTACTTCATGAATGTCTGAGGTACAAAGACTGAAAATTCCAAGGTTTTTGAATAAACAGATATTAGATATGTAATAAGAGAATGACATGTGAGTAAAATATGGCACAACATTAAGCAGAAAGAAATGAAATCCAACTTGCTGAACATTGCCTAGCACAACAGGATAAGGTAGTAATAGAAAAGAGGATATTTTTCATTTAAAGCAGCAATCAATACAGCCATAACACAAGTGAGTTTCTGCAAAAGCTGCTGAGTTGCTAATGGAGAAATTAGTAAGAAAATAAAGATCCCCAAAGAATACAATAAATCAGGACTCCAGGGTCCTAAAGTACTGCTCATGCACGGAAGGTAATGACATTTCATTTCCTACTTTTCTGCCAGGAATGCTAGGCCTGAAGAATGATATAAAGTCTTATAAACCTTTCTGATTAATTTCTGTACCGGATATTTAGGAATGTGTATTCAAATAGACTAACAACACAATAGAAAGCAATGTGTTCTTATTAAATATCCCTATTTTCTGTTCATAAATACTTTGAGACTTCTTATAGTGATGTGCTATTTTCTACAAAAAATTAGTCAAGGGTTATATGTATTTTTCTTGTTATTTAAAAATTGAGCAGTGTATTTACTTCTGATTTAATACATAGGGTGAATTTACATGTCAAAATGCAGTTAGATATCTAGACACTATATATTGCTGATGACACAATACAAAATTATAAAGACATAATTTGTATGAAAGTATGTTTTATAGACTGTTAGGCAACCTCCAGTTTAATGCTGGTGTCTGAAGCCTGTGGCCCAAAACTGTTTTTCTAGCACGTTGATTGTTTTGGATTAGTTTCTGAGGTATCTAGTTCCCACTTGACGTTATAAAAGGAGCTTATCCACTTAATTTAAAATACGGATGTGGCTGTGGGACAGGAACCAAAAAGTTAGGTTTTGCAATATTCAGTATTGCTTAAGAACTTCCCGTCTTGATTTAGATTTCTGTCTAATGTATAAGGGAAATCTGCCTGAGAACTTGATACCAGTTTTCTCAGAAATTAATCTATTTTGAACCATGATTGCAGCAAAGTGATTCCACCTAGCCCAGTTTACAGCTTTCAGATTTCTGTACATGCCCCCATGAATTCTTTGACAAAAATTGATTTTTTTTCTCAACAAACAGCATCATGAGGCCCATCTCAGATGTAATATCGGTGAAACTTAAGATATTACTGCATAAGTTCCTTACCTCCAAATAATGTTTTAACCTGTGCCTTCTTCAGTATAACGATGCATAACTTTTGACTGATATTTGACTGAGTTTATTCTATTAGTTTGATCATTCTTAAAATACATTTGATTCATATAAAATAATATTTCATATGGGCCAACACAAGCAATGTTTGCTAAATGCATCTGGAACACTCAACCCAGACTCTTCTGCAAGGTCATATCATTTAAGTGTTTGATGACTAGTAGTCATTTTCTTGAATGGTACATAGAATGACCTGGGTTGCAAGTAAATGTAAAAATAATTTACTTCTAATCCCTCTGCCATGGGCAGGGACACTTTCCACTAGATCAGGTTGCTCAAAGCCCCATTGGAGCTGGACTGGAGCCCTTCCAGGGATGAGGCACTCAGAACTTCTAGTGCCTCACCACCCTTATTGTAAAGAATTTCTTCTGAATTAGTTATTGAAATGTAATCCTCTTCCAGTATAAAAGCATTTCTTCTCATCCTGTCACTACACTCCCTGATCCAGAGTCCCTCTCCAACTTTGCTGTAGGCTCTCTTTAAGTATTGGAAGGCTTCTACAAGGTCTTCCCAGAACCCCCTCTTCTCTAGGCTAAATAATGCCAACTTTGTCAGTCTGTCCTCACAGGGGAAGTGCTACGTCCCAAAAACCACCTTCATGGCCCTGTTGGAACAGGTTCATGCTTTTTTTATGTTGAGGTCCGCTGAGCTAAACAGAGTACTCCAGATGTGGTCTTACAAGAGTGGAGCAGAGGGGCAGGTCATGCTTCTTTTGATGCATCCCAGGATATAGTTGACTTTCTGGGCTGCAAGAACACATTACCAGGCCCTATTCTATTTTTCGTATTTTTCATTCACCAATACCCCCAAGTTCTTCTCTGTAGGGAAGTTCTCAATCCACTCATTACCCAGCCTGCATCCATGTTCAGGATATTCCCAGCACAGGTGCATTACCTAGTATTTAATCTTGTTAAACTCCATGAAGTTCACACAGCCCACCTCTCAAGCCTGTCAAGGTCTCTCTGGATGGCATCCCTTCCCTCCAGCATCTCAGCTGCATCACACAGTTTTTTATCATCAGCAAACTTGCTGAGGGTGCACTGAATTCCACTGTCTGTGTCACCAACAAAAATGTTAAACAATACTGGTCCCAGTACAGACCCCTGAGGGACACCACAAGTCATTGGCTACACCCAGACATTCAGCTGTTTACCACAACTCCAGCCAATTCCTTGTCCATGGAGTGGTCCATCTGGCATATCCGCATCTCTATTTTAGAGACAAAGTTGATGTGCAGAACAGTATCAAATGGTTTGCACAAGTCCAGGTAGACAAAGTCAGTCATTCTTTCCTTCTCCACCAATGCTGTAACTTCTCTTTTTCCATTTGCCTTTGCATAGCTTATAGGAAGATCTGCTTTGTTATCTTGCCAGGCACAGATGTGAGACAACTGACCCATAGTTTCCCAGGTTATCTTTTTTTTTCCTTTTAAGAAATAGGAGCTATATTTCCCCTATTCCAGTCAGTGTGGACTTCATTGGTCTGCCCCAATTTTTCGCTGACGGACAGTGGTTTAGCATCTTTATCTACCAGTTCCCACAGGACCCTGCTGTGAATTTCTCCAGAGCCCATGGGCTCATGCACATTCAAATTCCTTAGATGTTCTCGAACTTGGTTTTCTCATACAATGGATGGTTCTCCACTCGCAGTACTCCAGTGGGAGTAAAAATATATCAGTATTTGTCCTCAGATCACTCTTACAATATTAATGCATGCTTGATAGTGTAAACATATTTGTAGGTATATAAGAATAGCCACACAAACCTGAAGTATTAAAAATTAATCACAATAACATCAACCCATAAATAAACAGTGTAAATATTAAGTCACAAAATGCAGTCACTAGTTCTGGTACCTGAACTTTCGTTTCATTCAGGATATTTTCAGTGGGTGAGCCAATTCTAACAACTCAAAAATTCTATTTAAGGGCAGCTATCAAATGAATTTACAATGACAGTCATATTTTAGTATTTGATATAGAGATATATTCGTTTTACTGAAATTAAAATCAAGTGTGAAAAGACATTAATGTTTCATTTAAAGCTTTCAGTGAAAAATTTATGTGGTTTTATTTTTTGTAACTAGGTATAATAAGTAATAATGTATTCAAAATATAAGGGACAGTCCCTCTCCAGCACTTAGACAACTGAATACCTAAGATATTACTACTTCACCACTGTGGTGCTATGAAAAAATAGGTCCTGTACAGTGCACTGACTTGGACTGAACTAAAAGCAAGGGATTAACTTTAGGCATTTGGATTCACTTATTTTCTTGAACTCCTCTGTAACTAACCATCAAAAAGATCATCCATCATGGTTCATCTATTATAGCCTATATAAACTAGTTAATATAAAGCGAGCAAAGATTAGATTGTGATCACTCCACTTACCCAATCAAATGCAATTTCATTCAGTAACTAGTTTCAAAGAATGGCAAAGAAAATAAAAAGTGTATGATATTACTTCTGTGTGTGAGTGAAATTCAAATAGGCTGGGATACATCACCATGGAAAAGTCACAGCTTGGGAAAAGGCTAAGTATGGGTGCTATAATATACTCATGTATAAGGGAGAGAAGGCGTAGCAGCTGACAGTTCTTAATCTCTTCCAGTGAAAGAAGGGAAGATTCGCAGAAACAAGGAGGGTACAATTTTGGAGCAAAGAAAGGCAAGTATTTTTTTATGCAATGGGCAGTAGAGCTGTGGAACTCCTTGCCAAAGGACATAGTGGTTGTAAATATTTGACAAGGTTCATAAGAAGCTTGGATGGCCACCTGGAAGAGCTGTGCACTGGGGTGATTAAGGAGAGAAGTCAGCTGGGACTCCAGAACCCCCTGAGCTGAAATCAGTTGGAATTCGAGAGCATAATATGAAGCCATATGCCTGCTCTGTCCATACTCTTCCTTGAGTACCTGCTTGTGACCAGTCAGAGCCTTTTGGAGACAGACTTTGGATCTAGATGGATAAATGGACTGAAACAGTATTTCTGTTCTTATGTCTCAACTCCATAAACTTCAGGAAAGTGTTGTTCTGTAAAAAGAGAGAGATGCTTGTACACAGCTCCACTCTCATTTTCTTATCCATCATTGCCTCACCAAACATGATTCCTTCCAGTAGACACCTGGGAATGGATTTCCTGACGGGCTAATTACTCTAAAAGCTGACAAACCTGTCGACTGCTCTCACCACAGCAGCTGTTCAGACATTCCATTATATATAACCCGTGTAATTCTCCCCTGTTAACTTGCCAAACAGCATGCAGTTGGCTGAGAAAACAAGTCATGGCAATTGTTCCTTTATGACTTGCATGCATCACCTCCTCAGTAACTTAGATCACAAAAATAGCGTGTGTTTTTTAAATGTATTGCCTGTGCTCTCTTGCCCACATCAATACAGATAATGGTGCAGTCTTCTGGTAATGGAACAGGTAATTACACAGCTCCCACAAATATTCAAATATTACTCATTAATTCATACAGCAAAATACGTTAAAGGTTGTTATTCTGACTCAATTTTGACAGTTTCATGTGCTTGTATTTCTCTCTGCAAATAGATTGTGTACATTGTCAAGATAATCACTAAACAATGGCTGCAGATGAAGACTACACTAAGTTGGAGTCAAGTTTAGGATTAAATAACTGCAATGGCATTGCACCTTTTAGAAAAACAGTTAAATATATATATATATACATAGGCATCAAAATTATTGTTTAGGGCATGCAAACAACCCTACCTCTGCCATAAAATAAGGCCATAAAATTCTTACATTGTTAAAAGACTATATTTTTGTATATTTTCAAAAACTGAATTACCTCTGAAGAGAAATTTTTAGAAAAATCTGTTTGAGATTCTTCCAGCTAAAATATTTTTTTTAAGTGCACTCTCACTTTCTTCCATACTATACTGCATGTCTCTTCATATTATGTACGTCCTGATCTTTTGCATTCATCTCTAGAAACAATACACACATGAAATTGCTAAAATTCATTTGGGACTGACATCAGAACTGATGCTTCAATATTCATATGCAGTTTTCAAAGAATCTTATTCTTTCACCCAGTTTAACACAATCAGGTGGGAATAATCCCTTTTATCTTAGACACTTATTTCAATGTAAAAGAGCCCAACATCTTAAGAACCAAAAGAAAATATTTACGTAGTCTTAGAAGGTGTTAGCATTTGCATACCCTTCTAAAGTCACGTGTCAAGGGGCAATGGTATTCTAACTAATGCTTCTATAACATTAAATAAACACAGTCCATAGAATGATGCAAAACTGGCATGATAAAAAGTCTTAGAATTTCCCTAATAAGCATAAACTTCAAAGTATCAGTATGAATTCACTTACATCTGTATATCTATTGCTATCATGTAGCTGTTTTTACCCTGATATTGTATCGATGAAGTGTTCTGTTACTGCAAGAGTTTTTATATCACCTCAGGCTGTGAAAATGTTATTTTTATTTCTTTTAGAAAAATGTCACAACCTGTCTATTAAAATTAACCACTAGCATGTGAGCTGCAAGTTGCTTGGCAGCACAATGTTTGAGCTGGTAAAGACCATTCCTCCCTCCCCAACAACCTAAATGGAGAAGCAAGCCATTGTAAGCCTGAGTTCCTTACTAGATATAATGTTTGCCTCATTTACAACTGTCACTGAGGGTCATTCAGAAGCCAACCTGCCTGAACTTTACCTTCACCAAATAACCCTCAAAACTATTCATTATAACACTCATCAGCCTTAGATGGAATGAAGCAGAAGAGAAAGCTATTAGGCAAGAACAAAAGCTACAAGGAAAGCAGAGTTTATAACCGTGTTCTTGGTAGGATGATATTTTTTCACTTCTTCAGAAAAGTAAAAGCAAATATGACCAAGAAAAAGAATAATTAGTCTGAAAACCATCATAGTGGAAACTATGCTAAATACAGATAGGAAATAAACTATAAAAGGGCCTTGGGCACAAACAGAAAAGAGGTAATTATTTTATGACTCCGTTTCCTCCCTTTTAGTTACTGAGTTACAACTATATTTTATTGCACTGGCCGAGCAGTCACAGAAGTCAAGATGTCTGTTTGTGCTTGTGCAAGTATAGCCAGGACAGTATTTGTTCTGGCAAGCAATTCTATAAACTTTGACTAATGACATCTAGCAAATCTTATTTCCTAAGGGAAAGATTAATTTCTCATTAATGAGAATTGTAAAGATGATATCACAATTCATTACCCAGCTCACTGCCCAGGAAAAGACTTAAGGAGGCCAGTGCCTCAGCATTGAATTTTTTCTATTTTTTCTTTTATTTTAAATTGATTAAGTTATGTAAACTCAGAATTCTTATACTGTTGAGCAGCTGTATGAAAATCCATTCTTACAACAGAACAGAACAGAAAAGTTGCAAATGCCAACTTTTAACTCAAGAAAAGGACTCCAAATCCCTTGCCTTGTCTCAGAGAGAAGTTCATCAGTTGCAATGAGAATCAAAATAGAAGTCCTTCTGCCAGAAGCTCATTCAAATGCATGGAATACGTTCCTTTCCTCGCTCTTCACATACACATTACAGCAGGAAATCTGAGAAGAGTTTACCTTTACAACTTTTCCCATGTAAATCTTCCTTTTGGCAGTTCCAAGCAATCTATTTGATCCAGACCCTTGGATATACCATCTTTTACACTTACAAACTACTTAAGAATAAGCACCTTTCTGACAAAATAAAACAAGGCTACTTGTCAGTTTAGGACAGGAAATACAGAGAGTTACCATGTGCAACTTTTAAAAAAATGAGGCAATATCCAAACTGGAATGTGGCCAAGGCACTAGATTTAACAACTCTATTCCCATGGGCTCTGAGACATTTATTTCTTAATCCCCCAAATCTACTTTAATTGTGTGTAAGGAAATGTCTGTGTTAAAAGAAAATAATAGGGGTTACAGTAGTTCTTTCACAGCTCTTTTTCTGCTTATACCACTCAAATCAAGTTTCCTCACAACTATTAAACTTTCAAATTATTGATTTTTTATAATATTTTCCTGTTTCCTAACATTTTCACAGTTACTCTGCTTCTCTTGACTCTACTTCATTAATTTACTGCTGGCTCTTCCTGCCTGCTGCTCGCCATTCTAACCCTTTAAGTGCTACCTTCTGAAGTTAAGGGACCACAGAAAAGGATTCTCTCTGCCTGTTGACTAAAAGTAAAGTGGAATAGATAGATGTGACTGAACATTCTTCTCCTACTAGTTAATTTATTAATTTTTTACAGCATTTATTCTTACAGTTTTGCAGGTTCACATAGGTCCATAACTTGTGCATCAAATCAGTTGTTCTGATTTGAGTTTGAGTTCTTTGAGTAATTGGCAAGCAGCACACTTTTTAGGGACCCCTGAAAAATAGATTTTGAACAACAAAGGATTCCTTTCTTTGAAACAACATCTTTCAGATGCTATGCTTTTCAGCACTCCCATCAAAAACACAAATAATCATTCCATTTTCTGGGAATCATGAGAGATCATGTATATTTAATATTTGCTCGTATCAGTTTTTGTTCTGTTTTTGAAACGTCATTTGAAGATGAAGTCTCTGTCTTTTTATTCAGAGATAACACTCTGGTGCTATGCATGAAGTGACTGATACTTTGCCAAGTACTTTATACACCAGTAATTAAATCCAGAGATTAAAAGGGTTATATGTACAATCTGTACAGTAATAAAAATATAAAAATGGATTAGTTTATTTTTTCGAAGTAAAACTTAAAAAATGGGCAGGCACTAAGGGATTGGGAATGGCAACATTTTTTTCCAAAGTGCTCATTATTTAGAACCTCATTTACATTCACACATTCTTAAAAGTTTCAACTATTTAGAACAGCATATCCAAAAAACATGCTGTGTCCTCCACTGCAACAGCCACTTATCAACATTTTAGAGAAGTTTATATGAAACACATTGACACAGGTTACCCTTCTGCAGTGTCCATATAAATGACATTTGCAGGACACTGAAGTGTAGGGTGGAGTTCTGGTTTCACTGCTGGCAGTGGTACTTGCTTCAAAGGCTGTGGAGCATAACGTCAATTCAACACCACATGACTGCTTCTGAAGAGGAAGTAACTCTTTAGAATAGGGTGTAGTCTACACAGATGTTTAGCCTGGAGGCTGTGCGAGTCATTGGAAAATAAATCAGTTATAGCTAGATGGATCTTAATTCTGTGTTTGCAAGTGTATTGTTTGGAATCAAAGAAAGAAGCTCAGAACAGTTTATGAGTTAGCCCTAAAACAAAACTCTTGAATTACATGGTATACTGAAATAAATGGTACTGAAAGATAGATTTTCATAAAGAAATCCCCCAAAACCTAAAACAAAAATTAACTCCAAGCGAGCAGATAATTAGAAACCTCATGCATATTATATCCAAAAAACCCCCAAACAAAACCTACTATTTCCATTTTAATCCAAAGTAGAATTTTAATCCAAATACAGTCCCTCTTTCGATTTTAAAAAACAAGTAAGTGAAAGTTTCCTAAACTGAATTTTCAAATGGAAGAGTGTTATGAATTACCAATCTCATGCTCTGACTCACCTCAATGTTCTTCATGTGACTGAAGCCTTTGTTTAGGGAAAGTGAACACAACTTGAATAGATGAGATTAAGTTTGACTAGATTCACCTACCTCCCACCTTTCAGGCATTCACTTTTCTTGTTTTAAGCAATTGGTAGCCTACAGCAAGATAAAAGGGCAAGAAAAAGCGTAAAGAAAAATTTTTAAAAAGTAAAAAAATAAGGTAGTATGAGAATACTTCCAACATCTTATTCCTTTTTACCTAAGAGCTTAATTGCTCATTCAGAACAATTGGTTCCTATGCAACAGGAGTCATGACTCCTGCAGCAAAACGGAGCGAATCTAGAAAACTTAGGGCATTTTTCAGAAGTAATCTGCAGGTAACAGTTTTCTATGTCAATTTCAGTTACTGTCTCTTTCTTTAACAGTTGTGAGAGACTGAGAAATTGATTTCACACTGAGAGAGATTTCCAAAGGCCTTATCTGTCACAGAGGCACCCAGCTTCTGTATATGAGCTCTCCTAACATGGCTTAGATGACAACTTGACTTTACTACCTTTGTCAGCCTGAACCTTGTTCCTAATGCAGTGTCCTCATCTTTATAAGAATACATTAATAAATAAAAGTATTGAATAAAGAGTTAAATCTTTATGGCAGCAGGTGGGTACTCAATACTTGAAATATTTTGTCCTGCTTTATCTTTTTTTATCTTGCATTTTAAAAGACTTAAATAATTAGAATTTTAATAAGTGTTGTTTCTCTTATTAATCTTTTATAATTCAGAAATGTAGAAAGAGAAATAATTTGAAACCATAACTGAATTTGATGAGAGTATTATTACTTCTCATTTTTCAAAAAGAGGAAGGAACAAAAATTACTTGCTTTCAAACTTTGCCTTACAAGGTCAGGATTTTGACACATATATATGTCACAAATCCAGCAGTTTAAAACCAAGCAGTCACCTTCCAGTTACTGTAGAGATAGTACAGACAAAAAGTTCATACTTCTGGCACAGATTTCTGTGATTTTTGGTAGATATCTGTGGTCCCACCTAAAGATCTGGTCATTCAGGTAATATTTGTTCACATGGAATCCAGGTTTAAGTACTTCAAAACTTATACTCAGTGTAGCACTAGAAAATTAGTTTACAAGTGTGTGGGCACAAAAAACTGAGTGAGTTTAACTGGAGAGTCCCATTTTTTAAATTCTTCACATGGAGCTTCAGCTTTACAGGTTTCATGAAACTGATATCTATTTCATTGAATAACTGTAAAATAATGAAATAATTGCAAACCTCAGTTGCTGGGAATATAGTGTCATTTTCTCTGCCAAGTTTTATGGTGCCATTAACTTTTTTTGTAATAGCTCATTAAACAGGTGATAAAATGCAATCTCAGAGCCATTCTCTGCTTCCCCCAATGGAAATATCAGCATATGGCAATTGAAATAAACATTGATTTAGTTTAAATTTTGGACTTTATTAGGTAATTTCATTATTTCGAAGGTCTCTCGTTTATGAACTATCATCATTCTAATATAATATTAATGAAAGCTGGGCTAATTCTTATTCCAAAGCCACCTCAGTAGTCTTTTTTGTATTGTTGTTTTTTGGGTTTCTTTTACTGACAACTAGTAAGCTGTGTGTGTAACTTCAATTCACATAAATACTTGAAGAAAACTTACTTGCAAAACATTATTAAGACTAATAATTATTTAAAATACTCAAACAAACCTAACAATATAAAAATTCTATTGTACCAGGAATGAAAATCTCTCCTTGCCTTTCTCTTTCATCCCTCAATGATTATATGCTCCTAATTTTAACATTGTTCTCTGGTGTGATATTCCAGAATATTCTTGTGTCATTTAAATATTAGAATGGAAGCTCTCCATTTAGAAAACACCTACTCAAAATTACATTTGGCTGTCATTGTTTAGCTCTTGAACTTAAATATCATTTAAATTTTGGTTACTTGTACATAAAACTGAGGTCTCTAAAATTTTCCTGCAAAACAATTCATCCCTCCAGCCCCAAACATTGTCTTTAGTCATAAGTAGTACTTAATTTTTTGTCATTTATTCTATTCTTTTGGAAGTGGCTGTGTTGCTTCTCTCTCCTTTTGCTATCAACATTCTTTTTTCTGTTAGGGGAAGTTTCAGGTTTAGTGATGCATTCGAAATGGAAAAAGTTTCATAGACAAACTCTGGTTCTTCCCTGTTTCTTTAACACAGACGAAACTCTCATTCATTAATTTTTACATGAGATTTTCCCATCATAGTAAGTTCTGAATGTGTTACTACAGCTGAATTTCTTTTGTAACAGCTATGGAAATTGAAGATCATTCAGTTATTCCATTCTTGTAAATGACATTAAACCCAAGGATCTGATTCAACATTGGGTTTTGGAGTCTAAAATTCTGCTAGATTGCATTTGTGTACTTACATCCAGGCAAGCAATTGGGAAACTTGTTGCTTAATGTTACTTACCTGCTTGACCTGTCTAAACATGGAATGCTGTAGAAAAATACTTCCCAGAAGTTTGTAGCTCTGCATAGCCATAAAGGCTTCTGTCTTTGCTCAATTAAATGCCCAGGCTCACTGTGAATGATGACTCAAATGGAAATATCAGGGCAGAGCACATTATTTCATAGCTCAGTAGATAGACTACTTAGACTGAGGTAGATTTTAGGCTGTATTACACCTGAGGTCATTTTTACCTACATCTGTCCTAGCCCAAGGAAGTTCCTTTATCCCTAGTAAATGCAGCTGTGTGAGCAACAGCCTTCTCACAATAGACCCTGATCTTCTGTGCAGCCAGGAAAACAAGTTCATACACAGAATTCCAGACATAAACTGTCCAAGGGGAAGTAGTGTTTTTACTGAGTTATGATTTTGTTGGAGTAAGGTTTTTTATCTGTTATAAATTTTAAAATGTACATCCTTTTAACATCCTTTTAAAAGTCCATCCCCTTTAGCATTTCAAACTCTTGCTTCAAAACCTGGAGGTTGGGGTGAAGTTAAGTCATAAGAATTATTCTTTTATTATGAGAAAATTAAGTGCTGCTTCTTCGTTGGAAGAAAAAGTCTTGTGGCGTTGTTCTAATAGTTTATGCTTCAGTTTTCCTGAAATTTGCTCAGATGAGGAAGAGCACATTGATGGTGCTTTTTAAGTAAGGATTTTAAAGTAAGGTCTTCTTATTGAAATTACTGGATGCTTTCATTAGTAGGAAGTGCTACAGTCACAGCTGAGTGGCTGATAGCATTATCTATTGCTATGTGAACAGTTTTACATGTTATAGTTATTTTCTGATCCTGTGAATTAGTAATTACAGATTATACTGGCCAAAACACTAAAATCCCTAAAGGTTATTGTTATAACTGCCCTTTTGTGTCTGGCTATAGCAGAGTCATCTTCATGTAGTGCTACGTAACAAATTAGAGTTTTCTAAACAGAACAGTGCAATAACGTGGATGTCCAGAGCATGTCATTAATGATGTTCTATGTGACATTCATACTTATATCCAGGCTTCACAATTCACTGTTGACAGCCTGGAACATCCTCTGCATGGTCAGGTTGGCTAAACTCAAACGTGCAGAGCTAGGCAGTGAATTTTTAATTACATATTTGAAAGCAGATCTATGGCATGCCTTTTTTAATACAGTAGATTCTGCAATGTGAGGGTGTTCCCACCTAGAGTGCCCACAGAGTGCTCTTCCCAGTAGGTTTACTGATTTCTTCACTGGCTTTCAGTTTAGTTAAGATTTTATTCTTTTTCTAAAGATACAATTTAGATTTTATAAGCAGTAAAATAGGTAGAGAAATAAATATTTCAAACAATTTTACTGCTAAATTTTACTAATAAAATGTTATATTTATCATGTATAGAAAATCTAATTGGTAGACAAAAAATACTTTATCTTTATAGATATTTTGGTTTAACTCCAGCCAGTAACTCAGCCCCACACAGCCACTTGCCCATTCTTCAGAAGCTAAATGGGGGAGAGAATTGGAAGGGTTAAAGTGAGGCAACTTTTGGGTTGAGATCAATAGTCTAATAAGTAAAGCAAAAGCCACGCACTCAGGCAAAGCAAAACAAGGAATTCACTCAGCACTGCCCACGGGCAAGCAGGTGTTCAGCCATCCTCAGGAAAGCAGAGTCCCACCATGCATAACGGTGACTTTGGAAGACAAACGCCATAACTGAACATCCCGCCTTCCTTTTCCTTTCCCCAGCTTCTATCATGAAGTGTGATGTCAAATCCTGTGAAACATCCCTTTGGTCATCTGAGGTCAGATGTCCCACGGGTGTCCTTTCCCACCTTCTTGTGAACCCCCAACTTAGTGGTGGGGTGGGACGGGGTGGGGTGAGGAGCAGAAACGGCCTTTACTCTGTGTAAGCACTACTCAGTAATAACTAAAACAGCCCTGTGTTATCAACACGGTTGTGGTCAAAAATCCAAAACATAGCACCATATGCAAGCTGCCAGGAAGAAAATTAGCCTTATCTCATCTAAAATAAATAGAACAGGGAAGAGAATGCTCATTCAGGACTTCATGACTCTGAATAAGTAATTTGATAGATATGACGCAGTGGTACACACATAGTGTGCTTTCATGCTAACAGTAAAAGCTAGACATCTTAAGTCTCTATAGTCTCTGCATTTGGAGACTCTCAACATTTTATAGTTTGGCAACAAGTAGTTTTTATCGGAAACAATCATCTGTATTTAATTTACTGGTAAATTAAATACCTTGAAAATGGTAAAAATTTTTATTAGCTATTCCACTAAGAAAAAAATGGAAACAATTAGAAAATCATAATACATTTTATTGTATAAAAGTATTCCTATTGATATGCCTCCATTTTTATAGGAATAAAAACGTGGAAGACAACTTTTTACTGTGTAATTCATACACTACACAAATGCATGAAGATTCTTTTTGTTGTGCTCTTTTACATTGTTTGTTCTATATGTAATTAAGTTTATTTCTAAAAAGCAGAAGTGGAAAAACTTCTCGCTTTACTAACAAGTAAGGATATCCACCTGTCTATATGCATACACTCTGACACAGCTCTTCAGCAACTATTATCCACTGAATTCACTGGTGTACATTTATGTGTGCGTACATGAATATATGTGCACACATACATGCATATGTATTTATTCTCATATCATTAAATATCAAGATTCCATTACAGTTTGGGGTTTTTTTGTGTACAGAAAAGTTACTAAAAGTTATAATAATTTTCAGCTTCATCTTTTCTTTATCTTCTTCTTGAAGAAATGAAGCTGATTCTTCCAAGGCTGAAAATATTGGGGGGGTTATTTTCTCTGTTTTTAGATGCTGGAAGACCAAATCAGTCAATAGTCTCAGGAGGTTTGCAGATGTTCATTTAAAGGCATTATTAAGAAAAGCAGCAGATGTATTCTCTGGCAAACAGCTTAAGTGCTGTGACCCTCTGTTTGTACCTCAGAAGGCTAATTTATTAAACAATGAGGTGAATAAGACCTGTTATGTTCCTCTGTGGAGGAAGGTTACTGCAATAAGTACATTGTCCAGCTGCAATGAGAAACAGAGCAAAATATTTTTCCTGTAAGGCCATATCCTATATGGAACTAAACTGCACTCCCCCAGGCTTTCTTAGCAAAGATAATAGCTGTCTCACAGGGTCAATCACTTGACAGATGAAGTAGAAAATGGCACTTTATTTCAGGCCAGGTGGGCCTGTGGTAGTGGGTATTGGTACTAGTGGTTTTATGGGTGGCATAAATCTTATCATGACAAACATGACAGTGGGGAAAGAGGAAGACACAGGTTCCTCTGGGAGCAATATTATGGTGCTAGATGGCAATATGCCATAAAATTTAGATATTTATAATCTAAGATGACTGCTTTTGGCTGCTTTTCTAGTGGAGCATGAACAGGCTTTTCTTGGATGCAGTCATCTTGAAGAGAACATTTAGATTTCACCAATGTTTTTTGGAAGTAAAGGTGTCAGTTTGTCTTTAGTAACTATAAAGAAGGTGGAAAATCCAGCTCAGACATTGGCAGTCTGGGCAACAGAGGCCTGACTTGATTAGCTAAATGTAGGCATCTATTGCAGTCTGAGAGGTTTCAGGTAGTTTGAGACATTTGTGTGAGGATGGCACACAACTCTATGTATATCATAGCCTCTCAAGGAGATTTGGGCCTTTCTGAAGTAGCAGCTTGAAACCAGGCAGATTCACAAAGGAGTTCTAAATGCCTATGACAAGATAAATTAATCAAGTCCCTGAAGTTCTGTGGTATTAATACCACCCTCTCTGGTTGCTAAGCATTGATCTAGATTGAAAATACATGCCAATAACATCTAAAACTTTTCAATATTGCTAGTACTTCAGAATTGTCAGAGCTTGAGAATCTATTACTATGAAGTAGCCATTAATTTGCACCTTTAGTTATTAGCTTTTGTAATCCATAATGAACATTAACACAGCACTCTGCAAGTAATTGTTCATATGTGCTTGGTTCGTGCATGTTAAAAATGCAATTTTTCCTCATTATGCAGCTACATTAGTGAGTTCTTATAATATTTTTTTTCTATTAGTACCCCATGAGCAGTCATCTTAACAGTAATAAAACAAATAAATTAACTTTGCATTTTGAGAGCTAGAATTTCATCTGGCTTATGTAAATATAATTTCACTGGAGTTAATGGAGTTTTCAAAGTTTACACCAATTGAGACTTGACACAGAATGAGGTTATGCAATACATTTTACCAGTACAGCTTGATACTTTTGGTATGAGTACTTAATTTGGTCAAGTGAGCACAGCAAAACTCAGTTTTTCCAATACTAATGAGGTTTTTATTTTCTTTGGACTGTGGTTATAGAATGACTTATGAGGTTCAGTGTTCTGCACCTGTCTCTCCTTCTTGTTGGGCTGGGAGTGCTGAGATCCCTCAGTCAAGCTTTCCCACAAGAATTTGTTAACTCATGGCTTCTGGCTGGACGCTCAGGCTTTCCTCTAAGTCTTTCAGCTTCCTGGCTGTCCTTCTTCACCACTGGATTGTCCTGGCTGCTGGCCATCAGTAGTTTTGCTCTCTATTTCACCTCTCCTCTTTGCTGTACTGTGTTCTTTTCTCTAACCGCTGCATGGACAGGAGACTTATTTCTAAAACTTCCTCCTAGTTCTATTTCCCAAACTGATGATTGAGCATAAAAATTTATTTCAGGTTCTTTTCAGCATGTCCCTTGACAGGGAGCAGCCAAAGGATGAATGTAATGAGGGGGGGATACATTATTCTCAGCTGGCCCAACACTAAAATGTGGCAGCAGCAATATTTGCTCTCAGTCTTTCTGGACTTCAAAAGTTTGAGAACAGAATAGGCTAACTCACAGAAGTCTGTTAAGCTGAGTTTATGAATGATATAAAAGTCAAAACAATGAGGTAGGTTGTGAACAAGACTATATCACTAGAACCTTTCAAATGTCCTTCTAGCAATATGGGAAGCACACAGAATGCAGCTGCACCCTTGGAAAACAGAATGGATTAAGTTCTCTTTGGTTTTGCCATGTATTTAAAACAGATAGAAACATAGAAGCTAATTTAGATCTCATGAATTTCGTTGTAACCAGAGATAACTTCATTTAAGTCAGTAAACACCTCAATAAATATAGAGTGAAAAGGTAATACAAAGTAGTCTTAAAGAATCAAAGAATCACAAAATCAGAATAGCCTGGGTTGTAAGGGACCCATCAGGGTCATAAAGTCCATCTCCTGGCCCTGCACAGGACCCAGAGTCACATCATGTGCCTGAGAGCACTGTCCAAACACTTCTTTAACTCTCTCAGTCTGGTGCTGTGACCGCTTTCCTGAGGAGCCTATTCCAGTGTCCAGCTCCACTCTGGGTGAAGAACTTTTTTCTAATATCCAAACTAACCTACCCTAACACAGCTTCAGGTCATTCCCTCTGTCCTGGCACTGAGCACTACAGAGAAGAGGTCAGTGTCTGCTCCTCCTCTTCCCCTCAGAAGGAATTTGCAGACTGCAATGAGGTCTCCCCTCAGTCTCCTCTTCTCCAAGCTGAACAAGTCAAGTGACCTCAGACACTCCTAATACAGCTTGCTCTAGAGGCTCTTTCCCACAGAAAATCTTTAGTAAGATACCTGAGTCTTTAGTGCTGGAGTGTGGTGTTCTCTTTGACAACTGTCCATATTGAATGCAAAACGAGAACACATCAGCTGCCAAACCAGAAATCTCCACTCATTTGTGAAGGCATATTTGTGTTCGATGATTTAAACAAGCAATTAGGTAAAGGGTGTTGTTACATCAATACTACTTCTATAGCTGAATGTTTATCAGAAAGAAGAAAGACCAGGCAAAAGCAGAAAATTATTACTAAAGCCATCAAAGAACATGAGGGATGAAGGAAACATTCGAAATAGGAACATGCTAGGGTAAACATGCAATGGTAATCACACAGGGAAAAATGTCAAAATAGTGACTTCTAAATACAATTAATATAAAATATTTTCAAGAGAGTAAAGGTTATCATGCTCCACTAGCTTTTACATCATTAGAGTTCATGGTGGATCCAATAACTAATGTTTTAAACTTGATGACAATTTCTAATAGATGTAAAATCAAATACATTGTATTGCTGGTTCACAACGACAGATAGAATTAATCACCATTAATTTTTTTTAATCTTGATATTTTGAGCTTTTCCCAAAACTAAAATATGTTCAAATTATTTAATTTGTTTACATACAAAATCTAGCTTGAATGCCACCTTGCACACCTTCAGTGGATACAGCTTCGGGTAATACCCATGTTTAATTCTTATTTCATGCACTAGGGGGTTCCCTTTCCCTCCTATTATGTAGACATTTCTAAATAGTTTTAACATATATATTTAAGTTAACAGGAAAAAACATCAAGTGTGGTTTTGATTTGCTGGTATTTTAGGTATATAGGAGTATTTATTTAGCACAATTAACTTTCATTTTATGAAGAATTTAAACTATAATCCTGTCTCTGATACAAGGATATGAAACATTATCCTGTATTTTTAATCTGCTTATTTACATATAAATATGTTTCAAATTTCTTGAGCTGTATGCGATTAAAATTTTCTAAAATAAATATTTTATACACTTGCTACTTACTTGTGGATAAAATCTGGTTTTTTTAAATCACAAACAAAACCACCAAGAACATAGAATTATAAAATTTTAATAAAGTTATAATAAAATTAAAAAGAAATTGGGGTAAATAAATATGGCAGAGCAAATATGACATTTTTCTTGTTTTATGGATTAAAATAAACTGGCTGTAGATTTTAAAACAGTATGTCTGTGGTTTCTTTTTTAAATTTGGAAAAACCTAATAATTCAAACTATATGTGCTATAGTACTACATTTATCAACAATTATTATACAATACAGCAAAGATTTAGTTTGGTGGGTGGGTGGTAATGTCGTCAGTGTTGTGAGATGTCTGTAAAGGCTGAGACTGGTTTCTGTTTCATGATAGGTTTACCTTGGTAGAAAGTTCCATCTTACATTAAGAATATGGCAGTAAAGGGAATGTTTTTGAGGACTTTGGGAAAGGGTAAAACTCTGAAGACATACAATGCTGGTCCAGTATCTTACAATATTCTAATAAGAATAGCAGTTCTATTCAAATCTTCTGTTACAACCAAATTTCTGAAATATTCATGCATTATTTATAGTAGAAAGATAGGTTGTAGTATAATGAGCCATTAATTAAAGACACTTCTGTTTCTAATTGTTTCTGTCTACATCTTTTCCCACGCACCCAAGCCTAGGACAATCTAAACAGGACTCAGTGACAGACTGAATATATCTGTTATATATCATGTATGTGTATCAACTCAATAGCCACCTAGCTAATACAGTAGATGAGGCAGGCAGCTTTTCAGTTGAAAAAATCTAGGTGTCTTTGTTAGGGTGAGCCAAATATTTCTCTGGTCTCTACTGGCTTTTTTAATTACATTTCTATTTTGATCACAGCTTAAACTAGGCATCCCAGATTACACAGGCAAAGATAGTACTGTATCTACACTTAGGATCTGAGACACCTTCTTAAAGTGTTTAAAGAGAAAACATTGTCTTTTCCTGTCTAATTTCAGAGAGAAGAAAATATCATGGGCTTAATTCAGTTAAATACACCTGACACATTCAGTGCCACTCACAAAGGTCTAGGTATCTATCCTGGTTTTGGCTGGGATAGTAGGGGTATTATCCAAGACTTCTGCACGGACCTCGCAGATATGGCAAAGAACATACAGGGAGAGCCACGCCCCTCTAAAGTGGAAGCTGGACCCCATATGCTCAAGTCTCTCAAAAAGTAATAGTTGTCTAAATATAAGCAACTGAGTAAAGCACTAAGTTTCCTGTAAGTGCTGCAAGAAAATTTATTTATTTCAATGAAACAAGGAGCAGTTGCATCTAGATTTACCTCTTGGGATGTGATACAGTGTGCCCTGAAGTGAGTGTCTTTCATCCATCCTCTGCTGGAATACGTAAATACTGACACTGAGAGAACATGGGAAAGGTCCTTTTGCATACAAAAACCAGTGCGCTCCAGGTTGTTTGTTGCCCTCAATGTCTACATTCTAATTAAGGCTCTAATAGTGTTATCGCCAGGCCTGGAACTGATAAGCCTGCCTGGGTACTCTAAAGTCATCATAGCCAAAATTATTCTGATAACATCATAAATACGAAATATAGTTTCTCTTTATTGTTTGTATATAGCAAAAGAAATCATAAATCATTTTAGTAAAAAAAAATTTTCTTAAACAGAGATGATGCATATCTATAGCACAGCATAGTTATTCTTCATATCTGTAATTATAAACTGGCAGTGCAACATGACATAGTTTTCCATCACTTCTATGTCTGAACAACTTGCTTTCACATTTGCAATTGCTTCAGCTACAATGACATAGTAATTTGCTAAGCTAATGCCAGATGCTTGTGCTTGTCAGTTCTACTTTTAAAAATTAAATCTTTGTTGGTTCAGTTTCTGCCTAGCTTCTTAATCTTAATTCTTATCTTATTACTTTAAATGTATGCTCACATGATTGCAATCACTACATTTTTTGCAGTCTAACATGTTACCATTTGTAAATTGACCAGCTTATGACTTGTAGCCTTAAGAAATGGTTAATATACTTAGCATCACTTCAAAAACGTGTCTCATTTCGCTTGCAGGGGCATGATAGGTTAGAGAAAGGAAGGTACACATATGTTAATTAACCTTGTCTCAATTCACAAGAGATATTTTGATAAGCACCAGTAACTTGATCAGCTGAAGCAGTCTGAATATATTCTGAAACCCTGTCGACATAGACAAAAATATTTCTGAGAATGTGGTTTGTGGAATAAATGTCCCCAGCTGTATGTTTGGTTCCTCTTCTGAAGATTACAACTATGAGAGCAGAGACAGTTATATGTATGTTTTCTGTTCATCTCTTTTGCCTCAGTACAAAGTCAAGTGACCCTTTTTGTACAAATATTTACATCTTTGGATTTTCTGGTGGGTTTTACTCCGTATTTTATTTAAAAAGTGATGAAATTAGCTTCAGAAAGCCTATGTAGCACTGGTGATGAATAAGCCATATGAAGAAGTGTGTTTTCTAAAGCAATGAGAGCCATTTGCAAAAAATTTGTTAAAGCAAGAATAAAGACAACTATGTACTAATCAGGACAACATCTAGAGAGTGTGATTCTCTGCATACCTAATATTGCAGTGCTGACAAAGTAGCTTGTGAGAGATTTTAATTTTGTCTGAAAATACTTATCAAAGCCTGAGGAATCACATTTGATGGCATAGACACCTGAATGGCAGAGTAAAAGATATCTAATTTCTCATTTGCTGACATAAACAAGATGATGTCAAATTTCAGGCATTACATAACAAGTCAGAATTTAGGTCATCAGTCCACCCATGGCTGGATAGCCCTGCATACACCTGCATGCCAGATTCACACTGGCAAACATATATATTATTGATTTGTTTATTTATGCATGTCAGTATGTGCATAAGAATATCAATGAATCCACTGATACCCATGTACATATATTGACTTCTCCATGGGTATGGAGTTCACTATATTGATTAATATATTTAATAATTATCCTTGTTCCATTCAACTAGTATTCACCTGACATTTACCAAACAGAATACCATTAAAAATATAGCACTTGAAGGAACGCGTTTCATTAAATTTGCGTATTTATACAGCAGGCATAATTTCATTACAAATTTCGTTAAGATTTTTCTTAGAGGAAACAGATAAAAGAACAGTTTCGTGCACTGTACATAAAAAAATCCCTCTGAGCAGAATGAAAGAATTGAAAAAAAAAAAATTGTATTATTGAATTTCATTGCCATCTCTATGATTAAACATATTTTTCAGCAGTAGATGCTTTTCAGTGTTTTAAATTAGTCTGTGCGAAAGTGAAGAAAATTAGGACAATACAATCTTGTTATGCCAAAATTTATAAAGGTGTACTTTCAAAGCATGTTCTGGTTTTCTAACTGTAAAAGACTGTATACTTTCAATAATACTGATGTTCAAACTGAAGCATCCCAAATTAATCCGTGTCAAAGTCATAAAGTTTCTGAGCACAACCAGATTAACAGTAACAGTATCTGAGAATTATTAAAGGTGTTCACATATTTTAAATGTGCTTCAGCTTATGATCAATAAAGTTAGCCAACCTCCTCCTCCAACACATTTTTTAAGTGTCACTTTCTAAAAGGCAGCATAATCTTACCCTGTGATGCCTGTTATATGATCACGTGTTTGAGTGGTTATGTGGGCCCATCCTGTAATTGACAGTCACCTGCAACATTTTTAACATACATTACAGTGATTTTTTTATTATAATCACAACAATCCAAGTTCCCAGTTGGTTTAAATTGTTATTTTTCTACCGGAGCCAGTGAACAAATATTGACTTCAGTGCGGCTATTTTGATTTATATTTCCAGAAGTCTTATCCCACTATGTGGAAATAAATGTTATTACAACAAATTGTGTTACCACTTCATTTGGCCCCAAGAACCCTTCGTTGACCATAGTAAATATTTTTCCTTATTGATGTCTCTTCCTAAATTTTAATGAAACACGTACACTTTTCTGTACATTGGAAGTCTATGGTAATTGAAGAGGTGTGCATGAGGATATGTCCTTTCAATGATCTCATTTAAAATGTTGCCAGTTACTTAGTCTTAAGAAGCACTTTATGTATAACTTCAAGTTTATACACTATAGTACACCACCATTAATATCACAGCTTAGATAAAAAGGATTCATCTAACTAATTCCCTTCCAAAATTTTGTGAATCACATGAAATTTTCCTTAAGCAAATATGCACTTACACAGTGTCATTGGATTGAGCACTGTAGCAGATCTCAAATATTTCAAAAAGCTTTGCAATTTCACTACTCAGAAAGTTTTGGCCTAGGGAAACAATGTCCTGCAAGCCCTTTAAGTTCTACATCAAAGTCTCTAAACAATAAAAAGGTATTTCAGAGAAGGGTAAAGGCAGATGTGGGAATGATTCACAGGAAAGATAGACTATCTTCCTGATATTCTGATATATCCTCCTCCAAGAGGAGGACTTTGCTCTAAAATTGCATTCTTCTAAAAATTTATGCTTGTCTATGCTGAAATTCCCAAATGAAGATGTAATCAGATAATGTGTTCTGGAAATATACCATCAGAAGTCTGAGGAATGCCTATTTCAAACAGTCTGGATACCAGTTAGTGCTGCACTGGATTCCACAACTTAAAATTTCTGGTTATGTAATTTTTCCAAAATTGCTAAAGCAGGCAATTTTAAAGGCACAGCTAATCTTGAGAACAGGTACAAAATCTTGAGAACAAGTAAAACAAAGCAGAAAGCAAATATAGCTGCGCCAGGAACTCTTTTAATTATTAAATGCATCTAATGGTGAGTGCAAAGGAAAAACATGAGAGCTGAAGAATGAAGCTAAAAATAGGATTATGGCCAAAAGTAAGTTACAAACAAGTGACTTAATAAGAAGGGAAATCACAGAATCAGAATGTTTTGGGTTGGAAGGGACCTTAAATGTCATCTAGTTCTAATTCCTCTGCCATAATAACTCACAGATTATTTGACAACTTGGTTTATTGTCAGTGAGTAATAGCTGACGAATCCATCCTCTCACGCTAAAGAATCCATGAAACACAGTCTCCAAATACTGGTGTTCTTTGGATCCTAAGGAATAAATGCTAATGTTTGAAAAGTCAGACCAATTCAAGAACCCACAGAAACATTGGAATGAGTTAATGAAGAGCGACTTTATTAACTTCTCAGTAATAGTGAGGTGTCCAGAAACAGACATCATAGAGACTAATCAACAGCTGTGCCTAATGTGTCATTTTCTTTCTGGATGCTCTAACAGGTCAGTTGTATATGGGTGATTTAAAAGACCTGCAATATCTAACAAAACTTAGATTCCATATCAGATGAAACAATAATGCATTTGGACCTAGTTGAGGAAGTACATGTAATAACTTTAGTAACAACTGAATCATGAAAATATATCAATGAAGCCCTGAGGGTTACCCTTCACCTTATTGCGTTATGTGAGGTTTTTATTAACACTTTGTCCAACAGAACAAAAAAGAACCTATATAATAGTGTCTCAAGAGTAGTTGTAATCATTTTTAAAACAAGATTAATTTAGAATTATTTGGATAACAGCCTCCAATTTCAGCTCAATTTCAGAATACTATAGTTTTAAAAGTAATTTTCATACAATACCTCCTTAAGAAGCTGTGCCATGTTATTTTAGGTCTGTGACACAATGACCGCTTTTTTGTCTGATGCTCTTTGGGTCTCTTATTGAAAGTGTAAGGAGGAAAGGACCCAGAGCTGAAATTAATTTAGGTTCTGTGTGTGTTTGGCTAGATGTCAATTCCAGTTTTCCAATAAATTTTATAAATTTCTGAGTGAAAATTGAGACAATTTTCCTCTTCTGTTACAACGTTCACATCCATAGAATTGTCTACTTTTCAGTAAAAGGCTTGCTGAAATGCAGTTCTCAGATCAACGTTATATAGTCTACATATGGATCTGGCCCTGAAATCCTACTATTTTCATGGATTTTGCAGCATATGGAAGCAGCTTCAGGAGGGCAGGAGCATTTTTACGTGAGTCAAAACCTGTGAGTAGTGGATATAATTACATTTTTTATTCCTTTGATAGAATTTGTGCTATGGAAGGTGTAGACTCAAGAAGACCAAATCCTGCTTTGCTAACAGTAGGTTCTGTATGATTTCCCTAGTGAGGAGTGTCGGTGTTCATTGGCAAGGTGTGGACTACCCTGTGTGAAAATACCTCATATGAGAATCCTGGTGGGGTAAGTTCGTAACTGTGGCTCCCCAGATTAACAAGTAGCTTCAAGCATGAAAGAAAAACACATACTTGAAGAATAGCAGCTGTTAATTCCTGTATTAGATTTAACACATTAGGAATTATTTGATAGTGAAGATGCTAGTTGAAATGTTTTTAATTGTACAATATTCACAGGCATTTCATAGATCCCAATAGGTCAATTATTTCAGTACCTATATTTGCACTGAGGATGTAGAATTTTAAGTCTTTTAATGCATCAGATAGAGCTGGGAAAGATTAAAATACATTGCTGCAGGATATTTCTGTTAACTTATTTTCATTGCCTTGAAAATGCCCAGTTGTAACTATAAAAAAAACCCCAATCATCTTAAATACTGATCTAGAAAAACAGAATGCATAGACAGGGCAGAACAGTTAATGACTTCTTTCCATGCCGAACTCCATGTCAAGAGCAAAATAGTTTACTGGTTTTGACTGAGAATCTGGATACCACAAATCAGAAAAGGAAACAAAAGAGAAAAACCCCAAAACAAGTAGGTAAATATTAAGGGGGAAAAGCCCCACATTTATGACACCTTGGTAATTATTTCAGTCCTCTAGAATGACTTTCAAGCTGTGAGTGCATGAGGAACTTTTCAGAAGACACTAAACGATCTAAACCATATTTTGAGAATTTAAGACATCGTCACATATTCAGATGACTTCATTGGTTTCTATAAAACATCGGAAGAACATCTGGCAAGAGCAGAAAAGCTTCTAAAGCTTTTTAAGGAGTAATGGTTTAAACTTGGGAAAAACAAATGTCAGTTACTGAGAGATCACATTACCTTTTAAGGATATGCATGTTCTGAAGAATGGGAGAAGCCTCAGTCACAGAGACTGGATATAAAGTAATATTGAGATAGTTCCTGGAAAAATGGGTACAAAATCTTATGCATATTCTTGAGGACACAAAAAATTTTCCAAAACAGCCAACAGAAAGCAGCTTTCTCATGATACAAAAACATGAGAGCTTTTTATTTCTTGGAAAGTTCTAAGTCCATTTTTTTGTTTTCAATTCCTGAAAATATAGTAACAGATCATAGAAACTTGTGATTTTTGGATGTTAATTGTTAGGTGACTAAAAGGAAAGTGACATAAAGTGTTAGGTGACTAAATCACTAAGATGCTCAATATCAGATTCTTAAGATACAAAAAAAATTGTAGCAAAATTAAATACTCAAATATATAATCTGAACTTTGAGGAGGCCTCAAAGGGATATTCAGTAAGAATTATATGAATCAGGTACATGAACTATAATTCCTTGTGGTCTCTACTTAAAATCCATAGTCTTGTGGAATGGCACACAAATCACATAAAAAGAGTTGCAATGATGAATTATCTTGGAAAACACAATGACGCGGGTTTCATGTTGACCGAAGACAATGAGGTTAGAGACAGAAGGTTGGGTGACGGTATTCCAGAAAAGCAGAGTTTGGAAGTAAAATTGAAAGATTATGCCAGTACTAATTTGCATAGTTACACACGCAACAGAATGTGACGTTGTTGCTGTCATCAGTGGTGTACACAGAAGAGAGCTGGAATGTCCTGCAAGTCTATAGTGAATGCATGATTAGAGGCACTGGGACAGGTTGGCCCTGGTACCCTGGATGCCAGATACTCACCAAAGCCTCGCGTTCTCTGCAGCTGGACAGGGGAGAGAAAATACAGTGACAGGTTCATGAGTTAAGGGACAGGAGACATCTCTTACTGTTCACTGTCATGGGCAAAACAGACTGAACTGGGGGATATTAATAGATTTTATTACTAAAAAAATCAGAGAAGGATAAAGAGTGTCCTAGGCGCTTGTCTGTACATTCCACATACCTTGCAACTCAAAACTGTCCAGCCTCCTGGGAGATCTCTGTGTGGTATTCTTAAATAGATTAACCCTAAACAAGACCTGGAACACTTTCAGAAGACTTAGCAACAGGAACATGCTGGTTTGAGCACCCTAGGGATATTCAAAATTCTCAAGAGCAATTGTAATTAGCCTGGAGGAGAAGGTGGAGATGGAAGGAGATGTCTCCCCCTTAGATTGGCTTGGAGAAGGCATAATTATTAATAGCTTCCAACAGATGGCTCCCGAAGTACAGACTTGACAGCAATGCTGATTATAAATACCAGATTAGTTTCATGACCTGTAATTCTATCATACCATAAGACAGTGTTACAAAGCACAACAACAGGATGGCCTTAGCTCAGTTCCCATGAGTGATAAATGGCACAACAGGAATCATATACTGCAAGTAAGGTATTACTTATAGTAATTTTAAGAACAAGCATACCAACATTATGAGAAAATAAATCAACACTGTGACCAGCAACTATTAAATGAATATAATGTATGCTTATATTTTTTTTTTTCCCTAATTCTTTCCACTAAGACTTGTTGTTAGCTCAACCTGTCGTGCCTCACCTTGAGGACAAAAAGTACTGTCATGGTTTAACTCCAGATGGCAAGCAAGTATCATGCAGCCCCTTGCTCACGCTCACCCCACAGAGGAAAGGGAAGGACAATCAGAAATTAAAATGGTAAAATCTGAAATTCGGGGTAAAACCTGTTTAAAAATTGAAATAAATTAACATAGCAGCAGCAGCATCCTAAAGTAATGGAAAGGGACACAAAAAAAAGAATAAGAGAATCCGAGAATAAGGGTTGTACAATGCAATTTCTCATGATCCACTGACCAATGCCCAGCCCACTCCGGAGCAGTGATTGTCTCCTTCCAGTCGACTCCTCCCCAGCTTATATACTGCACAAGATGTTCTGTGGTATGGAATATCCTGTTGGCTGGTTCAGCTCAGCTACACACCCTCACAGCTTCTTGTACACCTCCTCATTGTTAAAGCATGAGAAACTGAAAAGTCCTTGACTTAGGGTAAACACTACTTAGCAATAACTAAAACATCAGTGTGTTGTCAACATTATTCTCATAATAAAGCAAAAAAACTACTGCATTGTATCAGCTATTGGGAAGAAAATTAACCCTATCCCAGCTAAAACCAGGACACCAACATAGAAATAGTGGCAGAACAATAGAAAAATTCATGTTAACCTGGACATGAAGGCCATGATCAACAAAATCAATGAAAATTTTTGAACTTGTTTTGAAATTCTATTTTAAAAAACCATAAGATAGGGAGAATAGTCATTTAATTAATATCGGTACCATCTGGAATCTGACATGGATTTCACCCGAATCAGTTATTCTAAACAACTCTTATAACCACTGGAAAGAAGCAGGCATTTTGTGAGGCCTAGATGTCTAACACAGGAAAGATGCCTCACATCTTTAAAGAACCTACCTCTAAAGCTGTCTCAGAGAAAGGAAGGTCTTGTCCCTGTTACTCACAGTAGTCTTCCATTAGCTAGTCTTGCCTGTAGAACTGCAAAATCAAAAGTACAAATACTAAACAACAGGCTAGACATTCTAATGCAAAAAGATCTGGAAAGCTCTTTTTGGCTAGAGAATGCTAAACAAACAAGGCCTATTATCAGATGTAAAATAAAGCAATCACTTTGGACTTGTAAACTAGCTTTATTGTCTCAGAAAACTGAAAAAAAAAAAAAGGATCCCGTTCAATGAAAATTTTACTGAAAATGGCTTCTCAATGTGTAATAGTATTTAAAATGTCAACATAAGGTTATGAGGTCTGAGGAACAAAACAAAGGGCATTATGATCATAGAATATTATACCTGTCATTTAAAGCAAGGCTTGTTTTTCTCAACAAATACTGTGTGATGTTCTTCAATGTCTTAATATGTGCAAGGTTACAAACACAGAAACAATCTGGCCGTGATAGTAATCACGGCTTTGGAAAGAAAGTTCATGAGAACGAACTCTAAAAAAGACTGAGATACTTTTCATCAAATATGAATTAATAATATAAACACCTACTTTATAAACACCAATGTGATAAGTGCTAAAAGACAAGAAAAAATAAATAAGAGAAGACATTTGAGTTGACATTTTTCCTAATTATTAAGCATACTAATGGCAAAAATGGAAGGATATGGTGTAACGATAGTTAGTCTCTCACGAGGTGAGGAATTGTATCTGCAAACAAGACATCCAGACATCCAGACCTTAGAAAAATTTGAAAAAAATTGATCAGATATGCTTGTGAATCAAGAGTACTCAGGGAACAGCAAAACTTATTCTTTAAATACACAATAGAGAGTGTATAAATAGGTACTATACTTCAGAGTCTAAGCTGATCTCTGACTTTTTCTAGAGAAAGTGGAATTTTTTGCTACTTGTCAAGCGTTAGGAACTGGTCACAATGACAAACAAAGTGGATTTTCTGGAAAGAATTGCTTTAAACCAATGTGGTAATTACTGTGATGCAAGAAAAGTAAGATATGCATGAACTACTCCACAGGTCATTGTAGAAGGTAGCCTTCCTGACAATGGAGACAATAGAATTTTGTGTACTAACCAGAAACAAAAATCACAAGAGTCTAGGAACTCTATATGCAGCATTTCTGTCCTCCACAAGATGTGCTCTATGCATTCATCAAGGCTGTTCTATGAATCTGCAGACTCTCTTCCTTTTCAACATTCTCGCTTCAGTGCTGGTCTGACACCATCCAAGATAACTTTACTCCTTTAAGTAATGCAGTAATATAACACAAACAGAAGAATACTGTTAGAAAACATATATATACGTAGTCACATGTAGGTAGCTAAAAACCTGTCACATCATTCCAAGAGCACTTCAGGAGCAATAAACTATCATTCTTCAGGGGCACCCAGCTGTTCCAGGAGAAAGAGTCAAAAGAAACAGGAGATGCTCCACAGGAAGACTCATGTACAAGTAGTATCTTTCCCAGTACGGCTGTCAGTCACCACAACTCAATTTAGATTTCTATCATGCTCTGTTACACTTCTCTTACCAAGATTATGAGCTGTGTCCACAGACAACTCTCAAAATTTTCAATAGAACCTAAACCCAAACTGTATTTTCTTCATCTTAAATCTCTTGTTCATGACCCTGAGTTACCACTTTATAAATATAACTTGGTTTGAGTGATGATGGAATTTGTATCCCCATCCAGGTAATGATTGCCATAAAAAATGAGGTACTGCTAAAATAAAATATGTGCTTTGCAAATGAGTTGGTTTTGCAAAACAGTGAGCCCATTGCAAAATGGGCTCCCTCAAATAATAGCTAGAAAAGAGGAAACCTTGGTTTAGAGATGACATTGCTTTCTCCTTGGACATATCAATGATAAAGGAATAATAGTGAAAAAAGAATGAGTATAAACTGTCAATGACTAACTTTTTTCTGAAAATTAGAACAAAACTCTAATTATGTGTAGACAAGGAACATAACTCTTTTGGAGAGACACAGATATATCTATTAATTTATATTTATTTAGTATTAGAAAATGTTTTCTTTTACTCCTGTGTTCCAAAGAACTCTATTAGTGTAATAAAAAGTATGGCAGAATTCAGAGACACCTAGGAAAATGCAAGGGGAAGTTGGTGGATGAAATTTTGAATACAATATATCCTAGCTTTTATTATACCTTCAGGAGAGTAAAAAATCAACATAATCTCTTTATAAAGAAAAAAAAGCCACATTCCTCATTATGTTGTTGGGGTTTTAAAAACATTTTTTAAATTTTACTTTTTTTTTTCAGACAATATGAGTTCTTTATTTTACATATCATGGGTATTTATTTAATTTATGGTCAGTGAAAAACATCTTTGAAGGAAAATAAAGGATTTTTAAAATCCATATTTCCTGACCCAAAGTCTTCAGAAAATAGTTTTTCAAGTGTTAAATATGGTATTTGGCATAGCTGATGTAAGTATTTATATTATTTGAGGGTAAAAGTAAATTTACCTTTTTTGTAGCTTCAGTCTTCATATTTTGGGACGGTAACTGCTCTTCTCATTCTTTCTGCTATGATTAAAATCAAGTCAGACACTTTATATCTTATCTTGTAATACAAGTTAATTTGAAGGTATGACTGAATATGGGGATAGTCATACAAAGCAATCTACAACTTCTGTGTGGCAACAGTAATGATCTTCTTCTTTGTCCTTTGTGGATCTGTTGTATTCTGCCTGAATGAACATTGGTTCCTGTGTTACACACACTTAAATAAGTTAAAGGCTAGAGTTCAGTCCTACAGTTAATCTACTGACCTTTTTTAATTTTTTAATTTAAATTCAAATCAAATTCCAGAGAAGATTAATCACTGCAGTACCATTCACAAACATGTGCTCTGTTCCTGTAGCTTCAAAGAAATATATGCAATTTGCATATGATCAAAAATCAGTGGACTACAAAAACTAAATTTCATGTAAAGTTTATGAAGTTTCTGTATTCCCCAAGTACATTATGTAACACTACTAAGCAGTATGCAAGAACTGTGGCAGCTGAAACTGAGTAAAACCAGTCATTATGTAAAATAGGAAACCTTGTCTTCCTGAATACTCCTGAATGTGGAGTATTCAGAGCCTCCATTCTCCAGCTGATACCCACAACTACAAAAGAGAAATCAAATCTTGAAGACCAAGGGAATGTTGAACCTGTGGTAAGTGGTGCTAAGCTGCCCATATGACTTCCCATACCTATTGTCAGCATTAATTAATAGAGAGCCCTGATGCTCACAAAGAGGAATCTTAAACATCATCTAGCTTTTGGTTCAAAAGGTTTATGAAAGTCACTGTCAAGTAACAGACTGACTGCAGCTGATGGATGCACAGGGTTACCTTAAAGTATGGTGTTTGGGGTAAAACAGCTAAAGGAGTCCTTAGCAACTTAGCCTATGTGATGTCCTAGTCTTAATTGAAAATGCAAGGAACAAACAGTCATGCCCTTTTTTCCCCATGGTCACAAGTGATAAATTGGATAGCATGTTGCACCAGTTTTATGAAATATGAAGATCCTCCTGGCACATAAATTCTCTGTTGCTGCCTATGCCACCTTTATAACCATTTTTCAATATCGTCAAGGGTTCTGCATCACAGCAGAGGACTGAAGACTCATGTCTGAAATCTATTCAGTACAATAAGATGCAATTGTTTGGAACAGCATAGAACTCTAAATGTCTGTCTTATCTGTGCATGCCAGCTGAAAAAGAATTAAACACATACAAGGCCTGAGAAACTCTGGACACACAAATTAATCCCAGAATTGAACTGGTTTTCTCTCTTACTACTCATTTGTAGAATACATTAATTTTCATTGCAGTCTTCTGCTGAAAAACCCAGCCACTAACAAGTGCTGAGGCAAAATACGGCTTAAGAGGATCCTGCAAATACTTAAACTCTAAATGTGCCTTAAGCAGAAACAACCCAATATCCTGCATTTAAAATGAAAATATATTACTCCTTTGTGAGTAGTTAGCTGGAGCGAAGAACACATCTGTTATGAGGATTCTACCTTGTTTTTGTGCTCTGCATTCTTGAGAACAAAAGGTTAAAAAAAAATCATTTACAAATGTATATCTGCAAAGAACTTTGTATTATTTATTTGCTATTCTATTAAAAGTACTCTGTACATCTGCTATTTATCATTAAGTTCACTAACATAAAACTGAATCTGCCCTAAGGTGATAATCTAAAAAAGAGGCATTAGTGAGAGAAAATGTTATGGGAATGACAGAAGAATGCAGCTATATATTTTGATGAACAGTGAGTGTTCAGTGACCCAAGACAGAGGAAGCTATAAATGATTCATAACTTTGAGAAATTTTGTATTTTCAATAATATAAGACATAGAGTTCTGTCTAATTAAAAGTAAGTACCGTATCTATTCTAGTCTTAGCTCTTTTATTGGGTCCTGGCTTCAATAAAATTATTTTCATGTGATGCATGTTGCTATTTTAAGGGCCTCTGTATGGTGTATTCATTGATTTATTATTGTCTGATTTGCACATTGAAAACAATTGCTCTCAGGAGAATTACAATGGGATTTGATTCAGATGTAAATAAATAGCAGAAGAGCCTTGAGATCCCAGCACAGTTTGCTTCTTTTTGTAGAGCTTTCCAGATTTCCCAACTTGCCAGAAAATCTTTTTCAAACCTAAAAGCATAAATTTAAAATTTGTGACTCACTTTTTTCTGCTGTTGTTGTTTTTAACAGATACATTATTTATATAATGAATAGCTGCCTTTGACTTCGGCAGTATGGTTGTTCTTGCAGTCACTCCTCTTTTAAAGACAGACTAGATAAATGCTTCAAATGCTTTCATTTGATACCTGGAAATAATACCTTTTTGCAATTTGCTACAGAAATGCCCTGATTCTGCAAATATATGCACACAAAAATGTATTTAAAACATTTAAAAACTGTTTAAAGCTAAACATATAGAAAAACGTCACATGCCTTAAAGTTAAAACCTGCAACTTGTAATTTCTAGACACTTGGCATTCTGAAGGGTATCCAAAATCTGGATGCAGATACATTAAAGAGGTAATCAAGAAAACTTGTAAGTGCTGGCCAGAAAACTGCAGAGCTAGATAGAAGGAAACCTGAAATCCTGAACTTCCCTGGGAAGTAGGAAACGGAATGAGACTGCCAGCGAGTTCTTCTGACTGTCAGGAATGGATAACTGTTCTGGAAAAAGTTACCTAGAAAAGTATCCTTTTAAAAAAAAAACAACCAAAACTAAGAATCATACAGTTTTTGTGGATATTGTTTAGTCAAAAAATGGCAGTTTAAAGGAAATTACTGTAACAGAGTTCAGAGGTCTGTAACTCCAGTTGAGGAAAAATAACTTTTAAATACCTTGAGACTCTGTAGTCAGCACTGGTGAGGCCAAACCTCAGATCCTGTGTTCAGTTTTTGGCCTCACACTACATGAAAGTCACTGAGGTGCTAGAATGTGTCCAGAGAAGGGCAATGAATCTGATTAAGAGGCTGGACCACAAGTCTTACGAGGAGCAGCTGAGGGAGCTGGAGTTGTTTAGCCTGCAGTAAAGGAGACTTGGGGGTAGGACCTTATTGCTCTCTAAAACTACCTGAAAGGAGGTTGTAGCCAGGTGGAGGTTAGTCTCTTCTTTCTGGTAACAAGCAACAGGACAAGAGGAAATCTCAGGCTGAGCCAGGAGAGGTTAAGACTGGATTTTAGGAAAAATTTTTTCACAGAAAGGCTTTCTAACATTGGAACAGGCTGCCCAGGGAAGTGGTGGAATCACCATCAGTGGAGGTATTTAAAAACCTGTAGTTGGTGGCATTTGGGGACATGGTTTAGTGTTGGCAGTTGGGTTAATGGTTGGACTTGATGTGCCTAAAGGTACTTTCCAACCTAAACGATTCTGTGATTCTCTTTGAACAACGCATGTTTGAGTGTATAATTCATGATCTTATGTTTGTTTATATCCCTGTATAAAATTTTATTACTTCACCTTAGATGTAAACATTTTTCCACGGCTTTACTGATTCAGCCCTATTGATGACATTTGAGTGTGAGTTTTTGTGGGGGAGGATAGTGACTAGATCTCTGAAATGCTGCAAGTTGCAAAAACTTTTCATCAAAGATAGTTTCCTCTTATTGGTACCTCCTCTGATCACAGATATCCTTTGATCTTCTCCAAGAAAGTCCTTGGCTAGTTCTCTCATTTTTTTCTTTCCCATGTCTCTTGAAGCTACTACTAGGGTAGCTTTATTAAAGTTAAGAGATATTAAAAGATATGAAGAGAATGATAGATAACATTGCTAATAATAGGATTTTTGGAAAATTCTTTCTGCAATTGACAATTTTTAGTGTGAGTGCCAGCACGCATTGCAGTTGCAGCCTGACAGGCAGCATCCCACAGGGGCTGAGTGGAATGGGCCAAGATTGTGGCCAGTGACAGGGACCACTGAGAGCCCCCAGAACATCTGGGACCATTGAGACAAGACTAGGGCCCAGACTGGGTGTCCTATCACAAGCATTTGAACGTGAAGAGCAAAGGGTAGGTGGGAAAAGAAATAACAAGCTGGGAAAGGTAGAAGATAAGTTAGAAAGATGGACATAGAGTTTAAGATAGTTTAAGGCTTTATGTATCACCCAAAAATCAGTACACATTCAGAAGTCATACACTTTGTGGTCCTTAAGGTATATTTTATCCAAAAAAGGTTGTCTTGGTGTCTTGAAAAACTTTTATTAATGGCATGGTTTCAACGCTAGACACTTCACAATTCACCTACAAAACATTTGTTCTACAAGATGTACAGTTTGCCTTCCAACTAGCAGCCTGACTTGGTGAGAGGATGTAGGTGAACCATCATTTACCAGTGCCTGGGTGGGAGGTCTAGGCAACAGACCTTCAAACATGAGGGAGTAGATTCACTTCTTCATCTGCCTGCTTTTTTACTAGCCCTGCTTTGACAGGACCATTGGCATTATTCCTAGAATTAAATAGACAGTATGAGAATCCCACTGCAGCTCAGGTATGGGTCAGAGGGTTTGAGGAATATTCCAAGAGCTGAACAGCTGTATACGTATGGCCACTAGGAGAAATGCTGTTCCCTATGGGCTTTCAATTCCCTGGTTTGTTAGAGGATACAAAAGAATTCTGAAAATGTTCAGAGGTCCATAAATTTCTAGTACTGTTTAAGCATGATTAATAAGTATCAAAATCCATTCAATAAGTTAATTCCCTGTTCTTCAACTCCTCTTTGGCAATCTCTATAGATATCATAATGATGACTTTGAGGTTTTTTTAGACTGTAAACTGTCTGCTTCTTTCTCAGTATACAAAATAGATCTCAGGTGTCATTTGACACAAGCAACATTTCAATAACTCTTAAAGTAAACCAAGGTTTGGTTTAGGGTATTTAGGTCAGTAGAAGAGAAATTATTTAGTTTGAAAGCTTTATTACAGATTAAGCAGAAAGAAGATGAGGGAGCAATTAAAATATTTTAGATTCTTTAAGTTTCAGATTCTCCAAATCCTTCAAGGTCAGCAAAGAGATGGCCAAGATTAATTCCAAAAGTTGTCTTCAATTCAGTAATTGTAAAATAGTTATAAACACACTTTCAAAGATGATTCTCATAAGAGAATAAAAGAGTGAATTCTGATTCTAGCAGAGGTTGAGAACGAAATATAAAAAGATAAATATTGCGATATTAACAGCTGTATAGTTGTAGAAGAGGTATCAGGTTGGTGTTAGGTACATTTTAAGGTATAATTAGCCTGCACAGTACAGTCCCATGCAGAAGTACTTGAGCTATTATGAGAATGACAACCTAACTGTATTGTGTCATTTTTTTTAATACTGATCTTTCCTGTAGAGATAATTGTTTTAAAGTACCAAATATCCTGTGCCTTGTAAAATCATCAATTCAGTTTAAAGTAAATCTGTCCTGACTCACTGACATTCAGAGCACAATAAAGATAAAGACCAAATGCTTCAGCCTTTAAATAGAATTGAAACTACTAAGTTTAGATAGTATTCTGTGAATAAGTAGTGGTCAGGCTCGCTGGGTAGAATATGAAATAATATTTAATATGTGTACACACAGGTCCTGCTGGTTTTGGATTAATGTTTACAGATATCCCCTTGAAGATTCCTAAATTTAATAGGAAGCAATGAAGCTTGAATTATTTTTCCCTCAACCATCTCAAATGATTTTTGCAAAATAATTATTGTAAACTTTGCTTATGGATATTACATTATGTTCTTATGAATGAGATGTCATCATTCATCTGAAGGGGGCGGTAAGCCTGGAAGACATAAAGTGATAGGGAGAAATCGTTAATTACTTTTACTGTAAAAATCTTTTACCAGAGTTTGAATCAACTCCCATCAGCCCCCTTCCATGTATCCATGAAAATAAATTTGTTCAAAGATAAAATAACTCACCTATTCTTAAAGCAAAACATACATTAGATGAAGCACTCGACTGCCACCTCCTAAGTTTGCAGCACTGGTTTAAACTGCCCAGCAGAAATTACTCAGAGTACCTAGAGGTAATATTGAAACAAGCCAATGATTAGGAGACCGGATGAGGGGAAAGTTAAGTCAGATGGAAGACACTGCCTAAATTCTTAACTCTAAAAAGATGGAATAGTTTAAAACATGATATTTAGATAATTTTTCTGTGTGTTTCCCTGAAAGGTAAAAAGATTTACCTTCATGTTAATTACGTTTAAGAACCCAAACTTTTCATGCTTTTGTTTTCTTCAGAAAATGATAGGCCTTGATAATATCATCAATATTAGGAAAATAGTAAAAGTGTTTTTGTCTAATCTGTTTTGGATAGAAATGTCAGAGCTAAATTGGGTAAGCATATAATTGGCTAAAAGTTATAAATCTTAATTTATGTTCATGTCAGTTAGTTCAGGCGTATTTAAACATCCAGCAGAGCTCTAATAAAAAAACCTACATAACTGTCATTAAATTATCAGTTTCAGTGATACCTATTTTTTTTTCTAAAAATAAGCATTTTCCTTTATTATTACAATCTACAAAGTGAATCCACATGTTAGATAACAGCATTAAAATATGAAGATTGTGATTTGAATGTTTATGGAAATTTTGATCCATATAAGAAAACTGTTTAGGCCAAAAATTGCTTTCCTCATCTATAAAAATCTTTCATGTGATTAGAAACACTTCTACAGTCTTAAAAGTCCACTCAAAATCAATCTTGCAAGAGTAAGTGTGCAACTGGGTTGTGGATTACAGACTAAGATGTTAACTATTAGCTTTGTCACCATTTGAGTATCTAATCCTTCAGTTGTGCATGTGTATATTAACTCCAGCAGAGCTCTGGGAGGGAGCAGGGATGTGCCTACATAACCCTGTGCATATCCACACTTTTTTTTCCCACTTTTTTTGAGAGGTATTTTACTACTTTTCAACACAGCTTTCACATAAATTAACCTTTCTGAAAAGAAATTTCAGAATTTCTTTTTGGACTGAAGAGAGAGGAGTTTTATAAAAATCTGAATTTGTCCATTAAACTTATGTCATTTAAACTCTGAATTAATAAAATCTCATTAGAAAATAGATGAGATTTATTTTAAATGCATGCTTATATATGACTGTGCAGAAAAATGCAGGACTAGATAATGATATACAGTGTACATATCCTGTATGCATTTCTTTTCACTGTTCAAAGAGTTTTGGGGTTTTGTTTGCTTTAGAGTGACAAAATCAAGAAATGCCTAGAAATTTTATACAACAGTGCTCTAGCAGAAGTTGTGACTCTTCAGTCATTTATAAAATGAAAAACATTTTCTTTTTCATTATAGAATTATACTCTCTAGTCTTTCCTTTCAAAACCACCTAGCTTGTAGAATATTAATTGTGTTGCTTTTTAATAACATTATCTGAATAACACTACATGGAAAATGGTGTAATTAAGACAGTATCACTATATCAGGATATTTTCAAATAATAGTTCTCTCTTGCTGTTACAGAAACACCAGATCTGCTGCAGTGATCCTGGATACAAAAGACATGATCCTATTTATTTTCAAAAGAGAGGTTTTAAACCTGTAGCAATGTTACAGTAAAAAGCTTTGCTGAATTGTGCTTATACTATTTATTATCTGTTGCATTTGGGAGATTGTGGAATAAGATGTAATTCTCTGTGCAAGGGCAAAACAATATGATTGTGACCAGGTTAAATAAAAAATCTGTTTGAACTGTTCCACTCTCTCACTGGGCTGGTGATGAAAAGTGGAATTAACTGTGTGTAAATCATTAGAGATACGAGGAAAATTAAGACAAGAGGGTCGTCTAGGTTTTCATAAAGATAATAGCTAAGTAGCAATAAGAACAAAATCAAATCCCAACACATTCTTATCTTTACAACAAATGAGTTGTCATGATTAAATCAATGGATCTCCTTCCCTGCCTAAAGCACAAAAGCACAATGATCTGAAAACTCTTAGAAACATATGTCCATGTCCTTTTCTCCGTTTTCACTGTTGAAGCAATCTTATCATTGATATCACATTCATGTTTTATGTAAACCACTCAGCACTAACAATTGCCTTTCCATATTGTCTCAATAGGTTTATTACTGAAGGAAGAGTGGCTGCATCAGAATGAAAAACTGTCAAGGAGCCCACACCCTGCTGGACAGCTCCAAATTAATCATATAGTTCATTACAAAAACAGCATTTCCCTTCTTTTCCAGATGACAGTGATTATAGCCAGCCATGGAAAAGTTTCTCCAGATGAGGTGCCTGAAGGAGAGCACTAATCTGACTCTTCTGAAAGAGCAATGCTTTCCTTTCCCAGAGGCTACAAAACACCATAAAAGAATGTTCTCCTTGGCTTCCCCCCATCTTTTCCCCTCAACATACACTTCTCAATTTATTGAACAGCTTCAGAATCCTGAACTGCAGAACTTAACTCCTGCATATCTGAGGTAAAAGGGATTCAACCTGATTAGCTTGACTTTCCTTCAAGTCTCTTTGTTCTTTTCCATCTTACATTGAAAAGGAAAAGAAAGGAACAAAAGTGGGGGGAAAGCACACCAACAGCCATGAATGGTTAATCTACTTCTTTAAAACACCCCATTTTCTAAGGCACTTAACCCATGAAGTGACACAGAATAAGACAAGAAGGAAAGACTTTTCATGAGTCATAACCTTCAATGTGGTTAATGAAGGCCAAGAGGTTGTGCTAAGCTTACTGGTGGTCCCTTAGTTATGGATGACAGAAAAATTGAATACTTAGGATAAATCCACAAAATGGTCATGTGCTTGCTTTTCAGGAGTCACTATGCCTTCTCTTGACCAAAAGGGAGGGTGGGGGGGAACCAAAGAAAGAACCAAACAAAATAAACCTATAGGGTACTCTCAACACATAAATCTTAGTTTCCTCTGGGGAAGGGAGGAATGGGTTTGACACCTGTGAAGCATAAAGGGTACCTTGACCTTTTCAGAGCAGTTTCTTGCTTGAGATTCATAAGTAACAAAAGAGACAAAGATTAAATTGTATGGCACTTTGTCACTTGGTTTGGTAATGTTTGCTGTTCTCACAAAGGATGTGGAAATGTTCCTCAAAAATAGTAAACTTGGGATGCACGAGGTATTTTGACAAGAATTTCAGCAAGAGGAAAATTTGAACCAATGGACTCTGGCACAGACACAGTCTACATTTATGGTTGAAACTTTTACTGACCTGGTAACCCTTATGAGTCTCTTTAGGGACCTACACTTGTCTGCTCAATAGGAAGGCAAATCTCCGTCCCAACATGACACAGTTCTAAAGGTCACGAAGACTTTCTCCTTTTCTCAGCTTTACTATATTAATGGATTTTTTACAAAATGGGGACTATTCTTCAAAAAACTAAAAATCTGCAAAGGTATAAATTGAAGGAGCTCTTTTTCCTTTACTCTGAGGTTTGTAATATATCTTATTTCTTATTTCTGGTATCTAAACCACTGTTTTGTTTCTCATTACAAACTACAGGAAAAATCTTATTCTATATCATTATTTGATAAACAAGTCAATGCAAGAGACATATGTTATTCCTCAAAAACAGCAAAAATGTAAACATCTGCTCTAAATCCCCAAATGAAACACACTTTCCTTCGGGACATTTAAGTTTTCATTTCCTGATAGATCATCTTTCGTGTCTCAGCCTTCTTATGGGAAATCCTGAAGCCATTACTCTGGATAAGAATAAATAAATGTAAGAACTCCAAAGCAATTAGGGGAAAAAACCCAACCCAAATCACGCCAAAACATCCCTGATTAAATTGTTTACAATATACGCAGGCCATGTGATCACAGCTAGATAAAACAGGGTTAAAAAGATTGACAAGAGTTTTTCATTTTTTTTCCTCCAAATATATGTTAAGAGGTCTTTGTACTTTATCTTTGTATTTGGAGGATTAGTGAAGATGAGAAAGGACTGGATAAAACAGGTTTCTGCTGCTTTGAACACAGGCTTGAATACCTTGATGTGAATTTATGTGGAACTACAATACAGTGTTAGGGCCTAGTACAATTTGGATGGAAAATCAAGAGTCAGAGGGCAGTAAGAATGTTCTTTTTGATCAGCAAATACTAGTGTGGAAGTGTTAAAGGACTGATTTCATTATGGTGTGAAAAACTCTTCTGAAAAACTATTTTGTACCTTTCCCCAAATAAATGTCCTTGATGATGCAAACTTTAATTATGTGGTTGAAATCACCTTTGTTGGAAATCTACTTAAAGACTGAAAAGGAAAAAGACTGAAGCCATTGGCCAGTGTTCTCACTGCGATGTCAGTACAAGCAGATCTGAATATGCAGATTTCTCAGAAAGGTTTGACCTGGAACTAAAAGTACTAATTAAGTTAATTTTACGACTTATCGCATTGACAATTTACCCTTTTGCAACTCAGGATTTTTGCAAGATGCAAACAGATTCCACAGTGCATTCAATACTGTTCAAAATATACATAAAGCTATGAGACAAAAGTAACACAGGATAAAATCCTGATGCTAAAGACAGTGGGCAATTTTTTTAATCATTTCAATGTACCTAAAATGATCTGAGAATCTTTATTACTTTATTGCTTTCTGACACAAGATAGTCACTGACATGCTACGTTTCTAAAAGACCAGGTTTAAACAGTACTTACTTCCTGAAATACTAAAGTATATAGAGTTTGTATATTCAAAATTTGAATTAAACTGAGTACTGGAGAGGGAGAGTTGAATACCAGCCAGTTGATTTAGATAAGCCTGAAATTAAAGCAGTTGGAGAGGTTGAAAATGTTTGTCTGTATCCACGACCATGAGATTATGTTGATCATTTATTTTGTTGTGTTTCAATACTGGATCCTGACCTGGTTTTCTGCTCTAAAAGAGAGAGTGTGTCTTTCTATGTTACTGAAAGTAATATTATGACCTATTTTTTGCTGGTACCTTCACTCACTTTTTCCAAGTTTAAAATTAAGTATAAAATTTATTAACAGTCTCTCTAGAAACAGGATTTAGATGTTTATTCTTTATCTTTTGCAAATCAGCATGTTTACAGACATTAAATCTGTGAGTGGGTTGCAAGGTGTTGGCATTAAATAATTACATTTCAATTAATTGGACAAACCTTACTCTTACTGCATAAAAGTGAAAGTAGAGATTATATTTTTGCTTGTATTTTAAGAATACTAACAGCTGTACTTTTTTATGGCTTATATAACAAATTAATTAGAAAATTTTTATTAGTTTTTCATTCACATTTTTTGATTAGAATACTGCTAGAATACTATTTAGGATATCTTTTTTGATCCATTTGAGATTGGTGTAATTAAAACTGTAGATTTGTAAGTAGCCAACTGCTTAAATTAGAATCTGCATGCTATGTTGAATTTTAAACGTGAATTCTGTAAAGGCTTTGTTCCAGCTTCCTTGAACTAACAGGGTCAAATTCTGCTTGAGATGTACATCTGGCTCCAGTTCCTGAAACAGGACATACTGTATTTTACAAAGAGCACTAAAGATCAGCCAAGTGACCTTTTATGTATTTTACAAAAGCAGTTGCGCAGTGTGCAGCTGCTGTGGTATTCTTCCAAGGTGTTCCCCTTATTTGTCCCTCTGCTTTTCCCAGTGTTGCAAACTGAAATTATTCTATTGCTAATTACAGGTTATATTATTAAATACCAGTTGTTAAGTAGGAGAGCAAGAATGTCTGGAACTAACCTCAGCAGTTCAGTGTCCAGAAAATAGAGAAAAAAAAACCTCAAAAGATTTCAGATATTTTTTCTTCCAAAATAAATTTTAATATTGTGAATCATCAAAAGAAAACAAAACCAAACTCAAATATATGCTCTTTGACATAATTTGTCTTTCTACTATTATGTACCCCAGAACCTGAAATGACCCAACTTCCCTGAAATTCAAAATAGAAGAGCAATCTTTTCAAACATACATCCAGTGATTATACTCATCTAGAAAGGACAATAATGCTATAAATAATAAATTAAATTGACTGTGAAAAATTATTAGCAAATAATTTTTGGTTCAGTTTGTACAAAATTATTTCATATTGATATATGCTTTTAATTAAACTAATCTACAGTTAATGGTTTCTATGCAATTATTTAATATATAATATGTGTAAATGTATTTATTATACCAAATATTCAATATTATCAATATTATGATACAATATTCAATATCATAACTGTAAGAAGTGATGATATTTAATGGAGACTTTTCTTCCCTTGAAAACTCATACTATTGGCCACAGCAGTACTTCATTAATTTCTATCAGTTTGAATCCTGAGTTCTACTTGGGAGCTTTGTTTTTGTACATCAGAATCTATTGAATTCCCTAAAATGTATAGAATAAATACCTGTATGTATTTATGTAACTGAGTATATATATTAACATGTACACCCACGCAGACATATGTGTCTGGTTGGAAATAAAAGGATAAATAATAGAAATACATTGTTAGAATGTCAAGGTTAAAAACAAAGAAGAAAAGAAATAAAACACCACCATTAACGAAAGAGGTCAACAGGATTCAAAGTTCTATGGCCAAAAAGACTCTGATAAAAAACTTAGCTGCTGCACTAAATCATGTTAACTTGATAAATGCAGTATAAACAACTGGCAATCATGTAAGATCTACACTGCAGAACAGATCTTTAAATGCTTTTACAATATATTAAAATCATATGAATCATTAAGTCATCTTAGTTGTTTGAGTTTTTTAACTGTTCAAAGAGAGTTAAGATGTTATTGTCTTTAACTGTAAAATTTCTGGAAAAACAATATCAATGATCTCACAGATTGATTTGCTAGGTTTTCTTTGGAGAGATCTCATTAGTACTGAATTTTCACTTGCCTGTTCAATGAGTGTCTTACACTCTAATTAAGCTGTTGTAAATATTAGTAAAAAAATGGAGCAGCTCATTGTTGTGTCAGATGTTCCTTTATATGCTTGTTTTGATGACAGCACAAACCCTTAGTTTTCCAATCAAGTGAACAGAATGTATATGTGCATTTGTTAAATTAGATTATACCAGCCTGTGAGACAGAAGTGGTGCAACTCCATGTTAAGAGTATCTTTTCCATTCTCTAGGACACAGTGCTCATCTCTCCAAGGTGACTATGCCAGTATTTAGCTGGGCTGAAGGAGCTGGAGTTTAACCAAAAGTCAAAACTTCCCTATTTTTCTCTTCTCCCCTTCTCACAATCCATGCCTTGTAGTGACAGAACTTCAGAGAAACTGTAGTGCTGGAAGGCCAGTTGTCTTAGACATCCTGAGGAACGGAAGGAACACAACTAACATCAACTCTGTTAACTGATGCATTGGTGAGACATTCGTTTCCACCTGGCTGAGGTCAGTGCAGTCTTCAGAGCAATGTGATTCTGGTGATTTCAGACAATTTCAGGGAAATCAGAGTCAGATACATTAGTCTGTATGTCAGGTCTAGACCTGAGGACAAAAGAGAGTTCATTTTATTTTCAAGACAGAACCACAACAACCATTCAAATGACCCTGTTTTACCTCAACAAAGCATTTCTATAAAGTCTATTTTATTATCATCAGCAGAACACCATAGCTGTTACACTATTAAGAAGATAGGGAGAGAGTGACTTAGAAATTAAAGGAGGTATAGGTCAGGAGGTTTGGAAAACACAGGGTACATTGGTCAAAACTGATAGATAATTCCTAATGATATAAGCTGAGAAAAATAGAGAGATGTAGTATTTATTACCTCTATTTATTCCATCAGGAGAGAACAGTCAGGTAGGCAAACAGAAAAAGCATGATTAAGTACCTGTTTTCCAAATGAAATAATTCAAGAAAAATAAATAAATATTATTAATAGTTTAATATAGTTCCATTGAAGAGAAAGCATGCCTCAGATATTGATAACTACTCCAAACAGGCATACCTGTGCTCCTCTAAAGATGCATGGGCTGTCAATGCAGGTCTTTCTGTGCTTGCAAATGATACTGAATCTTTAGACAATTACAGCCTACTGCGACATTCTATCTGCTAAGAGATCAGGGCCAGCTATCTGCTGTCAGTGAGCTTCACTGCAGCCCCTGGAACTGCACTTTGTCAGAGTTTCTGGCATGGAAATTCTAATAAGAGTTGTATGAGAGACTGAAATAAAGCTGTAAAATAACAACCAATAATCAATCATTCCTGTGCTCATCACAGACTGTATATACACATGAAAACTCACAGAAGCCTTAAACCCCCTGTTTTTCAAACTATTAAATTCTTGAACTTTGAGAGGTTTTCTCATTGTTGTAACAAAAGTGCTTGTCATAACTGTTTCAGAAAGTATCAGGGAGGCAAACAAGATCTGCTTCCCAAGTAACAGGAGTTTTTATCATATAGGGATAAACTGATGGTCAAAAATAGGCATAAGCACAATGAAAAATAGGTCATGTTCACTCATCTTTTTTCTTGCTTGTCTCAAACTGTTCTGAGAGATTTAATTTCAGAACAGGAAAAGATTCTCTTCGGACTAAATGAATCCTTTTTGGCATTTGAATTCAGCAGCTTAAGCACTTCCTATAATTAAGTCCAAAGAAATACTTATTTTAGGCTTAAATAAATCCCCTTGGAGCTGTCAATGAATACTGCCTTCTCTGGGCTCCAAAGAGATGTAGGGGTCCAGGGATTTCTCTTAAGTGCCTCATTACCCATTAGCTTGCAAAACACATTTATTTTCAATACCTGTAATATGATATAGAGTTTTAAGAGAGTTAAAAAAAAAATCTAGTATCCAGCAGGAATGTCCCCTTATGAAATTTAATATGGAACTAACTTCAATCCCAGTTTTTTTCCCTCATCGAGTGTAAGCTAACATGAAACACCATACAGGAAGTTTTTTTCTTTCTGCTTTTTAGGCGCCTCATCCCCACCCCCATCTTTGAAAACAATGTACAAAAAGGGACTCTTCTGCTGCCTGCTAGAGGTGTCTAATTACTAGCTGGAAACTCCATTCATTGCCCAGGTGTTAGAAAACACAGCCCTCTAATAGCAGGCCATTGCACTCCAGTGAACTTGCCCTGCAGGGGTTTGGACTGTTCAAGGCCAAGCCTAGGGTAACCTGTTCACAACTGTATGGAGGAGGTCTATAGTTCTGTTTATAACAGTCCTCCCTTAATTGTTGTTCTTCCTTCACTATCCCCACAGATATTTAAGAAAAAAAAGCCATTGCAGGAAGAAGCAGATGCCTACAACCACCTGTACAGCAATTCTTTTATGCATAGAAAGTCATTGTTGGCTCTTGTGCAAAAGCAAAACAAAGTATGCATGCATGAGCAGTTATCAAGTGTTAGTGCAGAAAATAAATAGAATTTTTTTAAAAACATAAATCCACAAAGCAGTCACATAAAGACGTATTAAAAGAAATATAAAAGTGACTTGAAGAAATTAAAAAGAAGCTGTTTGAGGCAGAGCTGCAAGTTATTGATTATATTCTCACTTCTAAAGATCAAATCTAATTCCTTTCCTTTCCTTTCTTTTCCTTTCTTTCCCATCTTATTTATTTGGGACTGGAGACTGATGGCATAAACAGACACGCTGTCTTGTGCACTTAAATAGTTGAAGCATCTGTGCACAATAGTCATATAAACCCTCATGTTTGTCTTCCTGACATTTCAATTTAATTTTATAGCCGTTCTTAGAGCACTAGCAGAGACAAACACATCCCTTTCACACAATTGGCCAGAGCTTCAATCTTGCAAGAGTTCAATTTTAGCTAGTTTTAAACAGTTTAGTACTCAAATTCCACAATGTGTATGCCAAGAGACCTGTCCCTGTTGGTGCAAAATACACTGGGTGTAACTATAATTGAGTTTTAGTTCAGATCAAGAATGCACTTTTGAAACCAAATCTCCTGTTCATTGTGGAACCACTCTCCTCACATAGTCTGAAAGAGTGAGTACTAAATGGATTTGTAAAATGCTAAGTAAAATGCAAGAGGTGAGCAAGGAACAAACTTAATTTCTCGAAACTAGCAATGGATATTCAGCCTGTGGGACTACCCTGGATTTCGTGAAATGTCCTAAAAAGCATAGAGTGTTGACATACCAGGCCCTCAACACCAGCTGGGTCCTGTAGTGTGAGTTGTGCCGCAGTACTTACTAATGCTGATGTGATGAGTGAGTATGTGTTGAGCATCTGTTGAGCAAGATATTCATCAGACCAGCAATCTCTAGATAGTTTTTTCTACCTCGTCTGTCTCTGAAGTGATAGATAGATAGTCTTTCTGTACACAATTGTTTATGAGCCCCTCACAGAATCACAGAATCAATGAGGTTGGAAAAGACCTCTGAGATCATTGAGTCCAACCTTTGACCGAAAAACACCATGTCAACTAGACTGTGGCTCTAAGAGCCACATCCAGACTTTTATTAAATACCTCCAGGGATGGTGACTCCACCACCTCCTTGGCAGGCGATTGCAATTCTTGACAATTCTTTCTGTGAAAAATTCCTCCTACATGTCTGGCCTGAACCTCCCCTAGTGCAGCTTAAGGTTATGTCCTCTTGTCCGCTCACTGGTTGTCTGGGAGAATAAACTGACCCATATCTGGCTACACTCTCCTTTCAGATATTTGTAGAGAGCAATAAGGTCTCACCTGAGCCTCCTCTTCTCCAGGCTATACAACTCTAGCTCCCTCAGCTTCTCCTCAAAGGACTTGTGCTCCAGACCATTCACCAGCTCCGTTGCCCTTCTCTGGACGGACTCCAGTACATTTCCTGAATTGAGGGACCGGGAACTGAACACAGAACTTTACTTGTGTCCTCACAGTGGCAATTACAGGAGGGCAATCACCTCCCTCATCCTGCTGGCCACACCATTTCTGATACAGGCCAGGATGCCACTGGACTTCTAGGCCACCTGGGCGTATGCTGGTCCATATCCTGGCTGTTGACCAGTACCGCCAGGTCTTTTTCTACTAGGTAGCTTTTCACTCTTTCCCCAAGCCTGTAGTACTGCATGGGGGTTTTGTGACCCAACTGCAGCACTCAGCACTTGGTTTTGTTGAACATCATATGTTGTCCTCTACCCATCAATCCAGCCTGTCCACAGAGCCTACTTACATTCCAGCAGATGTAGACTTCCACCCAGCTTGGTGTCGTCTGTGAATTTGCTGAGGGTGCACCAAACCCCCTCATCCAGATCATCCATAAACATATTGAACAGAGCTGGCCCTAATACTGAGCCTTCTGGGACACTACTAGAGACTGGCTGCTAGCTGGCTGCAGCACCGTTCACCACCACTCTCTGGGCCTGGCCATCAGCCAGTTCTTAACCCAGTAAGAGTGCACTTTGCCAAGCCGTGGGCTGCCAGCCTTTCCAGGAAAATGCCATGGGAGATAGTGTTCAAAGATTTTGCGGAAGTCTAGCTAGCTTTTCCATTATCCACTACGTGGGTCACCTAGTCATAAAAAGAGGTCAGCTTGGTGAGAGGACCTGCCCTTCCTAAACCCGTGCTGACTGGTCCTGATCTTTTAGTTGTCCTGTATGTACTGTGTGATCCCACTCAACACGAACTGGTCCTTAATCTTGCTGTAGCTGCCTGGATCCTCCTTCCAACCCTTCTTGTGAATGACATCCCACTAGCCAACTTCTAATTGTCTGGGATGTCCCCAGTCAGCCAGGACTGATGATAAATGGTGGAGAGTGGCTTGGTGAGCTCTTCTGCCAGCTCCCTCAGTACCCTCAGGTGAATCCCATCCAGCCCCACAGACTTATGAGTGTCTAAGTGGCACAGCAGGACACTAACTACTTGCTCCTGAAAGGGGGGTCTATTCTGCTTCCTGCCCCCATCTACCAGGTCAGGCAGCTGGTTGCCCTGAGGATCACCAGTATTTCTGTTAAGGACTGATGAAAGGACCACATGAAGCACCTCAGTCTTGGTGACAATTTCTTTCCACATCCAATAAAGGTGCAGATAAAGAATTCAGAAAGTATGAATAAGGAAACTGAGTATCACAAAGCAACTCCTTTTTTCATATATGAATATCAAAGTGTTTGTAAACCGACAAATGACTGGTAGAAAAACAGTGTCGTCCTGTATGTTGAAGTAAACTTAAAACTTGTGTTTGTGGAGTAGAAGTACATTTACTTCATGCTATGTGGACATCCCTACAGAATGAGATTTTGCAGGAATCACGGAAAGTGATTCATGTGATTGCACTGAAACACTTATTTTAGGATAAGATATATCTGCTGATATGTCCCTGAATATATATCTACACACACATACATTTTCACACATATAAAATATTATACATTATACACATATGAAATTAAAGGGATGGTATATTAGTGTATATTTGTTGGGGTGAATAATGAACATAATGCTCCTCATCTGTATAGCTGGAGAACAGCCTGATGTCTACACAGAGTGTTACGTGAGTTAAAAGACATGGTGTCTTTTCCTTGTTCTGTAACCTGGACTAAAGACAGGCAACTCCGCTTAAGAAACTGCATAGCTATTTTTGCCTGGTGCTGTTTCTAAGTAAGCCTGACTCCTAGCAAAAATCAGATATGTCTGACTGAATGGCAGCAACATGAGCTATATTTGTTGTGGCATTGTGCCACATTAATGTTGCTCAGTGGTATCCAGAATAAATGGGCTCTGTCCTGACATTTCAAACACAGCCTTGAGAAGCAGGAGACAATCTTCATCCACTCATACAGAAATTCCCTGTGTTTTTATTTCCTGACAGGGCTCTAAGTACTCTGGGAAGTGCTGTCACTTTGAGGTCTTATAGTACCACCCTGGGTTAAGAGCTCAGAAAATAATATGCACAAAAATACTAATACAGGAAAGGCGTGTCTTCTCTTATAATTATTTACATTAATTTGAAGTGCCTCTAATCTAAACAATAGGTTTTTATTACGTTCAGACTGAGCCACTGAAGGAAACAAAGAACTGGTCCTGCTTTTCAGAGTACATATTAGCAAAGATGAACTAGGTTCAGTTGCTGCACTTGGAAGCATAGTAAACACCTCTGGGTCTCAAGTTTATGAAAATTGTGAAATTCTTGTCTTTAAATTTTTCTATACACCCTATTCTTGAACATCACAACCACCTGAGAAGCATCCTTTTTTTAAATTTCCATTTCTATCTAACAATTTTTGCACCCTGTTCCAGGCTTTCCTCTTGTTAATAAATATTTTCAAAAATATTACAGACTGCCTTCTCATGAGAATTTGATATTTACTTTAAAAATTCATATATTCAATCAGATTTTTCCTGATATTTTTACAAACATTATTTCTGAATAAAAAACTTTTATAGAAATCTAATTATAAAAATCTTCTAAAGTATTCTTCTTATAAGAAAAAATAATGAATAAACTCCTATGTTTTTCTTATTTTCCCAGTAACTGCACCCTCCAATTCAATTTGCTGATATTACTTGTTTTCTTTTCACCAGCTTTCCCAGGCATCCACTTCCTCTGCCATGAGAGGTCTTTCCAACTGCATTATCTCCAAATTCCCTTGTTGACAGAGAATTATTCTTTCAGTTCCTTTGGAAGGACAATATCCCTTTGAACCATCTGCCGAGGAGATATGCTATTATAATTTTCATTCGTTTTTCTTCCTCTTTCCTCCCTCAAGGAATAAAATGTGTGTACCTCAGTCAAAAACTGAACGAGTAGCTATTTCTCTCAGATCTTCCTCTGTGTTCTTTACATTTTACCCATTCCAGAAGAGGAAGCTGAATGGAACTTTCTGCATCAACTAAGATAAATAATTTATGCCTGAAACATCAAGTGATCTTCTGCAGAGCACTGCATATAGTCTCTCTCTAAACTTACATTTTACTAAAAGGAAAGGTAAAAAACACCAGATGAACAGTAGGGAGTCTAAGACATTTTTCTGGAAGGTATCTTCACGTTAAAAGATTTTAAAAGAACATGTAGAAATCTGCAAGCGTAAAAGCTTGCCTCAAAATAATCTTTCCAGTGTATTTTTGAGCTATGTAGCAATCTTGTGTAAACACTGCAGCATTAGACCACTGCTTGTTCTACTTACTTACTATCATAGGCAATTCTGTTTAAGTCTCTTTGTCAAACATACTATTGGATTCAATGTTATCCTGTCGCTCTGAGCTTTATTCCATTTTTTTTTAATTTAACACATTACTGAATGTCACTAGATTTTTATAAGAATCATGAGACAATAACAATGTCATTAATTTAGAAATCACCTGTCTAACTTTGTGCCAGTATGATCACGTGTATCTATTTCTGGCAGTGTTTGAGTGACACAGACCACACAATATATGCTGAATATGTTCTGTTCTTTACCTCCTTACCTTTAAATGTTTTCTCTTTATCAAACATGTTCAAGTTATTGAAAAAGAGCTCCAACCAAACAACAGTAATTTACTACTGCTCCTATCTGCCACATCTGTGGAAAACAGATTACTCTTTTGGTTTAGGGACAGTCTTTTATGTATTTGATGGGTGTTATCATGTGCTCTCTAAATCTTCTGTTCTTTAAGGTAAGAGGCACCATCACTTTCATTCTTTTCTCATGCATTACATTTTCCATACTTGTCAATGTTTCCCTTGTTCTCATAAAGACTCAATTTAGACTACATAGTGAAGTATCCAAACTTGAATTCCAGCTGATATTTTAATGTTTCTCAGTAGAGAAGATAAAAAATTTACTTGTCTTGCTAGCTTAATTCCTATTTAAACATCTCTATTTGATTGCTTTCTTCATAAAAATATGGCATAGTAAAATTCTGGTTCCCAGTAATGTCAGAGCGTTTTCTTAAGAACTGCTGTAAAACAGTTTTTCTCACCTTGTATTTCTCCAGCCTAATAATTTTATGATTCTCTATGATTATTCTTACTTTCCTTTTAAAATATCCTTTCATTTTCTTCTCGGTCAATTTCACTTGCAGCTCAAGATCATTTTGGACTCCTGCCGTATGCTTCAGTTTGACAATCACAGATGATCATGTGTGAGTCCCTTTTGCATTTTAAAGACCTCTGTTGTATATCAGTCATATTTATCTCCTGCTGAAAATTCCTTGTCTGTCTATGAAGTCTTCATGGAAGTCATTCCATATCACTGCTTAGTCAGTTGATTTTCAGTGTACTTTTTCTACTTCTGGTGTTCAGTGGAATGATAAGATGTCACATGGTTAATATACAAAGTGTTTTTAAACACAGTTTATTGAATAGCAGATGCAGTTCTGTTACTTTATGGAGAATAGTTTGTAAATAAGTACAAACATCAGAATCAAGCTGCAGAAGAATTAACACATCGATGCAAACAGGAAATCCTTCCATACTGTAGTTTCATGTCAGTAAGTTTTATTCCACACCTCCAATTCAGAAAGCAGATAGATGCATTCTGTTACTGAAAAACCTTCTGCACACCTGTCCTCATCTTGGTTCCTAGTTTATTGTGCAAGTCTACAATTCCTTTTGTTAGTGAAGAATGTTGACACACATCTTATAGATATGATAGTGGGTAGTTATCTAAACTGCTCATGCAATTGTCAGTTTCGGTCTCACAATATAAAAATCTATCAATTCATACTCTTCTACTTGTTTTCACCTTATTGTGAGTTTCATCCAGAAGTCACTGAAATAATGAGCTTCATTTAACAAAATTTCCTCTGCATTTCAGTTCTTTGTGGTGAGGCTTCAACTCTGATGGTTGCTTGTCCTGGTTTTGTTGAACTAGTTTTGGTTTTGTTTGCTGAACTGCAGATGGACTCCATGGACTGAACTGTCTTAGCAGCAAAGATGTGGCCTTCACCATTAAACACTACACTAGTCTGTGGCAATTTAGTCATTATTCTATCCATCATATGCTATTTTTGATATGTTGGCAGACATGAACATTGATGAAGTTCCAAATGACAGGAAGTAATTTCAACTGAGCTCAGGGTATTTGCTGTTTTAATTGGAAAGTAGTGCTGGCAACAAAACACTAGGCTAAATCAAAATATGAAATATTGTGCATTTTTTATTTTTTAATTAAGGAAGATCTTTAAAGTTATATTAAGGTTAGTGTAACATTTTAGCATGCGAAAATAACAGCACAAAAATGCTCATGACTTGAGGACTGCGTGAGTGTAATTTTTATATGTGTATGTACATGTATATATATTTCAAGTATATATAAATGAGGGCATGCTTTTTAACTGGAAAAAAAATACATTAAGGAAGCAGTAGAAGGAAACTTTTTTCATAAGGTGACTATACTAGGTTTTATAAAATTCCTTACTACAGATGCCTAAATGACTTTGCATTCTTTGTTGCAGGATAATGCCATTACTGCAAAATTAGAACTAGAGGTAGGCAGAGATAAAATTTTTTTCACCAGTAGGTATAAATACACTAAAAGGCCAGGCTCCAGGGAGGGGAGTCACCTCACGTAGCTTTAAATGTCTAAAACTGGCCATTAACATGTATTACAATTGCCTCGTGCTCACTGTACCATCAGCAGAGGAACATAAAAACTGCAGGAGCACAGTTTGTCTCATCTTCACATCTAAAATCTCAGTTCACGTCAACTCTCTTTTCTTCTTCGCCGACTATAAGGAAACCTGTTCAGATGACCTCAGATTGCAACATTTAAATCTTACAAGCCTAAACTAAGGGAGAAATGCTCCAAATTTTGAGAAATAGAAGTTTTGAAGATACTGCTGATTTCTTTAAGTCAGTGAAAAATCAGTAATCATGACAAAGTCTTTGATTAATATCGATCTTGTAAGGTTTTTGAGAAAGAATATGACCATAAGCATGCCAACAGGCCCACTAATCTCACTTGCAACATAAATTTAATGGATTGACTCAGATAATCAAGGTTGGGATTAAGTACCAATGACAGGAGAACCAGGGATTTTATCATCTTGTCTGTCTATCAAATTTCATCATTATATGGGCTCTGTACACCAAACTTGATAGGCAGTGTCACCTAAACCCATTTAAATACTTTTTGTAGACTTTTGTCATTTCAGTTCTGAAAGATACTGGAAAAAGAAATGCTGATTTGTTTGTAAGGTATTTGTAGCTTCAAAGGAGGTAGAATACAGTGAATTTTCACACCAACCACTTGTCACAAGGTTTGCCAGACTTCCATTGCTTAATTAAGCCAAGCATTTTTAATAGCTGTGAAACTGACTAAACATCAAACTGTCCTTATCCAAAATCTGCACCTCTGAAGTCCATACATTTTTACTTTAAAACTTAATTGAACTGACTTTCCTTGAGTTAACACTTGATAAAATTTTGATTAAATATTTTTAATTGTGCTATGAAATATGTTTTCTCTTTAAGTAAGGAGTACTATTATTTTGTGACTAGTGGCCTTAAGAACTGTAGTAGAGAGAAATTTAAGAGAGAGATATAATCAGCTTATCTTGAAGAAAATCCATGCCATATTATTAATGCTAAGCTGTTAACAAGATTTTCCTAATGTTAGAAGCTGCTAACGGGAATTTACAACACATATCAAAAAAGATGTAAGAGGTCTATGGATGTAATATTCTGTACCACTGTTACACAACTCCAACACTTTCAAAACACTTTCATTCACACATAGCGGTCACTATAAATTCATGTCAACTTGATCTTTCTCTGATGACACAGAACCATAAAGAAAGGTCATTATACATATTGCAGTCATAAAAATCACGAATAGTACTCTAAAAGGTCTCTTGTGGAGCACAAGAAATAAAAGAGCTTGAGCCTGTGGTGTAATGTGGCTGAGGAGAGAGAATCTATTGTTTCCAGTGGTGGTAAATCAGCTGGCATTCCCTGAGGATTTTAGTCTACACCCACAAATATCCCTCTGCAAAAACAAGCTGATTTCCTTTCCAATCCCACATGCTGCTTACCCTGATGTCAGAGCAGTGAGGGTATTATTGACCAGGAAAAGAGTAAAAGTAAATGCTATTAAGAGCTTCTTTTCTTACAGTTAAATTGATTTTATAGTTAAAATAAACCTGAGCTTCCTCTGGAAAACACACACAACTACTTCATGCTTAAAAATTCAGCAGTTTATAGCGAACCATCCTGTTCTCAGCTCAGTACTCCAGTAAGTGAAAGTATTGTCTTTGTACAGGGATATAGTCCTCAAAATGTATCTTCTCCTTTTTCTTCTCTTTTGAGAAAAAGGTTTTAGAATTTAATAACATTTTGTCTCATCTTTTATCACAATACTGTGATTCAGATTATTTTCCTTATTGAATTGCTGTTGGGAATATATTTCTGAAAATTTTAGTTAGAGTGAGATAGAAATGACAACTTTCTTGCAAGTTTCTAATATGCTTAAAAACTGGGATGCAAAAGACTGGTGACAGCAAAAAACTTCAAATATACCTCAACGTTCTAAAACCCCCCCACATTTTTCCATTACCCTCCATCAACAGAAATTTCAAGAAGGAAACCATGAAATACGTTGATTAAAAGTAGCAGTTAGAAAGTCACAGAACCAGTCAGAAGAGTTACTAACATACAAAATTCAGATTTTTTTTCCTTGCTATTGTTGTTTCACAGATAACTTTTAACTTTAGAACTATTGATGATATATTTTTAATGCCTTTCATCTATTCTTCATCTATTTCACCTAAACATATGAACTGATATACCTCCTTGTACAGGGTATAACCATGGCTTTTCAACATTGATTAGAATAAACAGTTTTTTACTTATTTCTTTTATCAAAGCAAAATTCTCGTTACATACAGATCTCTGAGGCTGAGGTAATTCTGATTTAAGAAAAAAATAGAAAGCTTTTATCATTGTTTTTGTCATTGTACAGCAAACCCAGGCTACACGAGCAATTTTATGGAGATATTTTCTTCTTTGCTGAGTCTATCTGGGCTCGTTCTAGTTAGTTATATAAAAAATTACAGGTTTACCTTTTTTTTGAGTATATACTATTAATCGAAATATTGTGACTACATTATCGTGTTCATGATCAAAACATAGTCCATCACATTTAACATTTTCTAATATATTTTCATGCAGTTTTACTACAATTTCATATATTACGTGGGAAATCTGAGATGAAAAGCGCTATATAAGAGTAAGTACAGCATATATCTTACTGTTTAGAGAGTCAAAATTTCATGTCTGCATAAAATGGAAGCCAGCCTGTGTTCCATGTAAGAGTCCTGAATATAAATTTAACTCTTTTTCACCCTTAGAAAAGGAAAATCCTAGCACTAACATAACACCAATCCTACCATCAGTGCTTCCTGATGGTAACTGCATTCACATGATTATCTAATTTACCCCTTGAACTGTCTTTGCAACATTTAAAAGTCACCGTTCTCTCCGGTATATATTCTGCTGTATGGTAACAACTAAATAGAAAATTGTAGCACCTGTGCATGCTGCTTTATTTCACTTCACAGTTTCCAGATGGCAGGGAACAGGTGATACAGCAACACAGAAAGTCTCGTTTACAACAGGGAAACCCTTCCTTAGGCACTGCAGTGCATCTCATCTCACTGCAGCTAGACCTCCACAAAAAGGAAGAAAAGGACCCCTACAACAATATGAAGTTTGCAACAGCAAAAGTGCACCACAGACAACTGAAAAAAGAGTATCCCCTTCCTTTGAAGAAGTGTAGAGGCAAAGTGAAAGTTCCTGCCTCTCTGCCTACCATGAGGGTTAGTTATACAGCTAAAAGACTTACGCAAGATCACGGTGAGCAATTCCAAACTCTACTGTCATCTCTTCTCTCCTTGCTGGAAAGACATAGACATGCATCTCTTTTCTTATATATGTCTGCTAAAGACAGTTCGTTAAGACACTTATTTTTCTTAGTGTTAGATTGTTCATCACAGTCATTTTGCTTTGTTTTATGCTTCAGCTAAAGAAATCCAGGCCTTATTTATTACGAAAACAATGGCAATGCTGCCATCCGGCACGTTACTACGGCAAAATGGAATGTGTTGACTCTCAAACCCACCAAGATCCAATCCAGAAATCTCTAAAAATTACTTAAATTAGCTTTTACCCATCCATATATCTATACATACATTCATACATAATATATAAAAAAGCACACTATTTTATGTCTTTTTTTTTCTTTTTTTTTCTTACTCAGTTAGGAGACTTAGTGTATTTTCTTCTGGAATCTGAAGGCACCCTTTCCCAAAAGTTCTCATTTTACCACTAGAGGGCCAGTAGATGCTAGAATTCTTTAACTTTCCCATTATATAGCTAATGGAGGAAGAATCTGGAGCAGGAGCAAATATTGTTTCTGGCAGTTTGTCATTGCTTTGTTTTGCTTGTTTGCCACTGGACACTGCTCACAGAATTAACTGCTTGAGTTATGAAGCAAAGATTTGAAGTGCAGAATTCTTGTAATGGGATCAGAACTGCACAGGTAAATATATTAACTACCAGGTTTATGCAACTTATTACATATAAATGCTCTCCATACCCACCAGTATGCTAAAGGTGATACTTACAAGAATGGCTGCACATGTGCACATGCATTTGAACTCAGTTGCAAGTTGCCTGATACCTTGCACCAAGTTTTCAGAAATGATTGCTAGCTAGAGTATATCAACAACCTTCCTTGCCATTTCTGTGATAAAAATTATTTGAAAATAGAATTACTTTAGAATATTTATGTATTTTTACTTTTAGGTAAGGCTGCTTTGTGATAATTAGGATAGAATAAATTAAAACTCTTGATCAGAGTCATTAAAAATTGATTCAATGCAGAAAGATATCTGATGGAGCTTCATGAATCTACCTCAGCAACTGGAATGATTTTCAAGTACTGGCTAAAGTGCATTCCTATATATTTCCACTTAAGCCATCTGCCAATCTTAATACCTGTTCCTGAGGGAGGAAATCTTCCAGTGCTGTTTTTCATTTGATTTGCAAGAACATCCTGTTTAGGTACTTATCAAAAGAACAGAAGAATAGATGCCAAATTCCACAAGCCTTGGTTTAGAAAACCTAATGGGTAAGACTAAAGTAACAAGCTATATTTAAAAGAAGCTGCAGCATTGTTCTTTTGTATTTGAAAAAAATATATGTTGCTGTTTTCAGGCCAGATATATTTACGCATGTCTCCACAGTTACTGCTCTGTTTCCTAAATATTAAAAGATTTTGCTAAAAGTTGCTAAACTTCACTGGCTTGATGATTAAGGATGAAATCCAAAAGAACGACTAAACAAGCTATGCAAGAAGAAATCATAACTGACTTAGGGCACCAGTTAGCTCAGTTGCTTAAACAGTCATTGACCACAGGGTTCAAAGCAGGAGTGTTTATGTACTCAGATGACTAAAGTTCTGTTACTGCACTTGTTTAGAGATGCTGCCATTGTGTCTGAGCCAAGTTCTTGGTGCTTATCTCATGCTTCAGGCTGCTCAGATCAAGCCAAAGACTGTGCCTAACTCTCACAAAACGCATATGTTGGAGGGAAAGGTGCAGGGAGGAGAGAGGAAGAGACCACACCTAAAGGACTCTCACAGCACCGAGTACAACACAACCACACAGCTATCCCATGGACAGTCATTTCCAAAAACTGATGGAGACGAGCTGCAGGCTTGCCCTGGACTATTGGTGTTCATTTGCTCTTCCAAAAAGAGTGTCTGTGTGCAAAGCTGAAACTGCAGTGGGAAGGTTCTTGCATTATGTTAGGCTATCGTGCAAAACTAGGTCAGTGAGAAGTACAGGAGAGCCTATGCATCACCCAGTAGTTAATACAGCTGCACTCCCTAGCAGAAGAAGGGGTTCTTTAAGTTCCATTTCCTGATTCAAAGACCTTATACTTTCTGCATTAAAGAGTCATTGGACAAAATGCCCTAACTTTAATGGTAAGCATTAGAATGCAGGGAGAAAAGGGACAAACAGACAAGCAGGGACTTGTCTCAGGGAAAAGTATTGTTTTCTTTGCACCTAATCTCTTGGGAGGCTGAATTCCTAGAGTTTCCACTGGCTTCACAGTACAAAACTTCCATCCTAGGAAAAATTGCGACCAACTACTGTCAAGCTTTTGTGATCAACATGATTAGGTGACTCTGTTGGCTGTGTCCTCTTCCAGGACCTCTTTTCATCACTAAAGCTCTTATTGACACTGAGGGTAGAAGTTATTTCCCTAAAATATAAACTGGCCCATCTTAGCTACTCACTCTAGGGGTCTTTCATAGGCAAAGAACAGGGATTTGAGAAACAATCCATCTTACCCAGAGTTAGCTACCTAAGCTAAGTTCAATACCTTTGAACAACCATAAAGGGAGTCTATTTCCTTCTGTTGAATAGAAAGGAGTTAAAGCAGCTCAGAGGAAAAGTTCTATCATATGGATACCCAAAATCAAGTGAGCAATAGTGCCTACAATTTCACTGGGAGGTTTCCTTGTATAAGAGCAGCCAGTCTCAATCTCAGACCTTCATTTTAGTTAAACAGCAAAACAATCAGTGAAGTTCTGACCAAAAAATTATTTTCTAATAAAATATTTTCTAATATAAAAAGAACCCTAAGAACAAGTCCTGAATATTTTATTCATAGCAAATAAAACTCGATTGAAGGCACAGATACAAATTTGGAATCTTTTCCTGCTAGCAGGAAGAAAAAAGTTTGATTGAAGGTGGCCTGATTTACTGTAATTAGTAAGCTGTGGATACCTACTGCTTTGAGAAACAGACAGTGTAAGTGTTAATGTGAATCTATGACTAGGAGCTTTCAAATACACTTTTGAAAAAGGGGACAATAAAGTCTATTCCCAGGTTCCACCAAATATTACCATCTGAAATTACCTTTGCATGGTTCTGTGATACCTCTGTACAGAGAAGCAGAGTGGAAAGGTGTTTTAGTATTAGATTTTCTAGTCTTGCATCAGTCTTGGCCTACATGTGCTTTTCTAATGCCTTTCTACTCCTATATGTGCAGCCTGCATAATGCTGGGCTTTGCTTCCTGCTGGAATTATTAACCCTGTTTACTTCTCCTTCTTGTTTCCAGATCCAAAGCAACAAAACATTAAGTTGCTGGCCAAAAGCCCACATGTGGCTAAAGAGATGTTAGTGGAGTTTGCCTATTAATGAAGACAAGGCTGTTTCAAACCTGATAAAGTATGTATTTTTAAAGTCACGGTGGAACATTTTTTCTACAAGTGTATATAATACAGAAAAACTGTTACTAAAACAGCCATCACAAAAAAACTAAAACAAAACAAAATAAACAACAAACAACAACCAAATGAAAACAACAACAAAGAAGAAACAAACAAACAAAATAAACACAAAAAAACCCACCCCAAAACAAAATCCAAGTTAAGGGATTCACATGGAGGGAGAATCAAAAACTGGACACTGTTAAAGTTGTGACTCAGATGAATGACTGCCAGGAAATTGAGAGTTAAGGATGAGATTCCGTTACAAGCTCATGCTGTTGTACCTGTCTCTGAGTTCTCACAGACACTGGAGAAAACTCTATGATCTGAATTGTCTTGGGTTTGTTCACTGGAGTTCCTACTGCAACCATTTAAATGTGGCTTTCCTCTGTATGAACATACTCCATTCATGAACTCCAGGCTTATAGTGACCCGTTTTGAAATGCTGCATTAGCTGTAGGAAGAACTAGTTTGTCACAATGACTGATCATGAGCCACAGAATAGTTCCTCAGTCATATCTCTCAGTATGAAACTAACATTTTCATATTTTCTAATATGGATCTTTTTTCATGTCCATTTTTAAAAAAGGAGATTACCTGCAATAGTATTTTCCTGAGAAATTCTGTCTGATCTGGCATTGTTAACTCAGTCAGGAGCGACATCTCCCAACAAAGCACTGCTCATTTGCTCAAACGCCTAAGCTATCACAACGATATTTAAAAAATTACTAATTGCAGCTCAGCAAGAGAGTCAGTTTGTCAGGAGTATCAGCTTATAGGCATGAAAGAACAACACATCCATCTAGTCTATCACTTGATGCTTTGGAGGCAGAATAACTGGTTTATCTATCCTTTGACAAGGAAACAAATCAGCCCAGTGTTAGAGCCAAATGATTTTTGGCTTAGCAGTTTATAGGAATATTGCAGGAACTTACTTGTGAGAGTAGATACATATGAAATGAAGGTCAGAAAGTATTAAATCCAAGACAACCCTACTAAAAAATGACTGCAATCACCTTGGGGAAACCAGGAGCAAAATATCAATATACCACACTCTCACTTATCTTAACATCTACTTCCTTTCTTTATCCTCTTTTTCTTTCTTTTTCCCTCTCTCTCATTCCATTAAGACTATTAAAACTCAAAGAATTAATTTATGACTGCGCTGGCATTCCTGTGCATCCTGACGTTTGTCGCTATCAATCGGCTCTTTATGCCTCTCAGCGGAGGCCGGATGTTTGCAGTTGCTGGCAGCTGTTGTTGGAGGCCCCCGAACAGCTGATGGACTGGCAGCCGACATTGAGAGGGAGCAGCCCGGAGCCTGGGAAAGAGCCCAGCGCTGAATGCGCTTGGCTCTGGTGGGTAATTAGCTTAGTACATGCAAGATTAGAGCACTAGCACGGGAGATGGGGCATCTGACCTGCTTTCCAAAAGTCATTGGAAATTAGAAATGGTAATTCTTTCACGAGAAATGTAAAGAATTTTGTGAGTGGAACCAGTTGGCTTTTTTTTAACCAAAGAAACTCTGCTAGAAGTTGATCTCCTTTAAGCATTTATTCAAACAAATGGTTATTGTGTTATATTTTCTTTCTACAGTGAAATGTTATATTTTAAATATTGTTTAAACATAAATTAATATGTGCTTGTCTCTGGAATTTGTGGCTGCTACAAATTTTTGGGCATAACTGTTTGTACCAGTAAATCATCTGGGTTTTTGTCAAATTTGTTTAGTTCTTTTCTCTTCTTCTTTTTTTTTTCGTTTCTTTTGATTTGTTTTGTTTTGTGTTTGAAGGGGGAATCACTTTCAAGTAGTTAACCCCCATTTCTTCAGGATCTGACCTTAAAAAAAAAAGCAAGGGAAAAAAAAAATTGTTTGTAAAAATAGAATTTAGGCTCCATTTTTTTTTACTTTCATTCATCATATAGACAGGATCAGACCCAAAGCCGGATGAGAGCAAATGAAGTCCTCTGTGTCCTAAGGGGATCTGCTGTAATATTCAAGAAGTATCTGTATGCATGGGGGCGGGCATGTGTGTATGTGTGTGTCAGAACATACCACATCCTTTTTCATATCCTGCATTTAAACTGGGGTTCTTTCAGGATCATTAAGTTCTCGGAAATTCTGATCTAAGCATGGCAATAAAACATTGTCTCATCCAGCTATGACACTAACTCCCTCTATGCTCTGGCAGTGTTTTCATGAGTTTCTGCAAAAATGAAGAAAATTATTATCTATTTCACAGATGGTTTTTGGGAAAAATAAAATTATCTTTGCAACATACTTATAAGAAAAAGAATATTATCATAACTACAAGTCCAGGGTCACAGTTTTTATTAGAAATTTGCATTCTAAAACAATTTCGATTTCATAAGTCACAGTATACAGATGCAAACCTCAGAGTCAGTGCTCTACCTGTATTTGGACTTGAGAATTGCTACCTGTGGTGCATGTTACCCCCAAGATCTGGACCTGCAGAAACTACAAGTTTTTCTTTTGAGTGAAAAGATGCAAAAAAGTATTTTAACAGATCTAAGAATCCCCAGAGAACATGGATGAGCATTCTTCTCTTCTGTTTTAGCTTACTGTATTTTCAATTAACAGTGACATTTGATGTTGGAGCATCCCTTCAGAGAATAAAATAAAAACTTAGGAGAGGAAACCTAGGTTTAGAAGAAAAGGCATTAGAAGCAAATTGCAGGAAAGAGAAAGGATATATATTGTAATTAATTTTTACTATTTTCTTCCCCTGGGAATCTGCAACTTGCAAGGGAGAAACTGTTGGCTTTGTCTGTGCTTGCAAGTCAGCTACACACCTGTGGTAGAAGAATACATGGGAAACCGTAAATTTTAAAGAGAGAGGTCTGAAATATGACTTTCTTAAAGACGTTTTGGGGATGGAGAGCACTCATGTTTCTAGTAGTTTCTGCTCATTACCAGTCAAAACCAGCTGAGAGGAGCAAGTTAAACTCAGGACAACTGTGTAAGTAAACAAGTTAGTCTGTATCAGATCTCCCTAAGATTAATTCCTGGGGCTGAGATTACTGTTTCCAGGCAAGAAAGAGGAGGGGAGCACGTGACAAACAGAGAGATGGGGACAGACAAGGGAACACGGGGTGGGAGATGGAAAGAGAAAAGCAGAGCACTACATATTTTGCTAATGACTGGTACTCATTTTCATCAATTACTGAACATTATCAGCATACTGAACTGTTAAAAACAAAAGGACAGAGTTACAAAGAGATTTATCATCTTGGAGTATCAAAAACTGATGTGACTTCATGCTATGACTCTCAAGCCAGTCTAAAAGATAGAGCCATTCATACTTATAAAAAGCCATGAGGGGAAAAGAAAAGGTGAGAAGAGAAATTATCTTCTTTTCTGTTCATTGCCTCAGTGCAGGAGAGCTACAAGACAAAATGCCCATGGTTTAACTTGCCCACAGTTTAACTAGACTACTTGGGAAAGAATGTGACAGTAAAGACCACGTCGTTCCTGCAAGTACTGTGCTTTCAGAATAGCTTCCATTGTCATCCCAGATGTGTTGCAGCGATCTTGTGACTTTTTCTGAAGGTAAAAGAAGGAAGTGAAGAAGAGTTTGAGTATTTTCTGAACCAGAAACTGGACACACAGTTAACTGAATGTAACTTCAAGTACCTGAAGCAGGGTGATATATGTGAGTTAATCATGCTATCCCCAATGGGTGCTTGTGTGAACTAATTTATCTTACCCTGAAGCAACACCATATATGATGACTTCTCATTTTACCCATTTCTCTCAGTTGGATCCTAGTACAGGTGTAAGCATAGCCACCAGAGATGCCTTAATTTAAGCAAATGAAGTCATTCCCTGAACCCCACCCAACATCTTTCCTGTCTCTCTTCCAGAAAGTTATTCCATGACCTTCACTACGACTTCAGATCAACAGTGACCAAAACACTCCATTACATGAGCTATGTTAAATTACAAGAACTTTACAATTCACTCCACCCATCCTGTTTACATGCCTCAGTATGGAAAGCAATGAAAAGCATCATAATGAGGATAATGTGACAGGAAAGGGAATAAACTCTTGCTACTCCTTGTCATTCCTGAAGGGCATGTGCCCACATCAGTGCTTGGGTTGGTGAGACACCGTTTCTAATTTTTCATTCAATTGCTCACAGCTGCAATTCCTCTGCCAGGAGGAACAGTTTATAAAACAAGAGTTTTCTGCCATTTCATTCCAATTCAGCCAACTATTGCAAGAATCTCGCTCCTAGTCAAGTGTCAGAGCAAGCCGAGTACTCATATGAAAGTTAGAGAGGAAATGTTAAATATGCTTATGGTTCATTATAACAAAATATTAAATATACCAAGGAAGACTATTCCACCAGTCAACTTATAGAACCCTCTCACATCTCAGGCAAAAGTGGGTCATTGCAAGAAATGATTTTTAAATGATAAATGAGTCTCAGGAAAAACACACTTTCTTTCTGATTCAGAAAAAGCATGAAGTATTTATGGGGTTTTTGATGACAATTTCAGCACTTGCAGGTGTTGTGGTTTTTTACCCTTATATTGATAAAACAGACTTCTTTCTCCCCTAACTGATTAATATTTGTCTCTCAATAGCACATGTTTAAAATCAGAAATTCTCCCACCACATCCTTTAAAATGTCCTTTCAAACTGATGTAAGAAACAAAAATTCCTTAAACAAATGTTACTGAACTACTGACCAGTATTAACATAAATCAGAGAACATCAAGGACAATGTTGATTGATAGGAAGAAGAGCACTGATTCATCTGTCTGTGTGTGTGAGTTCACAAAAGCATGGAAAGAATTTATTCAGTGAAGGATGGATAGCCATTTATAATGTTTTTTCTGTCAAATTCCTTAAGAATTTTACTATGAATTGTGTTAATGGAGGTGAGATCTTTGGACTGGTTAGAAATGCTTACAAAAGTAGGGTGTTTTTCCTAAATACCAAATATTAAATAGAACTAAATAAACAAATTTGTAAAGGAATGCTCTATAATAAGTGATACTCTTTATTCAGTGTACCAAAAAAGAGCAAGGAAACATATCGATTAATATAAGTTTTGTATTTGTTATATACATTTATGTAAATTTTTTAAATTAAATTTCAAGGCTTTGACAAATTTGCAGTAAATTCTGCATGGATTTTTCAAAAATTTTTTGCAATTGCCTAGAACCTGTACAAGTTGTCTGAATTAATCAGGAATGAGGAGACAGATACATCCAGAATAAAATAATAAAAATCTATCTCACCAATAAAATAAAAATAGAAGAACATAAAACTTAAAACAACCAAACAAAACACAACAAAAGTAGTTGGTTTAAAGATAGGGTCTTTGGATATCACAATGGAATTTACATTTACATTTCTGGTTCCCAGCTCCTAATATTTTGGTTCCAGGCCATAACTACTTTTCAAAGAGTGAAAATCCATGATTTCCAGGGAAAGGTATGAAGAGGACATTAACTATCAAGAAGTAAACTATCAAGAGGATAGTTTACAAAGTTATAGCAAAAATGTCTGAAGCCTAATCTTAACCATGACTCAACAGTTAACTTCGCTTTGCCTAGAGACCAAACCTCTGCTAGATATGAAAACTACCACAGTGGGCCACTTTGGTATACCAAATAGCCAGAGTTTAAGGTGATAAAGCAGGAATTCATAATTACTGACAAAATTTTCATTAGAATCAACCTCAAGGAGCTCTAAAAAGAATCTGTTTCTCTCATAGGTGGAGTAAGTAATTCAATTTAGTTAATTTTGCCTGCATTAGCCATTATAAGCCTCCTGACTCAATTATTTCATTCATTACAATTTTTTATCATTTGAGCTCCAATTTTCTAAAATTTATTTTCCCTGGGGTTGATTATGCTAAGAAAATTTCAACAATAATGGTTCTCTTCGCATTTTTAACACTTGTCTTTATAAGTTCAATGTCTTATTTTGTACTAAATACTCTATATATATAAATCTACCAACTCAGTCTAGCACTATGAGCTAGGCTTTTTAATCACTTTTGGTGGAACAAAAAATCACATTTGCACTGTCAGTTCTTAAACCAATGAGTTAATATAAATAATCAAATAGGGATAAAAATGAGCATTAACCTAATCATTATATCATGCTCATTATTATAAATGTGGTATACATATATTTACTATAACCATATAATGTGGTTTGCATTACTCTGCAGTACTTCTAGACATTGTAAATATTTTTTTTTTAAAAGCCGAATTTCTAGGAAAGGAATTTAATTAGGAATCTCATTTATCCATTCTAAATGTTAGCATATTTCCTGCTTCTATTAATTCTTCCCAGAAGAATACGTATGTTACAATGAGGTAAGCACTGAAAAGAGTTCTCTACCTAAGACACAAGTGCACTAGGTCTCTCAATTTTAATTAATTAAAAAAACTCATTCAAAGTAATTTTATTAGGAAGACTGAAAACTTTGTCTGAGTAGAAATTTAAATGTGAGGACTGGATCAAATAGAGCTCAGTGGCAAAAGGTCTTCCATTAGAAATTTTGGGTTTTACAAAATGTAAACTTGGGGGGAAAAAAGAAAACATAACCGCAGAGTATTTAGACTATTTGAATTGATCTCACTAGTAAAAAAAAATACTTTTTTGGGAATATAGTTACAATACTTTCATTCAATACCGGAATTGCATTTAGTTTTAACTTTTATGTAATAATACTTTAATTTAAAGCTTCATTGCCTTGTATTTAACATTTTATGCAAAACCTTTCGATGTTAAACATTTTTTAACTTTATTTTAGGTGATATATTCTGAAATATTACAATTTCATTCTTCAAGAACTGATTATACATGAAACTTTAAAGACTGACATCAAAGCATAAGAGATTTCAGAATATTCTTATTTCCAGTAGCTAGAAATTCTGGTCTCCAGACAACCCTGTGAAAGACTGTCCAGTTAAATAGTGTACTACTGAGTGCTGAAAATTAATTTTTAGATGCTTAAATTTGCATGACAGTAAAATGTTGATGGTTTCAAACATTGTTTTCAGAAATTTAAACTGATCTGAAAATAGAAATTCTTTGGGTTGGGAGAATCTCCAAAACACTTATATATTTAGTTCTTATCATTTCATCATGTCCGTTTCAAAACTGTATTGCTTGTAATTTTAAACCACATGTATAGATACATAGATATATATAAGATCTATAAGTCTTCACAGACATAACTAGGTTTTCTAACTGCCTCCTCTTTAAAACAAAAGTGGATATACACTTAAGTATACCCATTTTGAAAATAAGATTTTTTTTTTTTCTACATGAAACCAAAATGAGATGAAGGCTAAGAATTGTCATTTCTAAGCAGATAGTAAAATATAACAGTTTCAAATACTTTTGGGGCTGGGACATAGCTAACTAAAATGTCTGGTATAAAAGAAGGGAGGAAATCCATTGGTTCATTTCCCACTAGTTTGAAAACTGTCAGCTGGTTGATAGTCAGCCCTGTTTAAAAAATAGCTGACATGAAACAGCATTATGGCCTCTGAAAATGTTTTTACACTGTTCACAACTGTAAGCACAATCTTCCTATCAATATGTAAGCCTTCATGCAGAACAAAGCTGCTGTGGCTGCTGCCTTTATACAATTCAAAAGTTTGATGTGCCAGACTTGGCATAAGCCTATCTCTCATTAACATCAAAGGCTCTCAAATAAAACACCATTAGTGTTGTTTGGGATTTTCATGAGCAGTGCATATAAATACACATCTCTTACACTGTCATAGTTGTATTATCCTTCAACATTAATGATGACTCTGGGACACAGAACCCTGATTCAGAGCTGGGTTTTGAATCTCCCACATTCAACTCACAGATTTTGGAAAGCGGGTTGGTGCCCAGCATTTTATTTAGAAGCATTTAAAAAAGAGAAGAAGCTTAAGACTTGCAACTGGGTTTTGCAGACTGTTCTAACATCTTCCATATGTGACTGCCTCTCTCTCCCCCTCTATCATTGCCTTCCAGGCCTCATGTCTGACTGTGACACATCTAATTTCACAGTTAGATGTGCATCCATCCAAACATTCTGAGTGAAACCATTACTTGGAGGGAAATCACTCTGAACAGACTTTTAAGCTTTCATTTGTATATTGTTAAGGTGTTTTAAGAGAAAAATTCAGACATGTTTTCTTTCTTTGAACCTGCTTCTAAATCTATCAAAAACTCATATGTTTCTAATATTAATCTTTTTTCTGCTGTTTGATTAAATGAAGCAACTGACTATAGTTCAGAATTTCCTGAAGATGTGATAATATTGAGGCTCGCCCGGAGTATATGCCCTAAAACTTATAAATGAGCATACGAAAATTGTGGCAATGTTTTGAAAAAAGTGAGCCAATATATTAAATCGGTTATTTGGTTTATTTGGTTGTAATTTCTATCTCTTGTTCCCAGTTCTAATTTCTTTAGGAAAATTCAGGACAGATGAGATGCCATAAACTTAGCAGATTATCAACTTACTATAATTCGTGGAAGTTTCCCATTGTGGCAATGATTTTATGCCAGTAAAATCATTCCAGATCTAACCACATTTGTTGCTGTTGTCCTAGTGAATGCAAATTGTTTAGAGCACAAAGTTGTTGCCAACAGAAATCACAGCTAATATCAGTAAAAACAAATTAAATGAGCGTGTACAGTAAAAAAGAATACAGAATAGCCATCAGAAAAGTGAAAACAGACACAAGGCCTTGAAGAGTCCTTTCTCACCTTCAGCTGAGTAAGGCAGATGGTTTGATTTTAATAATTACTTTTTTCCTCCCGTATGATGAACTGCTTTTGGCTAAATTTTACTATGTTATTCTGCATATGGGCCAATAAAAATTTCAGGCACATTGCACTGGGACAAATATATCAAGTAACTTTGTGTATATATATATATATATATAAGCTTTTAGAATTCTAGATAATTTTTTTACCATGACATTGTCATTAGATTTTAACCAACATTATGTATTTATCATGAAATTGTGAATTAATTTTTAAAAAGGTGAGTTGCTTCTAATAGTGATTTTCATTTAAAGTTATCTAAAAAAACCTAAACAAACAACAAGCCTGCAGTTACAAATAGTTACACACAGAAACACTTTGTAAATACTGCTTGTGATATTTCCTTTAAACACATTCTTGATTCTCCTCATTCCCACTAGAATTTGGGAGTGTTCGCCATGGACATATCCTTAGTAGGTTCTGTATGAGTGACAGAGGAAAAATGTTTTATGTAAATGGCTCATTCTTAAATGTATATGACGCTGGCATTCCCATGTGAATACAAAAGCAAATATGCTGACTCTTTCTCAATTTATATTATTTTCAAAATCAAAAATTCCTGATTTTGAGTAAAAAGTTTGCAAGCACTCTTTTTGACACAAAGTAATTTCTTTGAAATATTTCTAAATAAGTATGTGGCTTTTGGAACAATTCTATTTCATTGTTTAATTCTGAAGAGCACTATGAAGTGAAGCAAAGCAGCTTAAAATTATTAACAAGTCAATGATCCAGTTGAATAAACTGGTAGAGGTATTCTAGCAAAAAAACCATTTTCAATTAAAAACTGAGCATCCACAAAATATCTTTAAAGACTCCCTAAAGTTTTTACTTAGATATTAAATAACCTTTTCTACAAGGTTTTCTCATCGGTTTTATTATATAAAGTGTAATTATACCCTGTTTCTTCCTAATATTCAAGCCCACCATAGATCTCAATTCCTTCAGTAATTTTAACATGTAAAGTAATCAGCACTGTCCCAGATTGCTACAATGATATAAGATGGCATAGATAATCTCAAGATTCAGACACTGGCATTGTAATTGGTCTTTTGTTGTAACTCAACTGATGTTTATAACGTCAGAATTGCCACAGTCATATTTGATGGTGATTATTTGTCATAGACTAATTAGATATTGGGTGTTATTTCCTGCCAAAAGAGAGAATATTTCTGAATTCAATAAAATCTTTTCCTTGCATTATTCAAAATGGCATATCGTAATAATTATAAACTAAGAGTATCGCTGCTACCACTCAATTCCCAAATCAAATAAAAAACATTGAAGCAGCGTAGAAGATTCTGAGAAACAAGTGTGGTAATGCAGTGTCTTTGTAAAACATCTGAACTGGATGATGATAGCTCATGGTGTATGTCTACTCCAAGTACAGTTTGGATAAAAACCCTAGAAAACTGGCAAACAAATCATCTGCTTTTTATAGTGCTAAACGGGAAGCACTAGTTATAAGTCATCAAAAGTGATGAGGAGGAAAGCTTTTATTGGAGAAGATTAAGTCCTATAAGACATAAAAAAAAATACTTTATCCACCACCATACTATACATCAGTCTGCAATGAATATGGTCAAGTACTTTTGACTGATCAAAAAGAAACATTGAATATGAGCCCTGGAGTTTTTGACAGTTTGCCAACATATTCTTCTTTGAGCAACATGAAATGAAACTGTCCCATCTAAAAGCATGTAGAAATAACTGTAAAAGGTGTTATTAAGGCTCTTAATAGCTATTGCAAAGCAAGGCAGGAGCTACTAAGGTCTCTCCAGCAGAAATCATGGGCATAATCTCCTAATCAGAATATCAGTGCAGACGTTTTCTGTAAAGTGGCATGCAGAAAAAGTCATGTGACCATCATACACCTTTGCAAAGAGAAGGTTGCTCAATGCCAGGATATGTCACTTGTTTTAGCTGTGGGATAATTTACTGTTTGGATAATACAGGAAAGTTGCTTTAAAAAAAATCCTTTGGGAAAGTCAAAGCTGTGATTTCTACATCCAATTGTATACGTAAGTCTATGCCAACTGTTTGTCTTTCTAGCCAAACTAAGAGAACTAATCACAGTTATCTTTATATATTCCTGAAAAGATCTGTTGTCCAGACAAATTTGTAAATATTCTTCATAATTTTTACATTATGGCAAGATGCTAGGGTCTTCAATGTAAATGGAATGACATAATCGTTAAAGATACTTCTGGCAAAGTTTGTGCCTTGATTGAACACACGCAATATAATGTCCAGCACATTACTGATTCTTTTGATTGTGGTACCAAGCACTTAAGACTGGACATGACCCAAAAAAATCCCAGAAATCCTTCTCCAACTCTATTTCAGTGAAAAGTATTTGAGGCAAAAATATGTGTGGTGACAATGCAGCTCTGAAGTTTATGAAAAAGTTTTGCATTGTAATGTTTCAGTCTATCATGACTAATGGTACATAACTTAGAGATACAAACCCACAGTTGGCTTTTGAGAGATCAAAACATCATTCCTAGGTGTAAAGAGACATCTAACTGGAACAATTTCTTCCCCATTAAATGGAAAATGGCAGAATAAATCAATAAGACATGCCATGAGTATTGTTTAATAGTAACAGAAATGGCACCTTTACCAAATATGCTGTATTACTGCTTGGGAAAAAACCAAACAAGCACAATGACAAGCAAACAAGCAAATGGGTCAAAAAAGGCTGTCTGCCTTTTAACTCATGGGGATACCCAAAAGCATTGCACTAATATTACTGCCTATGCACCTGGAAAGGTCAGTTAAGAAGTATTACATACTCCTTTCAGGAGGTTCTTCTTGAAAATTTCCCTGCATATTTCCCTGAATTTGTCATGAATTTTGCTACATTTCTGTCAGGTAATGCCTTCTTCAAGTACTCAATGTGGGCAAAAATTGTCATTCCATTCACTGGGAGTATACTCTATGGAAAACTATTTTATTCGAAAGCCCTATTATAAAAACATGTAAAATTATTGGCAAATTGGTAGAAAATAAAGTATTGAAGAAAATAAGCAAGTACTATTTCTTTTAAACAGATGCAATTTTTTCCTTTTGAGAAAAAGAATGAATCTTTTCCAAACGTTTCTGGGGATAGACTGAAGCTTTTTTCTTTACTTTTTTTTTAAATCTTATCTTGATATAGTTCATAAACATTAAATGTAAACCACAATTTTCAAAGAGTTCTTAAATTAATGCTAAAGCATAGGAACACTGCAAAAACAATTAAAAAACATTCAAGCCCCAAAGAAAATATTTGCCTTTGGTAAATCAGTACAGAAGCATTGTGCAAAAGAAACATTGAAACTTAGATGGTGGAATATGGATGTTTTAAGAGAACAAAGTGCTGCCTTACTGAATTCATGCCGGAGACAGGCAAAGAATGACAAAGAAATATTATGACAGATTATGCCATGAGCTGTTCATTTCCTGTTACCAAGGAAGAGGCAGTAGCCAAAATATTTCAGCCTTCTGACCTTTATTGTACATCTGCTGTTATATCGTTGTTTAGCACACCAAGTTCTCATTGACCAGAGACTGAGTTAGGAGAGTTGTTCCTCCAAAAGTAATAGTCAATAACAGATGTTTTAAAATGCACATTATGTTATTTTGAGGTTAATTATTTTCAGATAACTTGGGAGAAATCAAGTACAGCCTATAGATATATAGCCATAAGATAATGTGCATTTCTTCTGAGTACAAGCAATTTGGACTCCGATGAGAAAAATAATTTGCTTAACCTGTACATTTTATATTAGAGATATATTTCTCTAATTTACATTATGTGCTTCAGTTTTCATAAAACAAATGTACCTGTGCCAAGAGACAGAGCTAAATTTTCCGTATCTATGGTGAGATCTTGCCTAACACACTATAGAATTCAGACAATGCTAAATATATTTTGCAGCCATTGCATAAAACCCCAGATATGACACAACACAGAGATATTAAAAAGAAGGAGCATAGTTATTAGATTACTGTTTAAAAGAATGTTTTTTACATCATTTTTTAAAAATATACTAAAAGACAGGGTATTTAGGAAATACACACAAAACTACAGCCTCCTTTATCATAAAATCTTTTCAATTTCTATACCTTTGCACTTCATTCTCTTTATGTTGTAATAATACAGTTCATTTCATTTCTTGAAGGCTTTAGTGAGATTTGTTGTAGCTAAGGGGTTATATTCAATGGGGTAAAAATTGGAGATGTCTTTGTAATGAAAGAATGGGCTGTGTTCTCTTTGATGACACAAAGTAATCCATGAAATGAGTAAACAAATACAATTTTTAAAGGTTCGCCCCTGTTGCTTCCAAAATTCCTGAAAATAAGTACTCACACTACCCTGCCAAGGGGAAAAAAAAAAGTAAAAAGAAACTAAAAGAACAATACACCAAACACTCTTCCAATTAAAGAAAGCTATCTATTTCAAAGCTGAAATAAGAATATGATCATTTGAATATTTGACTTACATTTATTTCATTGAAGTCTGAACTTTTTTTTCCCAAAATAAGCTTTACAGTTCTTGTGAAGAATAGGAAGCAACTTAGACAAAGGTATGCATTAGATATTTTTTCCTAGGAAGAAGGAAGGACAGAATGGTAAAGCAAACAAAGGCTATAAATCAGATGATAAAAAATGCACATTGTGAAAGAACGATTTCCTGTTTGGGAAGGAAGAATAACTAAAATAAAATGCCCTCAGCTTTCACTACCTGTAGCAGGAATGAGTTCAAAGAAAGAGCTAAGCAATCAAAGGTTAAACGGAAGCACCAGATCACATCTGTCAGAATCTTTTTTAACTTTTTTGATGGAGATATGCCACATTTATACTTCTCTTTTAATTCCAGAGGGAAAGGAAACAGAAAGTTCTTCATTATCTGTTTGTTGACACTGAGATAAACTAATAAATCTTCCTTTAATCTCTGTTATGCTAATAACTTTTGTCCCAGCTTTATAGAGAGTGCTTAGAATGAAAAAAAAAAGCCTAAAAATCCCTCAAATCCCCAATCAAACAAAAAGCCTCCAACCCCAAGCCCCTTATCTTTGCCAGTAACATTTTCTCTTCCAAGGCAAATAACAGATTTTTTTTGGCTGTTGTTTGAATGTATGCACAAATATATACCAGAATGTTAAAGCTCCCTTTACATAGCATGCAAAGGAAACTTTTCTTAGCTTATTGTTTTTCACATTTCTCTCAGATGCCTGGAATCACCAGACATTTCTGGCATGTCTGTTTTCATGACTATTAATATATTCCATTTCATTGCTGTTGTCTCTATTGAGATCACTTGTTTTACATCCTGTCCAGGTGTGCAGATCTTTCAGATTAACAACCTGTTTCGGGGAAATCAGACATCACTATTCCCAGGTAATCATAATATACCCTTTAGCCAATTTATGTAATCTTTCAGATTAACAACTTATTTCGGGGAAATTCAGACATCACTATTCCAAGGTAATCATAATATAGCCTTTAGCTAATTTATGTAATCTTCTCAAGTTCATTGTCTTAAAAACAAAAGATTTTTCTTTCACGTTAGAAACGTGTTTGCTGTTTCTCTGCGCATGTATTTATGCATTCGTGTGTGTACTTTAATTCAAAACAGAGATCATCTGTTGAAAAAATTGTGTTCTCCTAGCTTTTCAAATGGACTTTTGCTGTTAATAAACACTTTGAAATATATAACCAGCTGCTGTTGAAATTGTATACTAGAAATATTAAGAGCCATAGCTTGATCTGAGACAAATTGAACGATTTTATTATATTTATCTGTAACTTCTGTCCTCAGAAAGGACCAGGCACTTCTCTGCAGAAATTGTGAACTCTTGAGGACTAAAAGGAGACCGGGAACATACATATTTTGAATTTTCCTAAAAGCCCAATCTTAAATCTGATCCAATCTATCTTAAAAGGCAGTTTCTAGATGTCTTGAGATGTCTGTGATCTCTGTTGGTTGTCTATTTTTAGCGAACGGTACCTGACCTTACCAGATTAAGGTAAATTTAATTCCACTTGTAATAAGACACTTTACAATGAAAAGTCCCTGGAATCTTCCAACTTTTTCAGTATTACTTATTACAATACCCATGCATAAAAATGCACCTCTTCCAAAAATGCAGCCTGCAAAAACTAGGAAAGCTTGCTAGAAACTCGATCAATACAAATAAAGTATTGTGGAGGAAAAATGTGGAAATATCCCTCTGTGTATGCAATTATTGCATCCTTTTAATGTATCTTAAGAAAATGCTGCATTTTCCAGGCCTGCTGAATGTGCTGTAAGGCGTGCCCTGATGGAATGATCCCGAGGACCATGGCTTGCCAGGAAGTCACTGGCTTTCTGGGCACGCAGAGAGCAGTTCTGCTGTGCACATGGAGCATGCATGCAGTGAGCAGCCTCGTGACTTGGAAAGTGCTTGAAGAAGAAAGAAGTGAAGACCATGCTGCTCTTGCTACCAGAACTGTTTTATCTGACTCATGACATGCCCCCAGCATGGTGCATGAAACCTCTGAAGCAGACCAGAGGCTACCTGAATCTCTTTCATGGGCCAGCTGTGCCTCATGTGTCACCTGCTGAAGGTACATATACAGAAGCAAGGTGTATTTTGTCTCAAACATGTTAAAGAGGAAGATTACAGAGAGGGAATACGTCTTTTACAGGGGTTTTGCAAACTGTTCTTTAGCACCTCAAATGCTCTTTTTCAGAATAATGTCACCTAAGCCCCTCTTCACAGCTGATGAAAAGAGGCAGCCTCCAGAAGGATTCAGTCTCTATGAAGACAATCCTTCTGTTTCCTCCTGATTAGCTGAAGACTTAGGGCAACTGCAAAATGGACTTCAATATTTCGAGAAATTTCTCAGAACCAGGAAAATTCTGACTCTGCACTTGTTCCAAATTTTATGAAACAGTATGCTGCAGAGAAAAGTTAAATCATGTTAAGTGAATTATGAAAATTCTGATACTTTAGCAGGGATCACCATAAATAAATGGAAGCATAACTGAATCCACAAAATACCACAAGACTCAAGTATTTTTAAAAGCTCTTGCTTTGCTGAATAGTATCATCTATTAATTTTCTGGATCGCGAAATCACAGAATCACAGAATGGATAAGCTTGGAAGAGAGCAGCTTATGTACTGATTATAAAAATAAAACACTTTGAATTCAAGCCTTAAACATCTAAAGAAAAGACAAGAAGTGAGTCATAATTTTCTGAAGTGAGTTCTTTACAACTCTATTTCCAGACAGGGGTACTTTATGTCAGCAGCACTATACCCTGCCAGAAGCAGCCTGGAAGTAAGTGAGACATAGTCATTTACAGATGTGCCCTAAATGTGCCCATACACCTTGTTTTCAGCGCTGTCTATTGCCAATTCAGGGGCAGAGGCACAGAGTAGTCTTTTGGAGCATTTAGGTTATTTTGAGTTAGATTTTTTGTGTCTCATTTCCATTAAAAATAATTACACCGGAAACTGAAAATGTATATGACTACTTAGGAGCCATCACATCTCATAGAGATAGAATTTATGGTTTGTTTGAATACTTAAGAAAGCAGCAATAAACTGCAAGAAGAGTATTTAAAGCCCCAAAAACAACACATCAACCCACCACACAGCATTCCTGTGCAAAGCAAATTGGTCTTTTCTCATTTTTGTTTACAATCAGCGCTTCATAGACTAAACTCCAGTAAGTTGTGGAGTTTCTGATGTCCTCTCTCTATATACAAACAGTGCATTCACTATAAACACAATGAGGGAGGTAGGAAATAGAACCTCACAATCAGACCCTGAAAAACTGACCCTTCACATGAAGAGCTGGTTGATAAAAAATCTGGTGGGGTGACAAAAGGTAAGAGTATCTTAAAACACTAATGATTTAAGCAAAAAAATATCAGCTTACTCCCTCTGATTTCTGTAGTACTGAAGCTTACAAAGATTTAGTTTTCAGCCAGAAACAGAAGCTCATTTAGAGGCAAGTTCTGTAAGAAACATTTTCTGTTTGCATATGTAACTGATAAGTACCCTACAGTACTCAACAGGATCACTTTGGTTTTAACTTAGGTTTCAGTGTTTACAAAGCTTCCAGACTGCTTCCTACGAACTACAAAAGCTGTTTTATATTCCATAACTTTCTACTACACAAGTTTTATAAGAGCTGAGTACACAGTAACACAGCTTTAAATCTTTCCATAATGTAGTAATATGCAAAGAAATTAGTAATATCATTTAAGCTTAATTTTCCAAAATTCAGGCAAATAAAAAAAAACTCTCTTGAATATAGATCACCAAATATCTATTGCCTCTTAGAAAGATATATCTGTCAGATATGCAGTTACTTTGGCATGTTATACTTTCAGGTTTAGGAGGTAGGTGGTCGTTTGAGGCCATGTTCCATGTACAAGAGTTAAATAAATACAGTGTTGCCAAAACCTTGATGAGTAATCAAAATTTCAGCAGTTATGCTACTCACAAATAACTAACAGCCACTGTGACAACAGGAGTCTTTAATCCAAAACAACGTCTACATTTTTAATTTAGTAATTTAGCAGAAATAATAAAAGAACCTTAGAGGGTAGTGAAGATGTGAACATTTTTTTCCTAATATCCAATGTAAACCTTACCTGTCACAGCTGGAGGCCATTTCCTCTTGTCCTAACACTAGTTACCCGGGAGAAGAGACTGAGCTCCACCTCATTGCAAACTACTATTATCCAGGTAGATAATATCCACAGCTTTTCCCTTACTCACTAAGCCCTCACTATGTCACCTTGACATAAGGAGGCATGCTGTATGGAAGGAAGGAAGGGAAGGAAGGAAGGAAGGAAGGAAGGAAGGAAGGAAGGAAGGAAGGAAGGAAGGAAGGAGAAAATTAAGCAAATCCAAAAGTCTTAGACAATGTTTTCATGCTGTCAAAGCACCAAAGCACTGAGTGCAAAGAACGTTTTGTATTGTGAGTACACTGGACATATTCTGTTTTGCATACAGTCATGCAAATATGTTATGCAGACTATTCTGTCTTTTCACACAACACACACTATGGTACCATGCATCAGAGATGATTTTTGAGTCATGGTAAAATCAATAACAGTAAGGTAGACAACCATCTGCAAACTTTATTTAATTTTTCCGGGGATTTCATGGCAACATCTAAAGATGATTTGGAATTTCAAGTTACAGGACAGTATCCATAAGTTTAAATGTTTAACTGAAGTCCTTCCAGCTCCCCATAATGTGATTTCTATATTTCAGGCTGCTAATACACAAATATCCTTAACAAAGTATTGGATCAGTCCTATTTCCTCTTCTGTATTAAGGCACCTAAATTGCAAACTGAGAAAATTAAATTAGTGGACAGCATTTCCCGATAATTATGTGCAGGTCAAATTTCAAACAATAATGGTTTTTTATCATTTCTCTACAGAAGCAAAGCTTACAGGGAACAGTGGCATGACATCCTGTCTTCCCTTAAGGAAACAATGGTGAGTTTTGAGCTAGATCAGACTGAGGAACAGTGATCTTAAAGGTGGGAAGTTCTTACAGACTTCCTGGATACAAGTTTGTTCTGAAGGAAAGAGGTTTAATCAATGACCTAAGGGTTAGAAAAGCTGAAGAATAATCTACTATTTGATAGAAGACAATCCAGAAATACTATAAAAAATTCAATTACATAAATTTCTGTGATCCCTACTTTGGACCTTCTATCACAGTGTATGGATATGAGAATCTATCAAAAATCTGATTTCATTTCACTGGTTGTTATTCAATTATTCATCAAAAGCAATTGTCTTATTATGATCTAGAAAGTGAATGTGTTTCTGACTGATTAGAAGGGACATATGACAAAAAAACTATAATCAAAATGTTTCAATTGCCATGAGTAGCCTTTTTCAATTTGATGTTGCTGTTTTTATTATTTCCCTGGTCAGAAGCAATTGCATCCAAAAATTTTGATGCATAGGAAGCAAACAGGCATTTCATATTTTTCACAGAGATATTTAGACCTTGTTTTGGCAAGGGAAGCAAGCAGCCTGATCATGATCTCGGTGTTATTTATATTACAAGATGTTAATCTAATCTTTTTTGCTTCTTGGAAGAAGCAGCATTTTTTCCTATCTTTGTCTGGAACGCATAAAATTCACCTATTTTTATACACCCAAAAAGCAAACTAGGGAACCGATGATCATGATGACAATTGCCTGGCACTGCTTTCAGCAGAAGGTCACTCATTTCCTTGAACTTCAGTATGGATTTCCTTTCTTTCAAGAATATTCATTCAGTTTTCAGTGAAGTGTATTGAGGAAACTAGTTTTATTCTAAGAAGACGAAATTAATAATCACAGATTTTTCTGCTTTTCTCATAAACCGCTCTGAATTAACAGGAAAATAAAGTTGAGCAACTATTTTTGTGAAGGGAAACTAGGGTAATTGTGTGCTTTCATCATTTGAAGTAAGGATAGGTTAACCTGTGGCATGCAGAATAGTCCATTTGTGTGTTGGATTCATCACAACAATAATGACATTGGTTATAATTTAGAAAACTGGGTTACTCGGGAAACTCTGGATACTGTTTCTTTCACAACATTATCAAAGACTATGCGTGTTTCTTACCAGCCATTCCTTCAGTTCTTCTGGATCCCCCTCTCCAGATTTCTCCATGGTTATATCCACATCACAAAATTTGACTTGAAAGCTTGATCCATAAAATCTACTCATTAAATTTCTCTCCAGTTTTCTCTTGCTACTGGAAATGTTTTCACTGTTCCCATTCTCACTACAGTTGTCTTGTCCTGCCTTTGGTCTTTTATTACACAGGTAAGAAGCAGGGGAGAGAAGATTGCACTGACAGATTACATTACATGCAGAAATGTCAAGAAATTTCATACAATTACCTTCCACTAAAGATATTTTCCTGTGTGGCACAAAAACATCCAATTAATCCCTCCACTAGCACCTGGAGAAAGTCAGTGAAACATTTACAGAGAAATGTACATGCAGTCTCCATTTTAATGAAGTTATTTGATATCTTAATCAAATGCAAGTAAAGAAAAAGGAAAAAAAGAAACAAAAAATAGAGTAATAATTAGGAGACAGAAGATAACAGTCCATTTTCAACACAGAAAAACATTAATAGACACATTCCAAACGCTATCCACAAAATTACTCATGGCAAATATTTTTATTTAGTCCTGATTACTGAGAGTTTCTTTATATGATATTTTAGTAAGAATCAGGAATGCATTTTCAAAACAAATATCCTGACCATCAGAACAATGCCAGGATACTACCTGTTTTGATTGATAGCACAGAGCAGGGTTGGAGTACATAAACTATTTTCCTTTTGGATTAAATTACTGGAAGATGTGATTCAGAGCTTCACCTAATGTGCTCTCTCTCCTCACAGAATCCAGTTCACAGGATTGAACTAGAAACAGTCTGAAGTAAGCAATCTACCCTGCAAATTGTGCGACAGACAATGAGGTTTCAATGACAATTGTTTAATTCTACACCTATTGGTCTTCATCACTTAATGACTTAACCATAACTTCATTGAAAAAAAATGTAAAAACAGGAGCAAGTGGTTTATAATGTTTATAATGAAAAACTTAGGTACATGAGCAATCTAAAATTTAAAATATAAAGTTTAGGTTTTTTGGTATTTGTTTTTTTTTAAAGGATAGATTTTTGTAATATTTCCGGATGCTTTGAGGAATAAGTCAGCCAGTAACTGACGTATCAACGTATGGAACCTTTTACATCTAATTTGCTACATAGTTGATCTGATTCATTTTACAGGTGACTTACTCTATATAATCTGTATTTGACTAAGAAAGACATGCCCCTATCTTCAAGAGTTTCTATTCACTGGTGCACCCTCAGAGCACAGAAGAATGACTCCTCTGAAATTAGTGAAGATAAAATTTGTGAAAATACACAGAGTAGGAGAATAATCAGAGTCCAAGTTAGGAGAATCATTGTGGTATAAATTTCGAAAAGAAGTAGCTGATTCTTTTTGTAGACAATCAGTATCCATAAAACTCTGAATTTATTTTCTTTTTCTGATTTCAGTAGTGCTTCTGTATATTTCTTATGTTAAAAGGATGCAAACATTATCTTAATATGTTTAAATGGTAGACTCTTATCTTAAAGAGAACTTAAGCACTTCCAATCTATGTACTCTTGCAAAATATAGTTGTACAGAGGCATATGAATGTTGGAACCCATTGCCACAAGTTGCTGCAGAAGCCAGAAGCAAAAGCAGCTCAAGAAACTAATTACAGAAGTGCAAAGAATATAAGCTCATTTGGGCTACAAAGAATATCTCCAGGCTCCAGTTCAGGAAGTTCCTGCATGCAAATTTCTGGAAGATGAAAATGTACACTTCGAAGGTGGTGCTATTTTGTCTTTTCTCTCTTTAAGGCCTGACACTGGGTGCAACATGCCTCTGAATAAAAAATATGACTTGACCCACTACAGTTTTTCTTAAATTAAAATAACTTATTCTTGAAAATTAGTACATTGTGTTATAAGAATTCTCTACACATAAAACTGCTAGATTTCCTGTTTCTCAGTCTAATTGAATTAAAAAAAAAATAATGAGGAGGTAATGTATGACATGAGACAGGAACCTCATGAAGTTCAACAAGGCCAAGTTCAAGGTGCTGCACTTGGATCAGGGCAATCTCAGACATGAGTACAGACATGAGAAGTCACTGAGAACAGCCCTACATGTGAAGAAGGACATGGGAGCTCTTGTGGCTGAAAAGCTGGACGTCAGCCAAAAGTGTGCTGTTGCAGCCCAGAAGAACAACTACATCCTGGGCTGCATCCAAAGAGAAGTGACCAGCAGGCTGAGGGAGGGGATTCTGCCCCTCTGCTCTGCTCTGGTGAGACCCCACCTGCAGAGCTGCATCCAGCTCTGGGGTCTCAGCTCAGGAAGGACACGGACCTGTTGGAGCGAGTCCAGAGGAGGCCACCAAGATGATCAGAGGGATGGAGAAGCTCTCCTATGAAGACAGGCTGAGATAGCTGGGGTTGTTCAGTGGGGAAAAGAGAAGGCTCCAGGGACACCTCACTGCAGCATTCCAGTACCTTAAGGGTTACCTTAAAAGTACCCTATAAGAAGGAGGGAGAGGACTTTTTACACAGGCAGTTAGTGACAGGACAAGGAGGAATGGTTTTAAACTTAAAGAGGGCAAATTTAGATTAAATATTTGGAAGAAATTTTTTACTCAGAGGGTAGTGAAGCACTGGCACAGGTTATCTAGAGAACTTGATGCCCCCTCCCTGGATATGTTCAAACCGAGTTTGGATGGGAGCTTGAACAACCTGATCTATTAAGTGACATCCTTGCCCGTGGGAGGGGAGGTTGAACTCCCTTCCAGCCCAGGCATTCTATCATTCTGTGATCTTGTGATATTCCAGCTACCAGGGATGAAACAGTTCCTTTTCTGGTTGCTAGAAAACTCATTCCGTATAATTACGTGCATCTTCTGACATCACCAGGTATGAGAAATTTAACAGAAATTTAACCTGGAAAAGAGGGAGGTAGAATACATAATTTCATCATTACCAGACATGGAAAAATGTACTTCTGAATAGGAAGTAGTCCCTATTGCTGCATGAAACTCCATGTTCTACAAATGATAAATTGTGACAGAAATAAAGCCGTTAGGAGAATTTTTGCCAAGAAGTACTATTTGTAAGCCCTCATAGGTCAAGCTGAAAAGATTAATTCCATATTTTTTTCCTAGAATTCCTTGTTTCACTTTCTATGTCTATGCCAATACATACTGTCAACTGAAAAGGAAATACTATAAAAAATTAGGTTAATTTCCTAGTGTAAAATATATTAAAGCATGATGTGACTAGCTTCTTGTGTCATTTAAGTACTAGGTTGTCATTGGAGTTGTAGGCAGAAAAAATATTGGCAGCTATGAACAACATATTTGATTTCTGTGATACATATTTTTAAATTATAACCAGAAACTTGAAATTGACATTCTTCCAGCCACAGACTTTGCTAGCATTTTCTTTACATAAACTTAAAGCTTTTCTTTAGCATTACCACAAAGATACCAAAGCAAAACTACAACAGAAACATTGCTGTTCCAAAGTAGATGCCACATATCCGTAGCCTGTTAAATTTAAATATCTACTTGTAAGTGTAGCCTTCAAGCTGTGTGCACTGTCTAGTCTCTTAAATGCGATAGCATTCCTCTATTTTTCTGTCATTTAACAGTTGTGAAATATACCACAACAGCAATTCTGTGCAGCGCAATTTAAAAAGAAAAAAAAAAAAAAAAACAACATAAATTAGGGAACAAGGCATTTCAGAAGCTTTGTTAAAAGATTTGTAATACTACCAGTTATGGTTCTGACCTGTGGTGGTGGTAGCTCAAATATGTTACTATCTTCTAAGTATTTCTCATCCTGCATTAAAGCCCTGGTCTCAATCAATATGTAGTTTACCAAAACCACAGTCACATTTGGTATCCATTGCTACCCTTGTTTACAGTCTCGGAATGGAGACTAAGCAGTAAGTTAAGTTAGGGTTGGAACTAAACCCTAAACTCTTGTAGATGAGCTGTCAGATTGGGCTCCATAAAACTGGCAGGAAGAGTGTAGGGCCTCAGCAATAGTTACATAATGAAAACTGAGAAACTGAGCCTGTCAAAAATTGAACATAAGGCTATATTTCTTTCTTCCAAATATTAACAACAAAAATAAAGGTTTCTGATTTTGCAATCAAAATATAACATAGGTGCATACCATCATTATACAGTGTACTTCCCAGAATCACCAGGCTCACCAAGAAATGCTAAGACATGCCAGAAAGTGGTTTCAGCCATCTTAATCTAATCTCCAGGTAGTAGAAATTTTGCAGTCTCCACAGGCAATGTATTCCAATATTTCTTTGGCCTTCCTGTTTGAATTCTTTTTTGTTATATTTAACCCAGATATTCCTTATTGTAATTTAAATCCATTATTTTTCTTCTTACCTGCTATGGATATGTAAACATATTATCCTTTCCTCTCTGTAAGACCCTTTAAAGCAACTTTCTGTTGATATTCAAATAGAGTTCCACTCCATCCTCCAGATATTTTCAAAGCGTTGTGTCTGTTCATTTCTAAATATAGAAACTTTTTCTTTTCTCCGTGAACTATATCCTTCAAGAAAACATTTTCTCAACTTTTACCTTCCTTATGGTGAACTAATTAACCTCTCTATGATGTGCCTCTAACCTCTATCATACAGTGTAATTTTTTTTTAAAGTATACTCTATTGCATTATCACTGCGGAACAGTTAAAATACAACTGTGAAGACTCAAATTTATACACCGTCCAGTTTAACAATGAGCCATTGATAACTACCTACTGGCTTTCAGCCAGTTTTGCATCACCTTATGGTAGTATGTTTCTCTAACCTACTTACAAGAACACCATGTGACACTGTTTAATTAATTTGATTCAAGTCAAAACATAAACTATTATAGAAAAAGTTATTCTGGTCTGTAATCATTTTTCTTTGCAATACATTTTTTTTTATACCACATTCTATTGAATTGCTTACAAATTTGGATCACCTACTTTCCCAGTCTGATGACTGAAGTTGTACTGATTAGCACTTAATTTCTAACCTAAAGGTTTGAAAACAGATCAGATAAGCATTACATGCATTATGTGCTTTACAGTTAGAAAAGAAAATATCACCTCTTCTGAAAATGTTGAATTCTAAAGGACTACTGAGAAAGAGATTAAGAGAAGCAGCGTGAACTCCCCCTACACCCAATAAATTCGAATTCAAACAAGAAGTAGCAAGAAAGCAAAGACAGATTGTCCTTTCTTCTATACCAAAGGCACCAAGACAGACAAATCGAGGAGCGAAGTAAAAGCTCTGAAGAAACTTCCTCTAGAGAACAGAATAAGAGTAAATTAATATTCTTCATTCAAAGCATTTATAAGATTGCATAAGCAGCTATTAAGATATGCTGCACTAACATTTTGCAAAGGAAAAAAGTAAAGGTTAACATGAACAACGTCAAATATGTAGTACAGCGGAGTATAAATATTTGCCTAAGGTGTGGAGAAGCAATGTGCTTTCTGTAGAAAGACAGGCTTATAGACAGTGTCTGCTGAAAAAAATGCAGAAAATAACCTTTTGCTGAATTTCTCCATTAACAACACTAGATTTCCATAAATAATTTTTTTGTAATAAGAAGTTATTTGATCTCGGTGTATGTTCTTTCATATGCAAACAAATAAGTACACATTTTCAAGGCATTAAAAAGTATCCAAAAAGCAACATGTAAATATTTCAAAGTCCTCTAAATATTGTTTGCAATACACCATGTGATGTTTAGCAAATCTCTGACACTTACTTAAACAGTTAGGAAAAATGAATGAAGAAATGTAGGACTGGGGGTGGGGAGTGAGATTGGGAGGAAAGAAGAAAGGGAGGAAAAAAAGATTTAAAAAGGGAAATAAAAACCTATTTTACATTGATTAGAAGTTAGAATAAGGTCATTGTCAGTTCAAGGCTCTACAAACAACTAAGAATATCTGCACTGTAAAAGCATGTTCATTCTAAAGGAACAATATGAAAAAATCATGAGAAATAGGTTGCAGTCTGCTATAGTTCTATATTCCATGTTCCTCTGTAGAATTTCTACATTATGAAAAGGCTGTGAAAAATTGCAAATATTTGTTATCAGTCTACTGTATAGATGACACACATGGCTAAAGATGTTTTTTACATTCTTAAAAAACTATGTATCGATTGCATAAAACCACTGATTATGTTGAAATGAGTTGTTACAGAAATCACTTATCAATTTTCCAGTCATTATCATTTTAATAATATAAAATGTTACACTGGTCTCTGTGGCTGCAAAGTATATAGAAACACTAGATTTGTATATAGAACCATGTTTTAAGACATAAAGAGAAAAAAATGTTACATTTCTAGACACAGATAATTGGAGGAGATATTTACGAGTCTGTTTTAAAAGTTTGCTTGGACCCAGGATACAAGAGTTACTTCAGTCACCAGTAAATTCTAATCCAGTAGTTCTTCATCCATTTCCTTTCCACGGCAGAGTGAAAGCTCCTTCTGGGGATACTTGGTCTTAGTATGGCTGTGAATACCTATTTCCCAGTATACCCTGCTAACCAGCCTGCCAGTAAGATACTGGCTTCTTTATTTGTTTTTCTTTATTTTTTTTCTCCCCTTCTTCACTGCCTCAGCAGTTGTTCTCTTCTGCTAAATTATGAACGCTTCTAACCAGCAATAATCATATACAAGGAAAACTTCATCATATTGTTTCCTTTACCTGAGCAGGAAAACCTTTAAGGAATATCAAGTTTTCACAACTCTTGTTGTATACATCCAGAAACCTGTAAACCAACACTGATCTTCCCAAAACTCAACGTATTGTAAAATTGAAGTAGGTAATTCAGGACTAGGTTTAGATACATAACTATAAATTATGAGATTTGGTCCTCATCACTAAATTTTTGGCTACACAATCCTTTGTCTTTGTCTATGATTTTACATCTCCTCTAGTTTTTCTGCTTCCATCTCACGTGCTATTTCTCTGTTGCTGCCTCTTGCACTTGAAATCAATCAGAGTATACATGATGAAAGATAAATGTCTCTTTATGTGAATTCATTTAGAAAGATTATGAAAAATTCACACAAAGACAAAATTTAGTTATTTGCTTACCTTCCACTATATTTGAAATAACTTGCTCATTGTTTAAATAGAGGCAGTAGCTTCTCTTTAAGTTTACCTGAACACTCTTGGAGGCAATAAGAACATTTTGGATGCATGGGAAACAGTGGTCATTACACTAGAACCAGTGTAGCAGCCTGACATTCCTAAGAGCATCAGGATTCCTCCTGAACTTCAGGCACAGCCGAAGAAAGAAGTCCTCTTTAGATAGACACTACTGTCATAAATGGAGGTTGGGCACATCTCGAGACCTCCCAAGAGCACTTTAGTAAAGCTCCTACCTCTCCTGATCATTTCTATTAGGAACCAATAAGAAGCATCACTTCCACTTCTCCCAGTCCTGGTTTCCTATTCTGAAGAAAGTTCTAAGTGCTTGTTTACTCCGTCTCCCTTTTTCTCTTTCTGTCTCCCAAAGAGCTGTGGGTATATCAACCCTGTCTTCCATACTCCTTCCTAACTAAATATTTGCTCAGAAGCTGCAGAATTTTGGTTAAAGTTCTCTATAACCTAAGAGATTGAAAACATTGCCCATTCCCTTTACAATTCTCCAATGACTTATCTTGCAGTGATATAGAGAGCATAATTACAGTATGTATTTCAAACTACTTGGTGGCCAAGATCTTTTAAGCAGCCTAGAGACCTTCAGTCACTTCCAGGAAGCCAACTCCTTCTTCCACTTACATTATCATCCATTTGTTCTATCTTTATTGAAGCAGTAACTTCTTACTTTGATGTTGTCCTTCATAGCCTCTGGATTCTGCACTTAACATCTTTTAAAACAGCTCATTGTTTCTCTCCATGACCTTAAACTTCTCTTCAGCCTTGATGTGTACAAAAGATACTAATATGATTAAAATTCTGAGTTGCTGGAACCACTGTTTGCCAAGCACTATGAGGAGTTCTCATGCATTTTCTTCTCTGCTTCTTGGTTTGCATTTTTAATCTGTACAGCAATTAATATCCTGATATCATAGTCAGTGACTTCAAATAGCTTCTTAACAAGATAAAAAAATGATTGTGGTGCATTTGCAAAAACTATTAACCTTTAGTTAATAAATTCAAAACATTGAAAAACATGAATACGGAATAATTTTGAACATAAAATATGCAAACCAATGAAAATAGGTTCATAAACTTTATAATAGCACTGGTTTAAGTCTCATGTTAATATCAACATTTGCATTCATTGCCCTAGAACTGTTTTTCTCAGATTTTGATATTTACTTTCTCTCTTTTTTCTCTATTCTTTTGTTGTTGTTGTTCTGCTGTTTTTAAATTATTTTTCCTTCTTCTTCTTAATATATTCTTTTCCTTTTTCCTCATTTCACCATTATGCATGTAATGAGAGTAATAGAGACCATTTAGACAGAGGAGAAAAAGAAATCCTGTCTGTTTCATGTGGAGGTCAGGACATCCATGTACACAACAGCACAATTTATAAGTTTTTTATGTGCACTCATTTAGGATAAAAAGTACTTAAAAGATTCAAAAATATTACTTAACCAAAACACAAGTAAAAATGAGATTCAATTGAGATTTGTGGTATTTATATGATGTGGTCTACTGTTTAATATGATCTAGGGGTATAGACTATTCTTACATCCTTATTTCTCCTCTGGGATTGGAGGGCTAAACCACCAAGACTTTCACAAATAAGTTTACTGAATGGAATATATACAGTTCTTATTCTTATGTAAACAAACAGGCTATAAATTGAAGCTACACAATGGCTTTAATTGTACAAACCATGCATTGCTAAAGTCATAACTGTGGTAAGCAACTATCTCAGTCTTGAGCAATCTGTCAGTAAACTAGTTAATTATGGAGAGAGGAAGAGCTCCTCCTTTTTTGGGCATCTGTTCAGCACCCGAGAATAGCTGGGTTCTAACTTTTCCAGCTCTAATCAAATAAGTAAATCCTTTTTTGGTTAAAAGTTTCTCTAAATCTTTTAGGAAGTGGGCAAGATACAGGGGGTTTTCATTTGACTTTCTCCTCAAAACAGTTTGAAAGCATGCAGACCTGTAAGGACTGAGATTTCAGTTCATCTCTTAATCCTGCAAACCCTCCTTAAAAGATCCAATACACATTTTATTAAATCCTGACTACACACACTATGACAATAAATCCACTGATTTGAAAAGCACTAGGATTTTCCTCTTTTGCATCCATAGAAATCATAGAATCATGAAAAACTTTTAAGGAAGGCACCTTAAAAATCATCTAGTTCCAAGCCCCCCTTGCCATGGGCAGGGGTGCTACTCACTAGACCAGGTTGCTCAAAGCCCCATCCAGCCTGGCCTTGAATACTTCCAGGGATGCAGCATCCAAAACTTTTCTGGTACAGCCCTGGGTAAGTGAGGGTCACAAGACCAAGACTTTAGAGAAGACTATTCCTCACTTTCAATATGTGATTTGCCTCACTAACTTCAGTATCAACTACTGTTATTCTTTACTCTTTTAAACCAAATACGTTATGACATGTTGCACAGAGAAACGGGCATGCCAATGAAGAGAAGGGGCTTGGGGACCTGTGTATGCTTACTGTTCAGACACTTTGATCTGTGATGTGGTCTGGATGAATAACAGCAGTCACATGCATACTTCATTGAGATATCTGAAAGAAATGCCTTCAAATGAACAAGCTTCTAGTGAATGTCAGCATGAACAAGTTTCTTTGGGGAGGACATGCCTAGATGCTGTAGCGCTGCCAGCGCACTCTATTACAGGACAAACTGGTCCTGACATATGAGGAAGTCCTAATCGAAACGACAGCCTGCAGGACATCTAGAATTTCCCATCTTCTATCTCCTCCTCATAAGCCCACAGCTGCATAGACCATCTCTACATAAAATTAGTTTCAGGGCCAAATGTCCAGCAGAAAAACAACAAATATCACTCTTTTACACAGTAAAATAGCAATTCATAGTAAATGAATTTTTAAGTTATTTACCCATTCAAAATCCATGTAAAGTTCCTAGAACAACCCCTATTTTTTGATCCCAAACACTACAGATACACAGACTGCTCCAGATCTTTATATTGACACTTAGAGTTGTACTAGGTGACCTAGAGCATGGAGATATAAATTGGCATCTCCATTTTTCATAGATTCTTACCTTTCTGTATACTCTGCGAGACTGTCAGCAACATCTTCTGCAGAGTAAAATAATACCAAGCTGACACTTTGAATGTCATAGTTACGACTATTTATGAAGTGTGAACTGAAAGCAGGAAATGCCGTGAAACAGCCCTCCATTACAGCTCAGCACATAACCTTGTCTGTATTAAAGCCTTACCAGGCCTGTTACAAAGCCTGACGAAGTAGGCAATCAACTCTCGTAAGCAAAAGTAAGCAAGAAGAACAAAACATAGCTATAGCAGTGAGTTCATGGATCATTTAATATCTATTTCTCTGTTAGACAAAGCAAGATCTATAGTCAATTGAAATGCAACGTTTCTTTTCATGTCTGTCAAAACATCTATACTGTCACAAGCTGTGTTCCAGGAAAGCTTAGGCATTGCAGTCAAAAGAGAGGCTATGTCACCAAATTTGTCAGCGAAGAATAAAGTACAGTCTTTATCCCAAACAGTTTATAAATAGATAAAACAAATAAAGGGTTAAGACTCTAGAGATATAACATAAAAGATGGAAGGTTCATCAATATTTTGTAGCTCTCGTATTAGTTTCTTTTAATTTTCCTGGCTTCTTCTTTGTTGACTGATGATATTGAAGATGAGGCAAGGGACAAAGAGAGTGGCGGAAGCAGTGGAAGAGGGATAAGATAAGAGGAAGGGATATATGGATGGCAGCTAAAGTGAGGTTGAAGTGAAGCAACTGTAAGGGAAGGGGCAGAGGGGATTTGAAGCAAACATCTAAGATGAACTATAAAATAGAAGGCACACAATGCAGCACTTTATATCTTCAAAGCACAGGAAAAGTACATCTGATGTCAAGTCAGGCATTTCTTCCATTTCAAAGTATTTAGTTTTCAGAAAAGTGTTTATAATAGGAAAATATAAGTAAACCCTTGAGTGCAAAGGCAGTGAGAGGAGAGTCTCCAACTGTCAGGTCTTTGTACTGAGACAGTTTTGGGTTTGACCATCACACAGTGCTTTGAAAGTGTAGAGCACCATAAGTATCTACTACGTTTCAGTGAGAAAAAGTTAAACTCCTACCAACCAAGTATCATTTGCTCAAGCAAAAAAACCTCACTATTGTTTCTGTGTTTCAAAGTGTGCATCTGCAATGAATTAAGGTTTGTATGGTTTAAAGATTCTCATTACGAAATTATGGAACAAAGTTATATTATGCACTGTTTCTACATAGATGAAATCCATTGTATGTAAATCCATGGTTTGCAAATCCGTGGTATTCCCACATCTCATGTGCTCATGCAGGTTCATTTAGCTTAACTTCTGTGTGTAAGAAACTCCCAAACACAGAAAAAATAGAAGAAATGTTCAAAAAAGTAACATATAAACTGACTTCTGAACAAGCGGTCAGAATGCTTTGATAGAGACATAAAATTAAAGGGATGACCTGTAATTCAAAACTTTTCACCTTAAGAATAATCTTGAACATTCTCCAGGACAATAAAACAAAAAAGTGGTCAAAAGCTATAAAGAAAATGGCACAAGTTTATGATTTTTATAAAAATAATTACTAATTTCTTTCATATTGCTATAACTTTTTTCTAGAATCATTCCTGTGGAATAGTGGTGTCTGTTTTCTGCTATGACTATTGTTCCTTCAACAATCTCAAAGCACCTATAAAATGGAGACTCTGTAACAGTGTGTGCTGAAGGCACAGAAGTCATTTAGAAGTCTGAAATGTTGGTATCCTTGCAAGAAACTCAGCAGAGGATCACCATTGTGAGGTTGGAACAGGGGATGTAACAAAAACAAATGTGCTAGAGATAACCAGGCAGGGAAGAAGCACTGAAGTTTACTCAAACATTTAGAGACCTTAACACAGTGAAAATCTATTTCTTTTTAATCAATATGACAGACAAGACAGCACACATAACCAAGTAACAGAAGCACAGCTGAGCTTGGTAAATTGAAATAAGATTGCTGGTGTCTGGGGTCAAATGCAGTAGCTTGATGAAGGTGAGTATGCTGCATCTCCATGACCCCAGCTCCAACCCACAGCAAGGCTGGCAATGTATTCTTTCTAAGTACATTCACACAAAGAAGATATACACACATACACACTGCTTATATATGTAAGTACATGGCTGGCCCAGATCACAGACATACTCAGCACCTGATGAATGCAGACAGCACCAAGAGTCTCATCTACCCTCCACTTAGACTGACAGGAATGAAGGTTCGCTAGGGAGAAAAGATATTTATATCCATATATCTATCTATCTAAATATCTACATATCTATATATCTATATATCTATGTATCTGTATATCTCAAGGTAGATCCCTATGCTTACTCAGTGGGCCCAGGAGCTGACCATGGATCCCCTGAGTCCACAGCCTCACATCAGCTGATGTTACAGACCATGGTGTACTTAGGTACATATGTACACGCACACACACTCACACAGACAGAGCTAACTGAAACACATTCATGAACAACCAGCTCTTTCCATGCTCTTGACCTTTGAGACTAACACATCCCAGCTCCCAAGCCACTTCACTTACTCTTTAGCTTGTCCATCTTGATCTTCACTAGTGACCATGGACTCAGGTATACAGATTTATTCCAGTTCCTGGCAGCTCAGGGACATGGATCCCCTATCATTCGTGGTCTCACCTCTCTCACTGTCATTTGTTTTCATTAAGTCCAGTCTAAACCCATGCACACGGATCCTCCAACCCATGGTGTGACTAATTTCTGCACCCAAATCCCCTCATACACACACATGCACATACCAGGAGAAGAGCTAAAAAGAGATTTGATAACAAGGTGGGATGGACTACACTGATCAGGCACAGGGAATGACCAGACAAATATACCTACCAGTAACCATTTATGTAAAACTGGCATCTCTTGGCCACTTACTCTTCAACTTTCTCCACATTTATTCCTCCCCAAATCAACTCACAGCATCCATTTTCCCATCTTTGGTTTACCCCTTAAATATCCCATAGAAATTCCTATATGACACAAAATAGTCTTCCTCTGCATGCCATAATATGTCCCATCTCCCAAGAAGCAATCTCCTCAGTCCAGAAGATGCTCTGACACTGACCCCTCCTGAGGGATTTGCTACGAGTTCACTGGGGCTGAGGGTCTCGTGGGAGAGCTCTGGGACATACCCAGACATTGTGCCACTTCCTCGAGTGGAAGTGGAAATTCATGTGGGAATTTGCGTTCCCACGTGAATTTAGGCCTTTGTACACCTCTAGGTTTGTGAAGATGGACCTCTATGGTCTGCTGCCCCCCTTAGGATTGGCCTCGGCCCCCCCAGGTGCCATTGCTTGTCTCTGCTCCTTTCTGGGTCTGCAAATGAGCTTTTTGCACACAATCCTACATGTGTTATTTAGAATATGTTCCACACCATATCTTATAAAAAGAATGCAAAATAAGTAATCATAAAATAATAAACAATGAAGCTGGAGGGAATCACAAGGAGCTAAGCAATTCATTTCTGCACTCAAAGATATGGTATACCTAAATTATTCCACAAAGTGTTTTTATTATTTACTTCCACAAAATGAGGCATTGATGAAGACTCTCCTTTCACAGGCTATTACAGAGCTCAAATACCGTTGCTGCTAGAAAACTTTAAATAATGTTTAGACTCAACTTCACTGAATTCTGTTTTATGTTGCTGTTATTCATTCTGGACATGGAAAACTGCTTATTCCTATCTCCTTTTTTTACCTTTCTGTATCCTGTATCAGCTGCCATAGCTGCCTTCAGCCTCCTCAGCTCTAGACTAAACAAGCCTAATTCCTTCAATTTTTCTTTAGAAGTTATGTTTTCTAGATCTGTAACCATTCTTGTTATTTTCTTTTGGACTCAATCCAATTGGTTTGTACCCTTCTTGAAGCATGAAGCCCAAAACTGGTCATAATATTGCATCTGAAGCCTAAGCAAAGCCAAACAGAATTTAACTACTTCATATGTCACTTAAACAATGCGTACAATGTTTATGTGTTTCATTATGATGTTTGCCTTTTGTGTATATTATCTCTAAAGTAAACTAATTTTGTTGATCATTTCCATCTTGTGATTTCTTATAACCTATAGAGATCCTTTTTAGCAGCATGACTGTACTTTCTCTTATTCTCTAACCTCTGTGCAGGTAAACCTCCAAATATTTGATAAAGCATTTCCACATTTCAAGAAATAATCCTAATCTTCAGCTATCACTTGATGTTTCTCTTCCTTCTTGTTATTAGCTTGGAAATATTACAAAGAAACTGTACTTCCAAACAATAATTAGAAAACTGATACCAAAGTAAGTTTGCTAAAATGCTTTGATTTTTTCTCACTAGACTGGGGCTTAGGAGAAGGACAAAAAATCTGTTTAAAAAATGTACACATTATCGACACTGCAATATCCACTACTTTCAAGCTTTTAAAGCTTTATTGTCTTTGAGATAATATATACAGTTCTACAATTCTACTTTTGTTCATCTTGCTCAGGTAAGGAGGTATTCACTCTCTACTACTGTAAAGGAAATGAGAGAACATAATTAAGAAAGAAAAATTCTACAGATTGGATTAATTTTTCAAGACTCTCATAGTGGCTGGAGAGGGAGAGACTTCTGCCACAACATAAAACATCTAAACTTGGTTTCCTGACTAAATTCTGAAGTTTGCACCTCTGCTCTGCTCTTGTGAAACTGAATTTGGAATATTCCAACCAGCTCTGGGACACAGAGCATAAAAAAAGACATAGAATTGCTCAAGCAGGTCCAGAGAAGGCCCACAAATATGATTAGAGGGTTGGAGCATCTCTTCTATGTGAGGACACACCAAAGGAGTTGGGGTGTTTTGGTGGTTCAGTGGATTTATTTTAACAAAGAAAGGTATCCCATGCTATTTTCAATTTATAAAACTTCAAAACAGTATATGATGTCGTAGTCATCACCAGAGTGGGAGCTTCAGACAAAGATTATTAGAGAAGTCTTCCCATTGATTCACAAGGTACAGAAAGGATGCCCTTGTTTTCTAAACTCCTTCTCAAAGAGGAGCCTGGGGTGTGGCTGGATCCAATCTTGGCCCAGGACTTTGTCAATGGTTTATGTCTAGAGGAGTATACAGGTGTAATTGAACCCTTATACAGCTTTGTCCTTCAGGATCAAGGATGGCAAACCAAATAAATTTATATAAATATAATAAATTATATATTTAAAATGATTACAATAATGATAATGAGTAGGAAATAAATTCAGCTTAACCAGAAATATTTACTACACTGTATGAATAGCTACAATTCCAAGTATAGTGCACTATTTTTTGAAGCAATATTGAATCAATCAAAGAAATTATATTAAAACTAGGAATACAATTATTAAGTAGACATTAATACTCCTCACTCATACCAATGACTGTAGTCATATCTCTTTCACTTAGCCTCAGAGAGTAAATTTGAGGGAAGGATCTTCACACATCTTAGGGAGATATGCTACAAGTCCTCGCTGTGCAAAAGTGGAAAAAGTGGGACCAGCTTTTTCTAGTATAAGATGTCAATTACATGCATTTTTTAGATTATGTATTGTCCGACTTACTCAGCAAAGCGTGTTTTGCAAAATGCACTTTAGCTTTGTGGTGAAAAAAGTGTTACCCGCTCTTTGGTTTGTTCGGCTCAGCACCTCTGACTGTCCCTTCTGTATCAGTGCCTGCACAGCCTTGCTGCTCCTGACCTCACAGAGAATCTGTCTTGCATTTCCTCATGGTGGGTTTCATATTTTGCTCAAGCCGGTCTCAGCATTCTTCAGCACTAAGAACAGAAGAATGTTCTTGCTCAATCTTATCACTAATAACTTGTAAATGAGGCAAAATTTGAGCTGCTGTATCCTCGCTTAGGCAGATAGTTCTGCTACAGTCATTTGTCATTTTTCTTCTAATTTTTTTGCATCTTAAGCTTTTACTTACATCTTCTCCTAAGTCCACATGTGAAGCATCTGTCACATTTATGACATTGATTTTTTTTTACAGAAAATCTAGCAGATGAAGTTTTGTGGGGAACAATGTTTGAATCTAAGAAAGAAGAATTAAACTGGTTGAAATATGGACATTAACACTCCACAGTTGAAGATAGTGTGAAAAAGTTATCTCTTAATAGATCAGACATTGCACCCTGTTCTTCACAAGAATAACCTTGCAATAGTTTTCCAGGTAATAGTAGATTGATTATGAAACACCTGTATCTAGAGGCATCCTTGAGAAGAATAAATTCCTAGAGGGCAAATTGCCCTGTACTGTAGTAATCCAGAGTAGAACAATTTTGCTAATATGATTTTTTTAAGACCACATATTTTATTAAAGTGTGGAGAACTAAAGAGAATTTGAATGCTTGCTAAAATTACTCCAATATTTATAAGATATTAAACATAATAGAGCTTAATTCTGTGTTGGATGTCATTTCACCATATCTACAAATTCAGTAGAGCACTCTAATCTCCAGGCACCTCCTTCCCAAATACCTCTTGTACTTTAGTTGATTTTAAGCGTGATACAGATAGCAGTAGGTCTATTCATGTACTTAAAGGTGGGAATATACTTTTGAAAGGAGTGAAAAGATTTTCATAATGCTATATTTATGAAAGGTCAGAAAAGTATATTTCTTTCAAAAATTCAGACAATAAAAGAAAGCAGACCTTTAATTAAAGTATGACAGTGCCACTATCTCTAATTTATTATCTTGTGTTTAAATACAAACAGCAGTGTGATATATAATAGCTCACAATGTCGGAGAATTCTAACAACCTCCAAAAATAAAAAGCTAATATTAACTAAAATAGTCATATAAATATCAAAACTTCATTTTCTTTGCTTGTTAGATTAACATTAGTTTAACCTCAATATTTCTCCCATGTAGGGTGATATAGCTTCATGCTTTTCATTATTAGGGCACATTTTCTTCTCATCAGTTGCTGCCCTTAATGAAAGAACACTCCTCTCCAGCATACAGACTGAATCATTTTCAGTCGCAGCATAAATAAGTGCCTAGAAGATGTCAGCTGAAAATCTTAGTTATTTCCTAAAGGTGCAGGTGCTAGAAGTGGTGTAATGAAGTAGAGACAGCTGCAGCCACAGGCTCCGGCCAACTGGAATATGTCTTCAGAGTGACATTGAGCATAACAAGACCTCACTATGTTTGCTTCCAAGAATGTTATCACTGCGATTTTAAAAACAGCATAAATCAAGAGACATGCTCACAAAGTATAGCTGAAGTCACATTATCTATTACACCCCTATATATTTTCCTCATTACAACCTGAAAGATGTTGACATAACCACTCATGCTCATCTACTCGTCTATAATGTAACTAATAATTACACTGCCAGAAAGAAAAATGAGAACAAAAGGTATTGCAAGGCTGGAATTAATCAAACAACTGACCCATCGAGTTCTGACCAGCTAGATTCACTGAAACTTTAAAACATCAGGTACAGGTAAATTTTAATAAGTCTTTTTGAAACTAGCAGGGAATAGTAGATAAGTCATTGTCATTTACAAACCTTTTCTTCAAAAAAAATTTGCATGTTGAACCCCATTATATTTCATGCCTGTGAGTGACAAAATCATTTATTGAGACTGCCACATAGAAGAAGGAAAAGATTAGCAGATACTGAGTATTCAGTGTTCTGCTCTCTTTTACAGGGACTTCATGAAAGATATGGTGTTATTTTTATTAGCAAAAACAAAACCAGTTTGTGACATATATGATCACTTTAGCAAACATAGCTAGTTGCAAACCAGCAATTATTTGAAAGATAAAATACCTTCACAAAAACTTGTCTTATTTGATTTTTTTTGGGGGGGTTATATTGTAATTACTATCCATTATGAAATACTTCTGCAGTCACTATTTTGGGCTCAATCCTCTTGTGTGAAGATAGAAAGCTGGATCTCAGAGATGCTAAGTGTTCACCTTAACACTCCTGCCTAATCTAATGGTTAAAACCTCAAATGGTTAAAACAGGACCTTTAAAAGCACTTCATATTCACTTGGTATTTACCTAAATCTAGTTGTCAAGGAACAAACTTCAGTTTAACCATTAGCCTTCCACATTTCTTCTGCCAGATAAGAGATTGTTATAATCCATTCAGGGGCTTATTTTTGCTAGGGAGATAAAGTTGATGTTCCTAAACCCATCTTCACAACATAGCAACCCATGAAAGCAGTCACTTTTATTCTACATATTTACAGCTAAATGCTTAGGTCAGTGTGATGTAACAGGTAAGAGAGTGGGTAGTCCCTTCCTACTCAGATGCCACAGATGATTTTGTAGATTTATTCCTATAGAATATTTCATATGAGGAATTTATATTCCACTATCCTGGCATTGATAGTACATTCAGAATTTTGACTTCACTGAGGGATGGAGGGGAAGAGAAATAAAGAGCTCTCAAATTAGCGCATGTGTTTTCTAAAATAGAAGTGGCAATAGGGCAAAATGAAATCAAAACTCTTGAAATTTGAGTTCTAGCATAGAATGCATCACTATGCAAACATTCTTGAAACCAAATGCAAATCTGCTGGGATTTTGCACCAGAACAAATTCTTTCGAAGTACTGCTTTTCAGCAAGGTTTCTGCATGTTTATGCATATTAAAAAATGAGCTTCATTCATGACCAGAAAAAAATAGTACAAAGAAATGCGCAAAGCTACATGAAGATTTTCTACCTCTTACTAATAGTCAGAGTTTAGGCACTGCCAGCAGTGACACTAAGTAAATCCTTAAGGTAAACACAAACCTTGGCCAAACAGTGACAATGAATAATAAATTGTTCTGTAAAGAATTATAATTGTCCTTTTGGGCAGACGGATGTTAGATAAGATTTAAAAGGGAGAGCTTGCACTGATGATCCCCTTAAAGTTTTACAAATATCCCTTTTCAGCTGTTCAGGATTTCAGAATATACCAATCTGAATTTCATAGGACTAAGAGGGATAAACAGTTACCTACTTCCAACACATATTTTTGTGAGATAAAGAAAAATGTTAAACAATCCTACCACAGAATTCCATTGCACAGTGAGTCAGTTCCAGCCCCATATTTTGAGTCACAGAAGCGTCCCCTTCCCTTTCTCATGTTTACAGAAGATTTCAGTAACAAAAGACTGTTTTAGATTATTCCATATTACAATTCTCAGCATGAGTCCAGTATCATAATATTATGGGAATCATTAAAAAAACCAAACAAACAAACAACAAAACAAACAACAGACCCACAAGCCTGACTGATTTCAGCAGTGAAGAGCTGCTAGATATTATTAGGGTACAAAATGTTTCTTATATCAGAAAATGTAAAGAAATGGCTGTCTCTTCTTTAACTGCTCCAGAAAAGACATCTTTTCTCCTACTTTTAAGGGCAAAATCTAAATCTTCAAAGAATATCTACTGATCTCCTTCAGATTCACCCTGCTCAGTGGTCCTGTTCTGAACTGCTTTTGCTGTGTCTCTTTCCCTCTGGACTCAGCAGCTCCTACGTCCTGTTGGTGCAAATTCAAGAAGCAGAGCATTTTACCATCACGTTTCCATAGTATTTTCACTTTGGCTTCTAAATGCAATACCTAACTGTCTTCAGTGCTTCTCTAGGTCTCTAGGATATCCTGTCCAGAAGAATTATCCTGCATCTCAAGACAAAAAGGCAATTTACGTCAGTCATAAATCCAGACGTGTATTTTTGAAATCTTCATGTGCTAATCACTTACATCATCATAAAAGATCTATAAATTCTGTTTTAACAACAATAAATGATTAAGCAATAAGGACCAAAATGACTGGAATTTCCCTGGAGAGTACTGTTTTGCTGGAAGGAGTTGAAGACCTGGTTTAGTTTAGTACACTTTTTTGGGCATTTTTTTTCTTTCCCATTCTATATGTATATCTTCCCTAATCTAATCATCATACAGTACATCTGGAATTTTAAGGGAATTATTTCCCAGTGCATCAGATGAGAATCAATCATATAGTTGCTAAAATCTGAGGCCTCAGGACTAGGAGTTACAAAAGCCCTACATACTGTATATTTTCACTGTGTGTACTCATACAGTCACATACAAAACAAAGCAATTTACATCGAAATCAGGAAAAATATTATATATATGTGCCATCTGAGGATCAGAATGATGTCACTAAATTTGGGTTTGCTTCCTTGGAGGAACAGGAAATGTCTATTCCTATGCACATCCCATTTTCCAAAATAATAATCATTCCAGATGCAGAGAGGTGACAGCCGGTCCTTGTAGTAGGTGCGGTAGCAGCATTTTCCAGAGGTTAATGCTGAAATTTTTGTTAAATGCCTGCATATTCATATATTATATTCAGGACATTTATTAGTCATCACTTGGTAAAGAGATTTGGTTGGTTTATGTCAATTGCTTTGAATTTTTTATTGTTTTGGTTTTTAACCAACTATGAGAAAGAAATCCTGCCAATTAGAGAAGTGGAAATGTAAAGTACTCACCAGCACACTATTTAAGCATAAATCTGCCTCATAAAGCCTACTGTGACAGGCTACAAAGCCCACAGATGTCAGGGTCTCCAGGTCAAAAGACAGCGGTGGCTGCCCCATGCAGTGGGTCACAAGGCTCCTAAAGCCAGAGAGACCTTTAAGGCCCGTCCCTACCGCTCCAAAACCCCCTGCCAAGCCATCAGGCTGTTGATCCTATAGCTTGAAAAATAACTTGAGACATTTCTTGCAGTGGACGCATCCCAGGAAATCAGGGTTCCCCATAGCTTAACACTCATCAACCTGTCTCAGCTGGTCCGTGTGCCTTATTTTAATGGATGAGTGGATAAGAAATTATTTTTGTATTAGCTTATCTGGGCAAGTAACATTTTATCCATATGCAGAATCCTGTAGCTTTATTGTGCATATTAGATAAACACATGAAAAATGGACAGAAAAATGTCAACTGAGAGTGTATGATTCCAGTAAGGAGTATACAACATAAGCAGTACCAATCTTTCATCAAAGTAATTCTTTTTTCTATGAAGACGCTTGTGTTTAGTAGACAATTTTGATGCAGTCATGCTCATAAACATACATGTGGAATACACTATGCTCAATTTATTTTTTTAATCTGAGAATCATAAGTCTTCTCATAACTTGACCGCCAATTGAAATGGTATATATTTTTTATTCATTCAAATAATGTAATTTCATAAAATTCTTGGCTAGCTTTTCTTCACTTTTCACTGAATTTCCATACGGAAACCCCCTTTTAGGAAACCAAAACTCAAAACAGTCCTGAAGGAAGCAATGTAGGTGAGTAATCCGCCCTTGAGCTACATTGGTTGTAACACTTCTCCTGCTTGGAAAAAACTCATTTCCTCTTCTGTTTGCCACTTTATCCAGCTGTTTTGTGTCACATTCTTAGGACTGTTGTATGGTATGTTCTGTTATATCCATTTGTATTGCTGTTAAATATCATAAGACTTTAAAAAAATGCTGTAGAAAAGCTGGTCAAATTTTGTGTGTGTGTATTTACATATTTGTATCAAAGTTCTTCCTTTGAAGACAACTGAAGTGTGTATGCACGACCACGTGCATGTAACAACTGGAAAGATTTTCATCATTAATTACACCTCTAAATTCAGAGATGCCTGGAGGACAACAGGAATTAGATGAAATAGATGAAAAGAATAAAGGGAAACAGCAGAGAGAAAGAGCCCTTTGTAATCCTCTCTCACTCATGTTCTATGTATTATAGCTATAATTACTTCCTTGATTATAAAAAGAAGACATGCAGGAGGAAAAAAAAATATGCAGGAGAAGAGGGTCTTGAGGTATATGTAAACTTAGTCATGATCAGCACCTCTGTGGAGCAGGCTGAGCAGTCCTGCCACTCTGCAGGAGCAGCGCTCCTCCCTTGAACAAGGGGTTCACACTTGGCAAGGGGCTGTAGCCGGGCTGCTGAGGGCTGCCTTCTGCCCCGTGCTGGTTCACGGCCCTCTGTCAGAGCTGGAAAGGTGCAGAACAGTGTCAGAATATAAGCTACAAACAAGCATCACAATCCAGTACTCACACTTGGTCTCTCCCTTACTTCTTAGCAGCCTGGATACACCAGGGTGGCTCAAGCCACAACAGACAGATGCCTTAGACAAGTATGAAATGGATGGCGAGGAAGATTAAAACACTTCTTGGATGAATGGGAAGAGTTACATTTTTGTATTAAGCAAACTGCAGAGTCGCATGTATGAACCAGCTATTCAGAGAGCACTTGAATAGTGGAAGGCATCAAAGAATGGGAAAAAATACAGCAACACTAGAAGCCAAATTCAAAAGGAGGCATGGAATGGGTGACAAGTGCTGTGGTATAAACTTCCCAGAGAAAGCAACTGTTTCTGAATTTTAAAAGGAGAGTAGGCCTGAGAAATTTAATAATGAGATGCGCCACCCACCAAAAATAAAAATCACATCTAAAAATAATTTTACAAGCAGAAGCAACCATGAGGTATTTTAACACCTTCCAAAGAACTGTTTTCAGAGAAAGCTTAACCATAACAATATTTTTGGTCAGTGGGCCTTTTGTTTTGTTGTTTGTTTTGTTTTTTTGGCCAGAGTACTGCTACAAGGAAAACCACAGTCTGTAGAATGATAAATAAATGAAAATTTTTTATGAGAGGATGCAACGTTCACACTAATTGTAAAAACTTTGCAGAACTTCATGAAGCCTTAAGCGTTCTTCTTTTTTTTTTTTTTTTTTTTTTTTTTGTAAAAGAGTTTCAAACTCATTTTGTTCAAATTCAAGTTTTGATGGTTGTAATGCAGGTACTGTTAATACTGTTCCTCTGATCTGCAAACAGTTTGTATGCCCTTAAAAATAAAAACAGAGGAAATCCACCTTCTGGCTTTCCTGTAGCTAATCCTGGTTTCCACCAGCTGCACTAGATTCTTCTTTCTAGTTCAGGCTTAACAATGCTTACATATACATTGCCTACATATCATTTTTAAGAACATTTTGGGGTTCAGGTATAAATCTGCCTTCAGATAGTGGGAAATTACTGACTAAATTCTTCTCATTAGACTGTATTGTCATTATTCTTTTTATTCTATCACCATAATGAAAATAACCCTCTGACAAGCAGAAGTTTCCTGCTAGGTTATGGAAAGTACTTTCAGTGGAGAATAACACTAGTGTGTTCTTCAGTACAGTGTGTCTGTGCAATTGGAAGACATTCATTTTTCTCCCCCTCTTCTAAATTTCAGGAGAGTTAAATAGAATGTCTTGGTCATTGCTGTCATGGAGTTGGATTTTTCTCCATCTTCTCTAGTTATTCACTACTTTTGGATGGAATCTCTGCTGGGAGTGTTTGCTGGTTACTTTCATGTTTGCACAAATTTTTACAGGGGAGGAGCAGCCCTTTTTTTTCTTGTGAGTGGTTTCACATTGCAGCTGCTGTTTACTGGTGGTCTCTGCTGCTACTTCTCCCTCATTTACTTCTGATTTTTGGAGCTCTCCCAGAAAAGTGGCAGCAAAATTAAATTCTTACACTTTTTGTTGGGGAGAGGGGGAATAGGCAGGGGGGACTTTTTTGTTTGTTTTTATTCTTTTAGTCAGTGTCCAAATTAGGTACCTTACAGGTGAGTGAGAAGGATCGCTAACATATGTGTATCACATAAAATTCCAACACACGGCTTTAGAGATTTTTTTTGCAATTTTTTTGCAAAAACAGTATATTAGATATAATCTGACTTATTGCAAAATCAAAAAAAATTATTCAGAAAGACACTTTTATGAGCAGTGAGTCCAGTTAAAATAAGGAAATACAACTCAAACCTACATTAATTTGGGGTATGGTTTAGAGCTTGGCTTTGAGGCAAAATAAAGGTTGGGTTGCAAGATTGTCTTCATACATAACAGTGGCAAACTCACACACAATTTCTTCCTTCTTGGAGCACAATCTGATTAAAACAGAATTTGGTTGTGCCCAAACTGGAGCTATAAAAGGCCCATTCTAATTTTGTGTTTGACCCAGGATCAAAGCCACGGTGGTGGGTTAGAATATAATGTTCACATTTGATCCTTCCTCTCTGACGTTGCAAATATTTGGATGTGAAGTTCTGCATTTGGCTCATCTCTATCTAGAAATGGTAGTGAACCTTGCCAGTGGTAAGGCAAGGCTGTCCTTAGCCTACTTCAATTTAAACAGAACATCCAGTAAATTAAAACCACTAAGCAATAGGAAACACTTTTAAGTGAAGAAATAATAGTCATGGGAACATCTTATGCCGGATCTTCAGCTGTCAGAAAGGAGCATTTTTCCATCTATAGCATCATTTACAGAAAATGTAAATGCAGTTTTACCATCACCTCAGTCTATGGTAAAAATTTTGTCACATCAAATTCTCAGACTCAAAGACCATTGAAAATTGCAGCCTCTGACTGAGACATGGATGCAGAAACTCACTTCTCAAAAGTGAGGTGGCAAAATAATCTCTAAGGAGTCTCTTTTTATACAGATACCAAACAAATACAAATACTTATGGGGGTTTTTTTAGTGGAGGTTTTTTCCTTATCTATTAACATAATAACCATCCTGATATTTGTTTCAAGCAATTAAGAGAAATCCAGTGTTGCAGGACAATAATCTATGACTGAAGTACCAAGTCCAGTTTCTGGTTCTGCCTGAGATTTTTTTACTTCATAACCTATAGCAAAATGCTTAGTTTCTCTGTTGCTGAAAGTTTCTATTTTATTCACCTCAACTTTATTTTATGCGCTTTAAAATTCCACTCAAAGATACATGTTTTCTAGGATAAGCAAATATATTCAGTGAATACTTTTTGTGGTAGCTGGAGTCTGGAATGGAATTTCTTCTTAAACCCAGGAGTTTCCTGTAGTTCAACCACATTCTTTGACTGAGGCTTGGAATAAGTTTGAAATTTCTACATATTTAGGAATTTCAGTCTTGGTCTACCCGATACTGAGGATGGTCCTCCACAGACTTCTACAAAGCTGGATGGCCCCCACTGTGTTTTTCACTCTGCACTGCCTTTTTGAAACCAGCTTAGACCTCCCAGTCTGGTCTCTCTTCACCTCTATTGAACTTCCCAGGGGCAGACAGTCTTCATTTCCTTTCAAGAGAACTACAACCATCTTCCATGTGGGAGCCATCCACCCACTTCCTATTGTTCTTTCATGTTCTGTGCTTCTGAATTCAGATGACTCACCTAAACCACCTTTCAATCTCCATTTTCCAGTTTATCCTGACTTCACCATTTCTTGGATCAATATGCCTGGAGAGGTGCAGTCTCCTTTCAAGTAGTCATTTCATTTCAGTTTATTGCTTATGGATATGCTGTTTTTCTCCCTGGGTCCCACTTCTTGCAAAGACAACCTGACATTTCCTCCATTCACCATTTTGGTCCTTCATCTCAGGTTCTTTCCCTCTTGTACTGGCCTCAGGCTCCCATTATAGTACTGAGTGGCTCTTGCCCCAGCTTTGTATGAAGAAAACAGATTTTCCCTCCATACTACATCAGCACAGGAAAGAAAGCTTTTTCCTGTCATTTCATATGCCACTCTTCATGAAAATTTAAGAAACTCTTGCTCATCCCCAGGGTGAATGACAGACATCTTGAAAATATTAAAATCACAAAACTAAAATTAATTTAGCTCCAATTTAGGCATCTAAAGTTAGTTAGTTCACTGATATATTCACTATAAACTCCCATCTCAGTCTAAAACAGATGATCATCTTGCCCAGTGATAGATTCTCATCACCAGTCACAAAGATACAGGAATATTGCATAGCAAAGATCAGAATTTTCAAATTACTGTGCTTATTTCAATATTGGTGGTGTGAGTGGTGTAAGGGGAGAGAAGTTAATCAGACTTATAAGAACAAATAGTTTACCTCAATGGTATTCTTAGAAATAAATCAAGGTGGGTTTGTTGTTTTGTTGGGTTTTTTTACTCCATAAAAATTACCTTAGATAGAAATTTTTATTTCATGTGATCATCATCCCAGCCCTTCACAATAAGTCATTCATTTAAATGCACCTGTCTTGCAAGTAACTGGCTTCTGGAGAGGAGGGGGAAAGAAAAACACAAGTTTTGGCTAATCTTGGGTGGTCTCTTTACCCATGTTAGATTACATATGTGTTTTTCACAACAGGTGACTTTTTAATTGTTTTCTTATGGCAACTCATTTATTCTAGAGGTTTTTGTTTGGCTCGTGTTCGTTTTCTAAGGTAATGACTGCGTGACAACATGCTGAGTACAGGTGGCACAAAGTAAGATGAAGAATGTGGATATTTCTTCATGTGCGTGAGGCTACTGGTGTAGAGCAAATCCTGCTTGCCTTGATCCTGCGGGTCCTCCCTGGGGTTTATGGTTTGGAAAATGGGAAGTCCTTACCTCTCCAAAGCCTGGAAGTGTATTCAGAAAAGGCAGGAACAAAACAGGCAAATTCAGAACACTCTGAAGTTGATATTCAGTGTGGGTTTCACAAAGCATAATTTTTGTTTTCTGGAATGCCATATTTCCTTGATGTACACATCAACTACACCAAAGCTTTCATCTGGTTCACTAGATTTTCTTCACTAAGTGGGCCAAGGGCTAGTGATGAATTGTGAAATTCTTCCTTATCATCCCAATTGGATGCATACTTGCTATGTCTTTCCTATCATCATCCTGGCTTCTCTGCTGTTTATGCTCCAAATCATCCATCCTAACAAAGGAAACAGCAGGAAAAAGCCAAGAATTGCCTGGCAAGATTTGGTAGAAAAAAACTATTCTCACTTTCAGACATAAAAAGCTGAATCTCCATATCACGGCTTACAAATCACTGCTGGCAATAAATAAAATAACAGGGCAGAAGCAACAACAAAATAATTAAAACCAGGCAGCACAGACTATACTGAACTGCAGAACAAAAGCTACACAGACAGTATCAGCTGTGGAAGGAGCAATTAACCTGGCTAATGGGTCTGATACTTACATACCTCCCTTTCTGTTGCAAAAAGCATATGGTTGCAATTAGCTGGCGTAAAGGAAATACCATCTGAAGCCCCTGTTTTCCGATTGGGATGACCTCTGGCCCGGTACGAAGACAGTTGGAAGTATTTGTTTGGTGTTGGTTAGCTTCATAGGTAGTGGGCAGGGGCGAATTTGAACAGATAGGCAAGGATTTGCCAAGCGTGTTTAAGTTACAAAACTATGCCTTATCACATAACAAAATGAGAGATCATTTAAAGCAAGTTGGAACCAAAGTAAACCCCCTGCAACTGCAGGTTCCAGAGTTGTTACAAAAATACCCCCAACCAACAAAGCAAACAAAAATCACAGAAGGTTATTACTTTATTCTCATCTGGAAGTACTAGTGGCACAACAGATTCTCAGTGGTGTGAGTGTAAAATGTTGGGAAGGCCAAAGTTTTCCATGTGTTAGACAGACTCAGACCCTTGTCACAGAATGTACCTTAAAAGGCAGAAACATTACAACTTTTATTCAGGTCAAATGGGCTGTCAGCTGTCATCTGTCTCGCTTCCTGCTTCTTTCTCTGCTCTGTCTCAGATGGTTCTGTAGGATAGACATAGAACTTCTCTTCTTGGATTTTCAAGTGGTTGTCATCTATCCAGTATGTCATTTTCCTGAGTCGTCTTTTTATGAGAAAAAAAAAATTTCTTATGTAGAAAAATTTATTTTCTTGAAATAATCGCAACATTTTGTAGCATCTTTAAAACTATCACATGCAATAAAAGTGATATATTTATCTTTCAAATTCTAGATATTTGTTTAAAGGTTTCTTAAAAACTCTTAAGTTCTAAACTTCAGAGGGAAAGAAAAAGTACTCCTGTTTCATTGTTTGAAGACAAAGTGGGTTAGTTTTACTAAGTTCAGTAAGACATTTCTATGATATTTTTTTGTTTGCAAATGTACATATAGAATGACTATGTCCAAATTAACTCAAAACATTTGTTTAACAGATATGAAAAATAAAATCTGTGGGAGTTTTGCAGTCAGATCTGCTACTACTTTTATACAGTTTAATAAAAAACATCGCATCTATTATGTATGTGTTTATTTACTACATTTTAGATATGACATGGAAAAATCTGGAAATCCATACTTCTAATAGACTGCTTCTATGGGAATACACTAATAGACTTTTATCACCTTAAAGCACTCATATTTTATGTGCAAATAAGTGATTGCTGGGTTTTTTTAGGTTTTTTGCCAGTAGAACCCAGAACAATTGTTTAGTCTTATCATGTAAACAAATGTAAAATTCTTATGTAGTTCAGTCTTATTATTAGCAGAAGATTGTGGTTACCTACCCAAAAAACCCCACAGCTTCGGTATTTCCATTCATACAGATACATTGGAGTTATCCAAAAAGAAACAATGGTGGAAGATGTTTTAGCTTTTCTTTTTCTCAGTGAGGAGGAGGCCATTAAGTCTGGAAGGATGCCAGGTAATGATAATCATCAGTCCTTCTGGGGCTGTTTTATAACTTCGCAGCTGTATTGTTGGCTAAAATTTGCAGTCCCAGAGATATTGCTTTATCTGTTTTTGTTTTTCTCTTGGATGGGATAGGAGGCACTATTCCTTGAAAAAAAAAAAAAAAAACCAGAAAAGAAGAAAAAAAAAAAAAGGCAACTTTTTAAGGAGAAAGGGAACTGTTGCATATTTCAGTCAGTGTAATGTCAACACCACTTAGGACAAATTTTAAGCATTCACCATTCTTAGACTCTTCCAGCTGCCTGCAGCGTGAGTTGTTAAAAGACCAGAGCATGAGCCATAAAATGTGTCTGTGGGTGTTAGTTAACAATTTGCAGGTGCATATCATCCCAGTAAAGCTTCCAAATTCTATGCAATTTATTAGCTATGTTTGAAGCTTGTAATGGTTATGTCTGAGCAAATTAGTATCTTTTCTGGCTTCAGTTTTTGAGAGTCCCATCGAATTTGTGGAGTAGGGAACAAGAAGGAGAAGTGGTTGTTTCAAACATTCAAAGTCAGACAAATAGTTTATTCCATTCAGTTTTTGTTAAATATACTGGGACAATACTGCACAATACTGAAGGGGAGAGGCAAGCAGTACTTCTCTAACTGAAAACTGAAATTAGGGATCAGTAATGATTTGGGTAGAACAAGGAATATTCTACAAATTTTCACCAATTGTGAATCCATCCTTTGGTGAAATTCGCATTATTATTATTTTTCTTATATTTCACTGGAATTCGATCCTTAAAATTTTGGTTCAAGTATAGAAATGAGGACCAGCAGTTGTAACTATTAAAACTGTCACGGAATATTTAGCATGTTAAATGTTTGCAGTTCTGTTTTGAATAAACCATTTAACCTGCTTCTTTCTCTCTGTGAGATTTCTACATCATGGCTTTTACCAGGCAGTTGCCAGTTGTACAGTTGATGGTCTCATATAGTAGAGGAAGTTTGATAGAATGGAGCTCCCAAAACTTTTTGATCCCAAAGTGTGCCAAAACAACAAAGTTGTAAAATCCCTAGGTGTAATGTTGAGTGAATTTAACACTACAGAAAAAAAAAAAGAGTTATAAATGCTGATACATTGTCTTCTAGTCATTTAGATGCATATGGACAGTAATAGCACAGGTGTCTGTACCCAAAATTTGGTCAATCGCTGTATGCGTGATGTACTTAAGGGTGAAGCAATACATCGCTCAATAAAGTATTGACAAGAGGGGAAAAAAGACCTCTTTAAACTTGTAGTTAAGGGAATAGACTGGTTATTTTCTAGGCTTTAGAGTGAGGAAGTAGGAAATGCTGGCAGTTTGTACCAGAAAAAAATTTGGGTTCCTAAACTAGTGAAATCTTGTTTATATATGTATATATACACGCATATATATATACATACACACATATATAAATCTAAACATATATATTTCAGTGTTTAAATATATATAAAAAGTGACTGCATTTGGCCATGCTTCAGCATGAAAATGGTACAAATTATATCCAGTTGAATACCATAGAGTTTTAGAATGATTAGAATTATTTTAAAGAATTGTAATTAAGTTGTTTAGTGCTGCTAGCTATGCAATTGCAATGGGTTGCCACTATTCTTTTCAGTCTGGTAGTTCAGTAACAAAGAAAGGGCTGCATACCAAGGTAGACAGGCGTGTGTATGTTGACACAGCATCAGAGCCTCCGGAGCTGCAATGCTGTACTGTAAGAGCAGGTCCTTAACAGAAGAATGCCATGCTGTGTTTAAAGATGCTTCAAGCATCCTTGGTGATAACAGCAAAAGTTCAATTATCTCCAAAGAGATTACTCCTGAGATAAATGCCATCAAAGATGGCAGCATGTAAACAGTGTAATCACCTCCGTCTTGGGAATACATGCTGAACTACTGGTGTCATGTAGAAATTGAGCTGTGAGAAATGCTAATATGATGCAGAAAAAAGAGGTGGGAGTGGGGGAAGAACAGTTTAGGCATTATATCTCTTTGGAAGATACAGTTTCACTGAATAACTGAAAAAAACCCTTTTGTGTAGGAAAAAAATGAAAACCAAACATAACAAACACAAGATCAATTTTTTTTTTTTTCAAAACTGCAGGATTGTTCTTATCTCTGAAAATATTCCTTCAGACAGCTGGGCTCAGTTAATAACTAAGCTCTGTATAGCCATAAAAAGCAATTGCTACATTATTTAAAATTAAAATAATTCTACCTCAATAAAGAAAAAAAGGAAAATATTTGAGAAAAGCTGTTTATATGGGGTTATACTAATAAATACTTTTTTTTTAAAATTCTAAAATTCAGAGTACTTCTGAAAGTACTTATGTAAGTGTTAAGGTTTTTACTTCATCACATCTTTAGATTATTAAACTGAGTAGCGGTTTAGTAAGAGGTTTAATACTTTCCAAGTGGTGCTAAAAGCACACTTTTATTTTCATTTCAAATTCCTATAGAAAAAAAAAAGGGGAGAGTGAGGCACTCTTAGCCTTGAGATATATCACTATAGAATTTAAATTACTTGATTTTTTTTCTAAAATTTCTCTGCAAATGTGCCATAAGAATATTTTGATACTCCTTGCTTTATGAAACAACTTATATTGTCCTGGTTGCACTGTAGTATTTCCAGGCTTTATTGACTAGCAGCATTATTAATTGTAAAAAGAAGCCAAGAAATTGTAATAATAACTGGAAACAGACAGATTTTTCCTTCTCCTTCATGTATAAGAGCTCATCTTGAGACACAAATTATGAAATTATTTGAAAGATGAAGATGGTCCTAGGAAAAGAACTGAAAAAGTGCAGCAGTGTCATATTTTTTTCTCAAACACCATGCTTTTTTCCTATGCCTGGCTATTTTCATTTCATTTTATTTCTACTGTACTAAAATATTTAACCCTGGAACTCCACTGAGAAATAGCCTTTCCATTTCTGACAGGGCCTGGGGACATGCAATGGAACAGCACTAGGCAATCTTTCCTACAGACAATAATGCAACAGTCTGGAAACACAAATAACATGTGGGAAACGGTTACACGCAGATTTTCAGCTCATTCTGCAAGAATACTGAAATGTAGCCTGGTTAACCTCAGTGCATTCCTTGTAGAGTGAAGCCACTGAGGATTCCTTGTCTTTGTCAAATATTTTATACCTGTGCATGAGAAAAAAAGGCAAGTGCAGAGCATTATTCTATTACTGTAGAAAGTCAGAAGAAAGTTTCAGGACTGTGTGTCTTACTAAAAAAAAGGGCAAAGAATGAAAGAAAAATGTGATTTGGGGTTTGTTTGTTTGTTTGAGTTTTTTTGGATTTGGGTTTGGTTTGGGGATTTGGGTTATTTTTTTATTGTTTGTTTTGTTTGGGTAGTCATTTCATTGTTTTGGGGTGTTTGTGTTTTCTTATTTTATTTTATATTTTTAAAGGATTATCATTTTATGGTTTCTTCTGGCTGAGTTACATACTGAAAATTTAGTTTAGACCATAGACTTCAGGTCTCAAGAACGTTTTTAGAGCAATCTTGTTTCTCTGAGATTTGTTGGAATTTTAACTTCTTTATGACCTAAATTGTTTGAACTTCTAACAATCCTTTTTCAGCTGTAATGAATATGCAATCACTTCAGGATTTATACAGTTGACATTCTTAGAAGTTAATCTTTCCCTTCAAGTAAAAATACACAGAAAAATAAAAAGTCCCAGACTTCTACTATTGATAACTGAGCCACATGAACTGGTTAGGAGACAGTGAAACAGGTTTTTGACAGGAAATACAGTTCTGTCAAGATGAACCATCTTATAAAACAGAAGATTGTAGAATCCTAACTTTCCTCCTCCAAATTAGAAGACAAATCCCAACATGATTTCAATTGCAAGTATTTGTCTTCTGTTTAATGTCTCTACTCTATGCCAAAGACACAAATATTAACTTCAGAAATCTTCAGATGATCCCACCAAACCCATGCATATAAAATCTTGATCAAAAATCTGCTTTCATATTCAACAGGTTTGTGGTTTTTGTTCAACATACATTTTTATGGGGAAAGAGCGATGCTACAATGCTCCTTTCCATTAAGTAGCAATTATTCACCTTTTCAGAGGTCAGTTTTCTCCTTAACTCTGATCCCTCATGTTAAAATCTTAAAATTTACGTAAAAGGATGTAAGCATTTTATTTAAAAGGGAAAATTAAATATAAACTTGACAGATAAAAATATTACAGGTTTCCTATCTGCTGGCAGAAAAGGGTAGGAGTGTTGAAATATTTAAGTGTGTGGCAAGCTGTGTTATGAATGAGAGGATTAGAAGTATTTTCTGAACCATCTAGAACTTGTTTTCAAAGGTTTTGATGTCAGGAAACTTGTTCTATTTTAGAAAACATTATTTTCCATCATTTAAAGCATTGTTTTTCAAGTAAGACATAATTACTAAAATCTGGGGGGTTTAAATTACTGGAAGATTTAGCCAAGCCATCAATAAAATATTTTTTGTGTGAAAATAAGTCTTCCTCTATTCCTAAAACTACTGAAGGATGTGCTTTAGACATTTGTAGAAAAAGCCAGACACCTTCCATATTGCCAGAGACAAATTTAACTACAACCTCAGAAGGTTCTGAATTATGTTGTAATTTATAACACACATTCTTAATTTTCTCACATTCTGCTGCCATATGTATGCGAGCGGAAGATGAGGAAATATTGTCTGACTATGAAATACAGAGTTGGGCCCCTTGGATCACAGGGTTCAGATGGGCAGAAAGATCCAATCCCAACTCAATTGATTAGGATATTTTGTTAATTATCACTGAGACTGAAAGTTACGAAACTGATGGTATTTACAAGCTAGTAGTAATTGTATCTATCTTCTGAATTTGTGAAGAATATACAAATGTTTTATTAACGTACATTCAGACAATTAAGTTATACATGTGTTTAGAGAAATTGAGGTTTCCTTAAGTTCATTTGTTGATTCCTGTATATTAGTGGCATTTATGTCAGGTACACACATTAGCTGCAATCCAAGTTTCTCAAGAACCTACTCTAGCAGGTTCCTGAGGATGCAAAGTCAAAGCAAGTTAAGAGTACATATTATCTACTTTGTTTTAGAGATTGGATAAATGGAATCCCTTTTCATTAGAGACCTATAAATTCACCGTGAGCTTTTCACAATACTTCCTATAGTGATTTTTACAAGTAAACTTGAAAGGTACCAGACCTTGAAATCTCTCTCGTGTTTCCTATATTCACACTGATAAGTGCAACAGTGATTTCAGACTTCTTCTGGGCAACATGAGAAGCAATTTACACATAATCAAAACCATTAATTATTCACTCTCTTTTTCAGACTGGCTTTTTTTTCTCTGTTGGCCTCTACTTTGCTGTTCACAATTCTAAAACACTTTGCAAAAAAATGCAGAAATATAAATTGGTAGAATAAATTGCTAGAAGCAATGGAATCTTATTCCTAGTATGTAAAAGTCATAATGGACTGAAACTAACAACCTGATATTGACAGCATTTGTCACTAGCTGCACATGGAAGAGTGTAAAATCAAATTAATGAGACGAGGAGAAACTTATTTTTCATGAAAAAATCTTTTGGAAAAAATAAGATTACCCCTGAATAATAGCCACCTTCAGAGAAACTGAAAAAAGAGAACACAGCTCTACTCAGACCTACATTGCACTGAAAACAAAGATGAAGAAGAAAAGAAAGCTGCAAAAAAGGAGTAAATAATACAGATATTAAAAACAAAAAGTTACAAATATCCCAAACTATTGCCACCTAACTTAAAGTGCAATTTCTTCTGTTAAAAAAGTAATTTGAAATTCCTGGATGCAATCTGGTTGCTCCCCAAACCACTGAAGTCACTGCAGAATCCTTCTCTATTTTTTGTGATATAAGGAAAATCTTACATGTAAGAGAAAATAAAAATTATTCTTATTTTTAGATGGGACAGTTGACTTCTTGTATGGTATCGAGGAACTTCTAAGTAATTCAGGCTTTGTCCTTCTGAAGACGTTATCTCTTTCTTCTTATGAACTTCCAATACTTTGGTGTAAATCAAGCTTAAAATGTTTTCCTGAACTTCTGTGTTAGAATGGAATAGACTAATTCAGTTAGAAGGGACCCAAAATTATCTTCTAGTTCAACTAAGAATTCAGGGATAACAAACAGTTAAATCATATTATTAAGATCACTATCCAAAAGTCTCTTTAAATCTGGCAGGCATGGGGAATCAACCATCTCTCTAGGAAGCCTGTTCTAGAGTTTGACTGCCCTCTCAGTAAAAAAAGTGCTTCCTAATGTCGAGTCTGAACCTTCCCTGATGAAGTTTTGAACACTCACACACATCCTATCAATGGACACTGGAGAACTACACTTGCTGTCCTCCAGAAGCTGAAGAGAGAATGAAGTCACTCCTTAGCTTCCTTTTCTTCAAACTAGACGAACCCATGGTCCTTAGGGGCTCCTTGTGGGGCATTCCTTCCAGCCATCCCACCAATTTTGTTGCCCTCCTCCGGACACGTTCAAGTACTGTCGCATCCTTCTCAAATTGTGGAGCCCAGAACCATGCACAGTGCTCCAGGTGAGACCACAACACTGCTTAATACAGCAGAATAATCACCTCTTTTGACTTGAATCAGATAACATAAAATATAGTTTTAATTCTGTAGTCAAAAAATTGTTGTTGTTTGAAAGGTGTTTTATTGGAGGCCTTTTGTTATTTCAAAATTGATTTGCTTTGTTTTTACTTTTGCTTACATCACTGCATTCATCAAGATAGGAATAAACATTTGAGGAGTATTTGTAAAACAAGGATGCTCATTTAAAATTCCCCTAATCTAGACAAATTATGAGAGGGACAGTAGGCTTTTTTATAGGAACATGAACATTTTTCTTTCTTTTGCTTAGCTTAATATGTGAGGGACTGATGGCTCCTGGGAGTGGGCTGGCAGAGTATTATTTGGGCTCCCCCTCCTTCCATGGTCTCTCTGAGCATCTCTGTAAGCGTGTAGATGAGTTTTGTAACATAACCTAACCTCAACCTTACAAGTTAAGCACAGGTCTAAGTCTCTGAAGGCTTTTGTAAATAGGTCCAAATACCACTTGCCCATACCCTGAGCTGGTTAGCTGCACACTGCCTGGGCAGCACACCACACCCTATTGAGGTCCCTGTCCAGCCAGAAAAAAAGCCCAAATGCAGAAGCAGGATTCCACTGGACTCACAGTATAGATATATGACTTTACTCAATTACCCACTACTATCTAAATATTTAGCCTTTCAAAAGGCGTGTATGAGAAACAGGTGTCACAAAACCTGACTGGTTCTTTCACTAAGGTACTGTGAGACTGATGACCACTGAATTATCAAATTAATGTTATTTTCACAAATTACCAATATTTCTCCAGATAGAAAAGTTTGAAGGCAAATACTTTCTAGTTTTCCCCACTGTTTTGTATTTTTTTTTCATTCCAGCTTGCTATGGTCCTGCTCTTCAAGGAACTGAAGCAGGAGCATGAGTAGCAGCCAGTAGCTGAGAAATCAAGGATCTCAGCCTTAAAGAGAGCCAAGTCACAGCTCTGTCTTGAAAAGAATCTGGTATCTGTTTGCAAAATCCTTTTAGATTTTGTCTCTTTTTTATCCCTTGTTATTCATTTCCTGTCATCGTCACATTGGCACTGAGGGAGCATAAAGGCCTGCATTCATTCTGCTTAGCTTAAAAACTTAATTACCACATTAAACTGAGGCAAGCTTCAGCACCTAAAGAAATAAACAGCGTGCTGGAGGTAGCAATCTAATTCTATTGACTTCCTTAGGAGACTTGAATGAGGATGTGGTACCTACATCCTGCAATCCAGGAAAAAGTGTATTGCTATTGCTGATAGGAGACTACTGGTTTTGTAGTGATTTTGCAAGGCCTCAGGACTGAAATTTGTTAGCTTTCCTTTCTCTGAACTGTTCTAATCTTACCTGGAACTCTGTGTCCATTTGGATTAGCTGTAACTGCAATTTTCCTAATGTTGAATTGGCTACTCTTAATTTGGAGTTTACACTTATCACATGGTATCACCAAAACTTTGTATAGGTAATAGTAAACAGTAAATTTTCTGTGTAGGAGAATTTTTTATTATGCTAACCAAAATATATACAAAGACGTATAGGCCTGCTTTGAAAGCAGATGCCTTGGGAAGTGGGGACGCAAGATGCAGGGGAGTGCAGGCATGGGATATTTGGAGTCAGGGTACAGACTGATGCTGGGGACCCTGTAGCTCTAAACAAACCACCACTGATCACTTACTAAAATGCAGGTCTAGACCTCAAAGAAACCACCTGTATTAGCAACACAGAACAAAAAACAAGTACCTGCTTATGTAAAATGCACCATATAGAGTAAAGTTTGATTCACCTTGAACTTGAAAGCAAGTAACAATGGAGAAAGCTGTAAAGCAATGTTAGCAGATATAAAAAGTGGATCCTATGGTAAGAAAGATGAAAATATCAATATCATAGTCCTCCAGGTGGAGGATATAGGATGCTTCCAATTCACTGTACCCTACCCATATTTATAGTAACAGTAGTAGTAATAATAATGATAGTAATACTTCTTTATGTTAATATTTGCATCTTATTTTTTTCTCTTCCATTTTTTCTAATAACTAGATCTGTATTAATATCACTTCTGTGATTAGACTTTAAAATTTCTACTAGACCAGTAATAACCTCTTGGATTTTCATATAAGATATGTTTTTACTTTTGTTCATAAAAGGCTTTTGAGCAACAGAGTGCTCTCCAGGATTCTGGTGGGGTGAAATAAATCAGAATGTCATGGGATTCCTTTCTGGGCTGCTTGGGTGAGAGACGAGAAGTGATAAGACCCATGGAGCGAGGATACCCTTTAACAGGTGAGAGTAACTGCCTGTCTTGCTAAGACTAGAGAGTGTTGTCTTTTTAAGATCTGAAGAGCTGACTACTGTCTGTTACAGGGTTAACAATGCAGCCATACACAGATGTGGAAAATAAAGCAGTAGGTTAAACTCTATCAAGTCCTTAAAAGACTACTGCAGTTATAGTACAGTGGAGAATGAGCTTCATTGCCCAAATGGCAAGTTCAGTAGATGATCTTCAGAAAGGCAAGTTCCTCCATGCTGCTTACACATGAACCATAAAGAAATCAAATCTACACCTATGTTCTTTAGCTATTTGATCACATTAAAATCCCCTTTTCTTTGTACAGCCTGTTACCTCTTTGTTATGCAGTTAGTGAATGCATTTTAAGAGCTCAAAAGAGGATCACATGCCTAAATACTATTTTGAGTATTATTTTTAGTGTTTTCCATCTCATTAAATTTCTTTCCTGCTGAAACTACTAAAAGGTCTGCCAAGAGCACACTGGCAAATGGAAAGTACTCAAACAATGAATATCCAATCCAATGTTTAAAACATAATTAGGGGATTACATGTCTTCGAGAGTAATGCTCCCTTAGATTAGTCATAAATTGTTCATTTCCATGGATTTTTATTACCTAATGTCAGTATATTTTTTACTATTTTAAAAGAACATAAATATTTCCAATTTTGAACATTCAGAACTCCAATGTTAGTATAAAACAACCTTCCATCAGACCTCCTAAAATTTATTTCTTGCCATTCATTATCAACAGCTCAGATCAATTAATACAGGTATGTCTCATAGTTGCCTGGTTGCTACTACATGTTGGTTTGCAAGCTATTTCAGTAGAAATAAGAACAAAGTTAACAGGAAATACATGAAGTGACTTATTTATTGGAAAAGTTCTCAGCTTCCTGGGAGAGAGGGGGAAATCTGTTCACGTTTCCATAACTGAGCACCACCTTCTGCCATTTTGCTGTATCTTTCATGAATTACAGAATAATTTACTGTGTTTGGTTATCTGGCTCATGAGATATTTAGTGAATTTGCTTTCTTGAGATTATTCTGCCTCATTGATTAGGGATAAGAAAAACAAAATAGCAATCTCTTCCCTCCTAAGATATAATATTTGGAATATGATGATCACCTTGTACAAAAATTCAGACTTATTTTTTTGATGACTATAATTTTATTTTTTTGGTAGCATTAAAATAAGCCAATAAGTTATTGTGTACATGAAATAACTACAATACAACACAAAGGGTCCAATTTTTCCTCCAGCCTTCAGCAAAATTTCGGTCTTCCTCACTTGTCAATCTACATAAGAATGCCCATGGAGCCATGCTGATAAATGGAAATGGACCGGGTTTGGTATACAAGCTAACCAAACCATTCTAGGAAATGTAAGAAGTGCCTACTTAGTCTGTTTAAGAAACAACATCATACACACCTTTATCAAAGGTATTTGATGGGATCAAAATAAGTGATACAACTTCCTGAGCTGGTGCATTTTTGGTGCCACAGGAAGGATAGACTGATCTATTTTTCTCAGCTTCAAACTCAGAAGTCATTATGGGACTATTTAGCATAAAAATTTGCTTTTAACAAGTTCTTCACCAACTGAAATCTGTGTTTTTGGGATAACAAGCAGAGAAGAAAAAGAAAGTAAAAAGTTATAAGGAGTAATGCAGTGAAAATATCAAGTAGGGAAAGTCCAATGTCAGTAGCATAAGCAGGGAAATTAACACTAAGGAATACCAATAGCTCTTTCTACTTGGAGTTCCTTTTGGATCCATAACTTTCAGTACTGAAACTTTATTTACCTCCCTGGATTGAAGACTGGAGAACACAAAGGCAAATAACTTACACTTCCACTTTACTTGCTTCAGATCCTAGTATCCAAATATCCCCATTACACAGAAAATTTAATTCCTGGTCTCTCTCAGAATTAAACGATTGGTTTTCTCCAGCATGAAACCCAGGGTTTTTTTCTTTTTTTGGGAAAAGACTTTTCCACATACTAGAGCCAGGAAGTGGAAGGGAGTTTTGCACCTCTGCTCTGTCAGTCACCCAACATCATCAAGATCTTAGCAGGTCTTTCACACTCCAGCACCCCCAGGTACCCTCATATCAGTCTCTAAAACATGAAACACATACTCTGCTTCATTACAGAATATTATTCTGGGGAACTCTGACATCATTTCAGATATTTTAAACATTAAAAAAAAAAGTAAACAAAACAAGAAAAAAAAATTTTTTTAAGTCTCTGGGTCTTGCTATGTAGCCTCAGTGCAGGAAAATACAATCAGTCTGTACTAGAGGGGCCTATCACTGAGCAGTGAGGAGGCAAACTGATCTGACCTTTCTGGAATGGGATCCAGCGGTTGTTCTCCAAGTGGATACCTTTCATAGTGTAGATCTCCTAAAGAGCTCTCAGAAAAGAGACAGAACCACAAAATATGCTGAGCTGGAAGGGACTGACAAAGGCCAGGCCTTCAACTCCCGGCCCTGCACAGAACCATTCCCGTGAATAATGCCCAAGAGCATTGTCCAAACACTTTTTGAACTCCCTTAGGCTGGTGCTGCAACCACTTCTCTGGGGAGCCAGTTCCAGTGCCCAACCACCCACTGGGTGAAGGACCCTTTTCTAATATTGAACTTAAAACTCCCCTGATACAACTTCAGGCTATTCCCTCAGGTCCTGCCACTGGTCACCACAGCCAAGAGATCAGTGCCTGCCCCTTGTCTTCCCCTCAGAAGGAATTTGCACACTGCAATGAGGTCTCCCCTCAGTCTCCTCTTTCCCAGGCTGAACAGACCAAGTGCCCTCAGCCACTCCTCATGCGGCTTCCTCTCAAGGGCCTTCACGATCTTTGCTGCTCTCCTTCGGATGCTCTCTGCTAGCTGAATGTCTTTCTTATATTGTGGCACCCAAAAGTGCAGAGTATTCAAGCTGGGGCCGTTCCAGTGCAGAGCAGAGCAGACAATCCCCTCCTTCCACTTATTTCTCTTTAGGAAGACATTTTGTACATAGAACTAAAGAAACATAGAGGCTTTTTAAAATGAGTACATAAGGTTTTCATCATCAACTTTACTTCATGCAATGGAGAAAAACCAACAAAGTCAATGTTACCTAATTTGGCTAGTTTAATCTCTTGTCTACGTGCAAATAGGTTGACAAACCTGTGGTATAAGAAAGAACATGCATCTGGCTTATATGGAAATAAGTTTGCCTAGAAGTTCCTGGAAATTTTATTCATATGGTCTTTCCAAGGCCCAAAAATCCCCCAAGATCTTTAGCAGCAGTCAACTTTCTCCAATTAAACTGGATTTAAAAAGAAAATGTAATCTGTAGAAACCTTCTTTATTAATGATGACAAAGCTCTTTATAAAAAGAATTCAGGTCAGTCTTTTATGTTCTGCTATTAATACAACTTTTTTAAATATATGAGAGGTATTTTTTAATGTATTATCACTGAAAACAGTGATTTTAGAGCAGGAGAATATAAGTCACTGTATAAAGAAAAATGTGATGAAGGAGGAAAAGGATAATATTAAAAAAATCTTCTTAAAGTATACCAACCCTTTAAAGAAGACTATCCATCTAAGAAGAACAACATATGTACAACTTCCTGATTCTCAATTATTTCTCATAGTCTGTTAGGAAGCGAGATGCAGGTCTTGTTCTCAGTAGGACTGATACAAATGGAGATGAAGGATCCAGGAATTCCACTGTCTGTTCTATGGACAAAATCTCCTCAGTAAGGAACACAGAGAAGAAAACATAAAAATCTCGTGGTGAAAAACATTTCCCCTTGCAAAAGGACCTTGCAGTTCATCCAACTTAGTGTCTGCCATTTAATGGCTTTTCTGTTCAGTAAGTGTATATGTCACTAAGATACTGAATCTAAAATTCAAGTACCTAAAAAAAATAAGAAATTTAAGACTGAATACATTTATATAAGCTCCATGTAATAGGCAATCTAAAAGGCAATTCAGCTTAAACTGAGAGAGGTATGAGAACAACCTCTGCTTATTTCTCTCCACTCACACAACAAGGAGATAAGCTCAAATTTCATTGCTTAGATATCTAAACTTGGAAGATAGAAATCTCATTCTAAATTACAAGCCACTACAGCAACACACTGACTTTCATATATGGACTAATTCAAGCGCCTAGCCCCTGCTACAAGTGTGTGTAAGATTTCTATAATAGAGTTACACACACCCTTCCACTCTTTCCTTAAATCACAAAATGCAAGAGATAAAGGCCTAGGAGGCACAGATCAATCTCATAGCTACATGACAGCTGCTACTTATAATTCTACCAAAGTAACATAGTCATAAACTTAGCTTTAGAGGTTAGCTAAGCCAGGTTTATGGCTATTTTTCAATGCCAGAGTGGAACACAGCATCTAGAAGGTACCACTATGTCTGGTTGTCAGATGGTAGGTGTATAAACTGCAGGACTGGTAGTGGTAACTCATCTGGTTCATTGTCCAACTTCCCTCTTTAATACTGGCATGTGACTAAAAAGTTATTTCAGTCCTTAATTGTAATTAATTTCAGGTGTTTTTTGGTTTAGGGTTTTTGGGTTTGTTTTTTTTTTACATAATTCAAGTAGATTTTAGCTAAGTTGCACTTCATCGGATAGCTAGAAATATTATCTTTCTGAGTGAGAAGTGCCACCACTTTTCTAGTAGTGGAGGGTTTATTGCTGTTAGCTACATCATGCCAAATCAATTACATATGAAAGTCAATTCATTAGATTGCAATATTGTAATAAAATATACATACAAAGAACCACTATGTTTAGTATCAAGGTACAAATCTTTATCAGAACTAGTGTGACTCTATTGATAGAGTATGGACAAGAAAGTATCAGGAGTGAGTTAGAAGGCTTTGAAAAATGAATCTTTTCAACTTTTCACAGCCTCTTGCTTGGCAAAGTTGATTCGTTTCAGTGCAAAAGAAACATGACTAAGATAAAGCTGCAAACTGATATAGTATATGCATGCACTTTCCCCTTCTCAAGGCAAGATGATAAAATATGTATTAGCTTTCAGCCCAACCAAAATCAAGGAGTCCAATAAGTAAAAGAGGCCTATTGACACCTATAAAAGAAAGTATTTGAAATAGCAGCCTTATGGGAAATACCACTACAAGTTATTCAACCATCTAACTGAACTTATGTTGAACCATTTTCCTTTTTCTTCCCTTTGAAGGGTTTTGCAGAAGCTCAAGAAAAAGTCAAAACTGCCATGCTCCTGAATAATGAATGAAGACTGTTCCTCGTTCCAGTAAACACTGCATTTTTGTAAAGAAAGAGAACAGCTGGTGCGTGAAATCAAGCTTTTGAAATCACACATTTCAAGAAAAATTCTCTCAAGATGCAACTTTCAATAAACATCGATCTACAATCCTTTTCTGCATGAATATGAAACCCATTAAACAGTAAAGGCAGGAATATCAGGTTTTTGTGTGTGAGGTGTGTTCGCCCTAGCAGAAAGGCTGTTTATTACTCTGGGCTCCCACAGTCTTGTGGAATAAAAGTGGTTTGTGCATCAGTGGTTTTCTGTGGGCTCCCAGACCATGTCAAACAGCCTATGACATGCTCTTCATTCATATATGGGAAATATTGCTTTGCAACCTGGTGCCAGGAAGGGACTGTAGCTGGGGGAGGGGGATATGGGGGCCTAAAGATGCCGACAGTAAATGTACATTCCAGAGAGTGGTTAATGGTCAAGAAAATCAGGGGTTCACTGAGGCAAGACAGAGAGGAATGTTCAACTTGTTCTTTTGATTGATGGTCAGTAGAATGCCAAGGATCAAGAGAAAATAAGCACAAAAATATATTTCAATAGGGAAAACAAGGCATTAATAGTGAATATCATGCCTAACACTGATGATGATTTATAGTTTGGCTTGCAGACAAAACCACCAATCTGGTACTACTAACAACATGAGAGGCATGGAAAACTCCAACGCCTTTTTCAAAAATGATAGAGTACACAAGAGCCACAAAGTTTCTTTTGGAGGTTTGTTTCCCTATCATAACCTCTTGTAATCATTCAATTTGCATCAACCCAGAAAAAATTCTAAGGTGCCAGTTTAAGACTGAAACCGAAAATATTTCTGGTCAAGAAATATAGTTTCTTGAGTGAGGCAAAGTAAATCTAACTTCATAATGTGAAGTAATTGGGTATGAGGCACTTATACCTGTGAAAAAACATTTATGTGACAGGTTTATGTTCTGACAGTAAATATATGACAAAACCTGTTTTTTTCAGGTAGTACCTGGTTTACACAAGATAATTTATTTTTCTGAAATAAATGAGCTTTAATATCTTAATTTTTTTCTTAACTATGATAAAATGAGCACTATGAAATATCTTTCTCATCCTCTCAGTTCTTCCTTTGCTCAAGGAGATTTGAATAGCAATGTCTCAGCTTGAAAATATCCCAACTGTCCCAGCTGTCAGGTAATTCTACGTCATCTCAATCTGTACTTAAGTAATTTACAAAAAGTTATTCCAGGCAGAGAGATTGAGGGAGACATTTGAAAATACTTGATGATTAGGCAATTTACCTGTAAGGTTATTTATGCTGTTTCAGTTCCCATTCTGAATCAGACAAAGGTGTGAACTGTAAGGCTACAAGATATTCTTTGGACACTTATTTCCACCTTTCCTGTTGACATAGTTCCACTTGAGATAAAATGCTCAAAATGTGATTGAGATGGAGAACAAGATTAGCTCTCCAATCCTCTAGTTAGGACACTTGTTCAGGAGAGGGGAACACATGACTGCCTCTCCCCAGTAAATATTTAATTGAGTATAGGCAATGGAGCAGTGTCAAGACACTGAAAGAGTTCTTTTATGTCAGTTTAAGTTAAGGGCAACCATTTATTGAAACAATTCATGCAGAGGGGTGATCTGAATCTAGATTTTTCATATCCTGCATTTTACTCCTTGAGTCCATGAGTGTATGAGAACTTCCTCTTCTTCTAGGTACTTGAGATTGGATTTTTTTTATATATATATTTTAAACAGTCACCATTTTTTTTAATGGATTTATTAATCAGTGGCACTATCACTTCTTCCACTGTTACCACAAACTGACATCCACAATGGAAAAGTGGTGTTGAGTTTGTATTTGCAGCCCCTGATTGCCTGGAACAGAGCAGAAATGTATAGTCATTAAAAAGATAATGGAACCATTAGTTTGTTAAACTAAACCAAAATTATTTCATTGCTTTTTGAGAGTATTCACAGATCACATATTGCAGGAGAAGTACCTGATTTGCTGGAGTGCAGGGCTTCTTATTCAAACAGAATTCTACAGGTTGCAGAAACAGGCTAACAGGAGCTGAAAAAATTTAATAAAAGCAAATGCAGGATCCTCTGTCTGGGAAGGCAGAACACTGCTCAACAACCAGCTGAACACAAGCCGCCAGAGTGCCCTGCTGCAGAGAGAGTTAATTCAGGCCTGTAGTAGCAAGATTGCCGACAAAGGATTAAGAGAAGTGATTGTTTCACTGTATTCTACATATGTGAATCTGTATTTTCAGTACTGTGTCTAGTTTTGGGATCCTGCTTTTAGGAAAGACATACTGGAGTGGAGTGGGACACCTATGTAATCAGGAGCAGGCTGTAGAAAGACAGAGAGAACTGCACCCATTCAGCCTGGAGAAGACCAAAGTCAAGGGAGACCTTATGTCTGTCTGCAACTTTCATACAAGGGTATGGAGAGAAGATGGAGGCAGATTCTTCTCAGAAGTTCACAGCAACAGAAGAGGAAGAAATAAACACAAGCTGTAACAAGAGAAATTATTATTAAATGTAAGGAATTTTTAAATTCACATAAAATATTTTTAAACAAATTGTCTGAAAAAAATCCTGGAATATCTGTCACTGGAGGTATTTAGAACTTGACTGTACATGGTCCAGAATAACTTGGTCTAAGTAGGTCAGCTCTTAGAAGAAGGTTGGACCCACTGACTTTCAGTCAACCTTCAGGAAACTTTCAGTAAACTGAGTTTCGGTCAATTTATGTCTTGACCATTTTATTTTCCAATATAAAGAATTGTAGACAATGATATTGACAATATTTACATTTCGTTACTATTCTTGAAGAATGTAATGTCTAGTTTTTAAAACCTGTTCAATGTAAAGCGTTCTTTTCCTACTTTATAGACAGTAGTCTTTTTTCCTCTCCTTAATCACCTATATTCTCCAGCAAATACACTAGGAGTATTCTGTATTTTCTTATATACATCTCGTATCTTCACAGTATTGAGGGTAATAACCAATGGAGAGTACAGTACATGCTGTTCCTGGCTTTCTTCTTCCATCCGTCTTCCAATGAACCGCTGCAAAATTAGTAGCATTCCAAAAAATTAGATATACTTTTAGTGTGCTCTAAAGAAAGAATCTTGGTCCAGCTTTTGCATAATTTTGTATTTAAGATATTTAGGTTAAATAATTTTCAAGTAGATTTTTTGGTTTGTTTTAACCTGAGAAGTATATGTATGTGTGTTTAAGAGAAAGAAAAATTTGTGTCACCAGTTGACTGAAATGCACAGTTCTCAAGCTATGGTGAGATACATTTGTTCCACTATCATTCAAAGATCAGTACAAAAATATATCATCCCTATTTTCAGATATGCACAAATAGATATGTATATGCATGTATGTTCAAGCACACAAGTGTATGTACATTAAAAAATTTCAGAAGAAAAACAAACCTCTCAAACATAGAAGTATATGTAAACACTATTGATTTATTTGACTTTTATATGAATAATTTTCTCTTTGACTTTTATATCAGAGAGAAAATGTGTTTATACCGGCAATACGTCTTTCCATGTGAGCTGCACATACTCCTTCTGAAAATAAGAGATTCCTTAAAAAGGACACATTTGGAAAACTTTTTGCTCTTACATTCATAGTTTCAAAGGGGACTGCATTGCATTCTACCATAACCTTTCATACAGGTGTTTTATCTTAGGAAGTATCACTTGTTCTATGTTTGGAAAATATCATAGAATTGCAATTGCCCTCTTTTTCATTTCTTTTTGCAATTCTGTATCCAGGAGAGACCACAGCCTTTAAAGTATAGGAATGGTCTTGTCACCTTGGATTTCTCTTTTTCAGCCTAGCAAGAAAATTTTTTCTTGCATTATGGATCAGTGATCATTCTTGCTGCTTGAAGAATCACATAGCAAGTCATTATAGTATGTTATTTATATTCACTTTAAGACCCTTTTTTAGATTTAAATTGCTTTGAATATTGTTGTATTAGACTTTGTTATATTGTGTTAACTCAGAGATAAAAATTAGCAACAAGAAGAGGGAATTTGGAGATAGAGATTTATGGAGAATTAAACTGAGTGTGGGAGGGCGTTCATTTGTAATACACGTTTTGGAAGCTACTTTTGGTTGGGGGTGAAACAATCATCTAGGAGAAGATTTGCCTTGACAAGTATGTACCTTTCAAATCCTTCACATGAAGTTGTCTTAAAATTCTATTACATAGAATACATGTCTAACTTACCCAGATACAGCATTTTCCACAAGTTTTTAGTGGAGGAATATAAAATTACCTCATAGGCTTAGATCCATGGACCATCCAGGTTGCTATTTTGTCTCTACGATTGGCAGGAGGTCCTGCTGCCTGGGGAAAGTAGGTGAACCTGGTCACAGATAAGCTACTCAGGAAAAGGAAATCTGGAAGGAGGGGATAGTGAAGTTGGGCTAAAACACGAACCAGAACACTTCCAACCTTCTGAGTTCAAATGGACGTGGTAACTACATCTCATGTATCCCAGCTTCATACTGGAGAGAGTTCAAGGCACATATCACAGCTTCTCTTACACCTTTCAATATAAAGAGGACCCAAGGAAGCATGCCGAGAGGCTGACATAGCACGATGCAACGAGGAGAACAGGGCTTTGCAACAGTCAAAGCTATGGAACTGCTGGTCAGCCTAGATGTTGCATATGATTACCCAGAATTTCAGCTTGTTAAAAGGTGTTATTCTGCTGTCAAATGCAAAGAAGCTGATTTTACAGTTCGCTTGGGTGGGAGGCTGATTAGCTAAGCCAAGCAGAATGGTTGTTAGGAGCAGTTCTCTGAGAATAGGTCTGGTGTGTGGCCACTGCCTTCTAAGGGGCTATGTGGCCTATGCATAGCAAAAAAACTGTGGGAACAGGGAGAGGCACCTGTGAGATCTTACTTTTTTCACACCTGGACTTGAGGCCCACAGTCTCATTGAGTCAGTCATTCCATGTCAGTCTCTGAAATGAAGCAGCAAATATATCTGACAAGAAGGGGAAATGTTGCAGTTTTGCACTCCTTTTGCCAAAAGATTTACATTCAAATATAATATAACCTATTCATCTACCCACTACAGAAATCTAACTCTTCTGCACATGCACATGCACATGCAAATGCAAAATCAAGGGAAGGAACAGAACACGTAGTTTTTTCCCAATAAAGACACGATGTATGCCTTAAAAAGGAGACATCGGTAAGGTAAATACCCTTCAGTTTCTTTGTGATCTGTTTAATTATTTTGAAATTTCATGTAGTTCATGCACATAAAAGGCATATATACATATACTAATCACATCTACATCAAACATATACAAAAATACAAACACTAGCATTCAGGAAGATGTGCCCAGCTCCTTGTTCTGAGTGGTGTGAATATGCATTTTCTCTTTTGTAAAGTCTGTAGCTTAAAAAAAGAAATTACTTTTGTGTATTTCAACCAACAGGTAGGATATAAAGCAAAAATAACAGCAGTTATCCAGTTTTCTTACTATAGGAAATCTTATTCTTCTTTTCTCAGTAGCCAGTTATCTAAGGTTACCAGATTTTGAAACTTTCTGCTTCACAAGCCTTTGCTCTTTCTGAACATCCTTCTTGAAAAAGTTTTCAGTGGCAGCTGCAAAAAGTGACATCATCTTGAAATAACATCTGGAGCATATTTTTGAGGTTAAACTTATTTCATCTACAATTTTCCATGTAGTATAGACATAAGCATGGGATTCATCTGACATGGAGAACATATTGAAATTATAGAGAGGACTCATTCAGATTTCTCCTTTGTTGCTTAGAAAGTTTTTAGAATTTTTAATACTCAAAACATGAATTAAAAAAAAATGTTTCTCAGGAGAAAAATGCTGCAGAAATGCATAAAGTAATACAGAGAAAGTTGCAAAACAGGTTGAGATATCTTTCAGTGTAATTCGGTCAAATTAAGTAAGCCCAGATAAAAACACCTCTATTGCAAAGCCTAATGAAGAAAAAAAACTCAATCAATTTTTAGTGATACAAGAAGTTCTTTGAGCACCGGAACTCATGGAGGCTGATTTTCTATGGTTTTGCTTCTTATGGTTGACTGCAAGCTTTGATTGAAACTTTATGGGGAAATTTGCTCTTCCATGTGGCTTCTTTCGTATTCAGTAACAGGGACATTTAGCTCCAGCAACAACAACCCACAGTCATCAACACATCGAATATCTTTTTTCATCACTTTAGCTCTATATTACTTAAAGAACCATCTTTGTCTGAGAGACCACTCCCTTACATACGTCTGTAATCTGTTACAATTTGCTTGATTTAAGGATGAAAGAACAGAATGAGACGGATCAAGAGATTAAAAAATAGAGTAAGCATGACCTTGTAAATCTTGTTTCCTTAGGAAAAAATAAATAAAATCTTCCGTAATAGAATGAAAGTGTTCCATAGCCATAATCAAATCTGGTCTCAAATCACACTTTTTCTGTGCTAGTATATAATGCTGTCCAGTCCTGACCCTATCCCCATTTACCTAAGGAAATCTTCAGGAAAAGAGAACAAATGAAAAACTTACCTTGAGAAACATTTTTGAAGTAAGGACCATAGATTTCAAAGATGTAAAACAGTGTGGATTCTTGGACAAGATAATTCTAATAGCTATTTACGCAGAAAAAATCACCAAGCAAAACAGATACTTTCTGCCTTGAGAAATTGCCAAAGGGAAGAAAGACCCGACATAAACAAACACAAAATCTCAGAGTCACTGTAATATCACTCAATCTCTTCTGAAATGATACTTTGCCACAGTACAGATGTACAGATGTAAGGATTGATACTTGCACAAACATTTTATGTACAGTTCGTTGATCCTCAAGTGCATTTACAATACTCTCATGGGCCTACCAAGAACTTCATGTGTTGCCACTATGTGAAAATATGTTTTTTCAAACAATCACAACATTTCACCTTATATGTCAGACTGATGACTACTGGGAAGAAGGATGAATAACATGAGGCCTTAACAAAAAATAATTTGAAAAATATTGCTATAGATCTGTGGACTACGACGTATTGCAACTTCATGGCCTTTCAGTCATCATACTATTCTTACTAACTTCCATTGCTATGCAAAGCAGAAATGGCACTAAACAGACTTTTACTCAAGATAGTTATCCAAGAGCAAAAGATATATATATAGGAAATAATACATTTATAATCTTCTTTGGTAATGATATCTAAGTATCCTATCTGCCTACTTCTAATACTTTTTGAGATTTAATTAACCTATTTTGAGATCCTTTTTTAATCCTTTACCGGGGGTTAATTTGCGATTGCCAAATTATTTTAATATGTGTTTTCCAAAATCCAATGTATCTCAGGAGTGTGCATGTGTACTGAGAGCATACATGTGCTACACAGGCTAGATGACCCTGATCCCTCACAATAAGGACACTGAATGAAGTTTTATTTCTTATGAGTACTCTTACTTGCATGGCTTATTTGCTAACCATGGGAGGTGGGCATTTAATCTGTCAAACATTTGTAAAACACCAAAAGCAGTACAACCTTTGACTTGGTTCACTAAAAATGCACCTATTTCTTGTGATTTTTCTGTTCCCCCAGCCTGTTTCATATATTTGCCCCATGCCTCATGAAGCATGCAGACAGGGTACGATCTTTGACATTCAGCCACCTGTGTCCCATACTTTTTGTGTGAAAGAAATAAATGACAGGCATGGAGATTAAAAACAGGCCTTCCTTTCTCTTTCCATCTCTCTTTTTTCAGTGTCTTTTTCTTTCCTACCTTTTTTTCTTAGTTCAGGTGTTTTGCCAGATGACCCCCAAGAACTATCTGTGCTTTAAGTTATAAAAGTTTCTTTCTACTTCCACTGAAATTTTGCTATGTATATGACCTATAAATGGCTAACTATCTTTATATTTTGTGAAAAAAAATTGAGTTTAGATCATTCTCCCAATAAAATAGACAGCAAAGGCATCATTGGCCTCAATATTAATGATGATAGATATGTGACACTGCTTTTTCACAGTACATTAGAGACAATAAAAGAGATTTTTTTCATCTGAACCATATTTCTATTTCTCTCCTACCCTTAATATAAGATCCTGCTGACTCTTTCCTACATTAATATAGGGGCATTATTAATTTTAGTCATACTTTGGATCAAAGCACATTTCTAAGTGTGAAAAAAAATGTGCTAAACATCATTTTATCTCGGTAGCACTTACTTATGCTTATTACCACTAAGTAATGTAAAGTCAATTAAAATAAGAATGATCTTGCTTAGCTCCAGGTGTTTCAGAGTTGTCCATCTTGGCCAAGGCACTCCTTCTGGTTTCATTCCCATCAGGGCAGGGAGGCAGGATCATCTTTGTCTCAGACAAATCATTCAGTGAAGATGAGCCTGCCTTCACCAGCACAGGGAAATTAGTTTGGGCTACTTCAGGCATAAGTATCTAGTGTTTTTACAGACACCTTTGGACATGCTGTTGCACTACCATCTGCTCTTCTGGAAGGGCAGAGATATTTCTCTTTCCCATATTTTTGCTGGCCAAGTGTGGATATCTTGATAACATCAGTGCTGTGTTTCAAATGAGACAACATCCTATTTAGGAAACTCAACATTTTTTCTAGTGGTAGTTCATTGAAATTAATGCTACCCACACTCTTCCAATACCACAATTAATTTCAGTAGGAACACTTGTAGGTTAGACAGAATATTTTGTTAGCTGATCCTCCATGAATAGAGTAGACTCCAGGAGCTGTCATTAGCTTAGACTAACACTAAGTCAGTGGAATTCTGTTGACTGCAACATTTTAGAGGTTTAAGTAAAAGCAAAAGCTAAGTCTCATTTCTTCAACATAGAAGCTGAATGTCACTCTTCTTATCCTACTTATTCTACTGCTTGTTGAAAACATTCAGTAAATGAACACAATCAAGTTAATGCAGAAGTAAATTTTAGTAATGAAATTTCTCTGTTTCTGGTATACAGAAGTAACAAACCTTTTAATTATTCATTTTAAAGACAATCCTCTTTAAATAATTAGTTAATATTCAACTTATTCAGGTCTCTATTTTAGATTTCAATAGTTACCCACAACTAAGATGAAAATCATATCCTATAAAATAGACATATACAAGAGAATACTTTCATTCTCTGTATACAATTTGATGTAACCAGATAAGAAATGAAGCTATAAATATAAAAAAAACAATAATAGCGTCATTTCATAATTAATGATTTTGTACTTCCTTTACCACTCTGTAAGAAGATAAGAAGCCAAAGATCTAGCCACAGCTGCAAGAGTAACTTAAATGAAGTGGTTTACAAAGCTGAGAGGAAGCCATTAAAAAATAAAACAGCAGTATCTCCTCACACTGCTTCTGCCAGATGGCTTCAATCCTTCCATTCTTTAACTTCTGGTTAGATAGCTGAGCCAAAATAAAAAATATACCAGATGCACTTTTTTGGACTACGTCCCATTTTATGTTCTCCTAATCAAGACTGGGTTAAGGATGAGGGAGAATAAGTCAGATATATACAGTGGCTTTTACCCTTTTTCAAGAGAAAAGAACCAAACATATTTTTTAAAAATTAAGCATTCAAGCAGAACACAGGAAGTAGAAAAATTAGTCCCAGAAAACACATACAAAAAATTGCATATTTCAGCAGAAAGCTAGATAAGAAGGTAGGAAAGAAGAAATATCCAGGCATGATCTGGCAGTAGAAAAGGAATAACAGTTCTATTACATGCCAGAGAAGTAGAAATGTGTAGGCCACCATACCCATGCTGGTACTAATTTCTGTAGATGGGCACAGACTTTACCAGTAGTGACAGAACAAGGAGCAGTGCTTCTCACAGAAAGAAGGTAGGTTTATATTGGACATAGGAAGAAATATTTGATGATGAGGGCAATAAGAGGTTGGAACCACTTGCCCAGATAAGTCGTGGGTGCATCTTTAGAAGTGTTCAAGACCACGTTGAACGGGGCTGATCTAGTGAAAGGTATCCCTGTCCTTAGCAGTTGGATTGGTCTAGATGGTCCACCCAAACCATTCTATGATTCTATGAAGAAAGAGTGAGTCATGCCTTCTGAAATATAATGGATCTCAATGAATGTAAAGTTAGCTATCCATTATCCAAAATAATGATGAACTTGAATTATGTGTCTTTCCAACAATGCAGGTGCTATAAAATTCCCTGGACAACATGGACCAGAAACAACTTAGCTTGAATCCAACCAGACTTACTGACTCCAGTTCAGTGTTTGCTATGCCAAATCCAAGGAGGTTTCTGAAAAAAAACAGCGAATTCTCTTCTTTTTTTTACATGGAGTTTTACTGTTTCAGGTGTAATTGTTTTATACCACTTTGAGGAGACTGAAAGTTTAATTAAAGAAACAAAACAAAATTTAATGATAGAATTATTGCATGATGCATTATGTTTTCATATAAGTCACAGCATATGTTTTCAGGGTAAGAGATGAAACTGTTTGAAGGTGTATTTCCAATTGCTTTCTTCATCTAACTAATGAAAAAAATAATATGACTGTTGACTGTCAAAGCTCCCTTTAAAATATATTTTATAGACTAGAAATGGAATTGGGTATTGACTCTTAATTTTTACTTTTTCTTCTCTTAATTTCTTAAGATTTCTGAAAAAGTATATCTAATTTTGATTACTTATTACTGGAAGAGAATAAGAACAGGCTCAGAATGCTCAGCAAATTTGACCACACAGTCTCATTCCATTTATTGCTGAGAATACTAAAATCTCTAATTTCTTCTTTTCAAAACTATTAAAAATTACAAAACTGCAGACTATTTTTGAAACATGAATCTGTTGTTAATGACCTCTGTTAAAAATATTCTAGATGATGCCAGTGAAGTAACAAGCTAAGAGGCTATTCAATCAACTTTCATGGCTATGGAGTTAGGCCAATCTTAAATGGTTTGGAAATCTCAAGACATCTTTTTCAAATAAGCCTGATTTTTTTTTTTTTTTTTGCAGCTCCAATTCTATGTGTCATCTCAAAGTCAATCATTTTTGCAGGAGTCATCAACTGATTTTTTTATGGGTTCTTGTACTTCTTGCATTACCAAAGTATTAATGTTTTTTGGTTTTTTTTTAATCTCATTTTGCAGTATACCCTGAATGATATGTGTTTAAATTGGAGAAGATAGTTCATAAACTGTAGTGAGAAGTACAGTAGCCCTCTGTTCCTGTGGGAACTCAAACTTTGGGATGATCACCTTTTACTCCATAGCATATCTCTTCCATAGACAGTTTTTTTGTGTCATAGCCCTCTTCCTAAAACCATAGCCCCAAGACATCAAACGTTTTGAAGAGAAAATAGACTTTACATTCAACTCATCATGCTGAAGAAAGTTGAGCCATACCACAGAAGGCAGATTTGATGTGGTCACGAGAACTCAACGTGGCGACACAATGTCCTATTACAATCTGGAGATGTAGCAAGAATGTTGTTTCAGTATGCTCATCAGTTTTGCAACAACATAATATATTTCTGTTTTGTCAAATCAAATGGACATTTATTTTAAAGTAAAATAGTTCAGAAATAAGTCACCAAGATTTCAAGCTGAATTAGTGTAGTTATGACAGATATGATTTGCAACTGGTTGGCAGCTGCTTTTGGTTAGAATGTTTTTAATCTCTGCAGCATAGAAATGTGCTTCCCATAGTTAACGGATGTATTTCTGGCAAAGGACAATGAAATAAATTCCAGATTCTATTCATCTTTCACAGTGATGTTCTTTATCATAAAAATGATTACTTCACTTGTTTCATTGTTGTCAGGATAAAAATCAAGGCCTCATTTGACCCTATACTACAAACAAGTAGAGTGCTCTCCTCTAATGGAAATTATTTCTTATTTCCTACTTTTGATCCTTGTAAGTTAACCAACCATACAAAGCCACGAACTCAGAGGTTACTTTAAACTACATTTTGTATTTTTTGCTTCATAGTAATTTCCACAGGACGGCAAAGTTTTGGTTTTTCTATGCAAGACATTACCAGCTTTTACAAGTCTGGGTGAAAGTTGTACAGAAATTTTATTATATAGCTTTGCTAAAGAGGGACAGATCCTCAGCGTGCAAAAGTTTGGTATGCTTCACCCAGGCTGACTGGGATGTGCAGATTAACATGAACAAAAACCAGAGACAATTCCTGGTTTAGGACATAACTGTAAATTTAGTAACATTTATATGATCTTTGGTGTCAGCCGGTCAGGCACACCTTCTAAATGAGAAAAATCGGAAACTTCTATAAATGATAAAATGAGAATTAAGAGAGAGTTCTTGATCCTTCAAGTAGAGACATAATTATTCTTTGCACGAGGTTTCTATACTGAACCACTATTGAATATTTTGTGCTGCTAATCTGACCATTTCCTTTAATATTTTATTAATTTAAAATTATAATTAGCATCATAACTGCTTTCACTCTGACAAAAAGGATTTCAAGTATTAAAAAAGTTGTAAAATGAAGAAATACACCTTTTCAGTTACGAATTTAGTATCATAATTTGATTCTGCTATTTAAAAACTCAAATGAAATCTCTCTTCTAGGCTTGAGAATAGAAAATTTTAGAAAAGTCTGTGAACAATTGTGTATTGACTCAATGCTTATATACTTTTTATTGTTTGCTATTTATTATTCATTTTTTCTTTTGAGATTTCTTATCTCAAAGATTGCCAAAAATCCTAATTTTGTCTTACAGTGTGAGTACTGACTAGGTCTCTTATTTCTGCATATTTCTGTAATAAAAGAAATTTAAAAGTACATTTATTGTCTCTTTGCAGTTTATTTTCTTATCCAAGTTACTAAAAAATATTTGCAGAAGATGGGATTTGAAACCAAGACTCTAAGACTACGAGGAAAAAAAAATTTTGGGTAGTAAGAAAGGAAAAAAGCTTTGAGACAAACAGTTCATTTATATGGTCTCTGAGTGTCAGATATTTCTAAACTTAATTGTGGAAGTGTGTGAAAGATTTGTTTCCCTAAAAATATTTACATTACATTACATGAATATCCATTATAAAAATTATAATTACTAACCATAGCATTTAACTATTGCACATTTATCACAAGCAAGCACACGACTTGCGCCGTGAATCCTGATTTCTACAGTTTGGAAAAAAACATGAGTGCAAGTGAAAATTTGGTTCAAATACGCTTTTCTTTTGTGCTTCCTGCTGTTTAGCTTAGATTTTGTCCCTCAGCAGGCTGACTGTCCCAAATCCCACACTGATGTTCCTGGCTCTTTGTTTTTGTTTGTTGGTTCATTTTGTAACTCAATATTGTAAATTCTTAGAAATAACACCCAAACTTTTATATGTTTTATGTTCTTCTCTACGTAACCTTCCTTTTGAGGTCCTTGCTGGAACTAAGGAAAAGCAAATTATATGAAAAGTCATGTAGTCCATATATTTGGCTGGGTCAGTTCTTACCCACAGCATGGTTCAGGTGTAGCTTCTAGACAAGATGATTCATTATCAGATGGAAACACATTCACCTGCATCAGCTTTTTGTGGTCTGATTTACTTCATATGAATATTGTCCATTGATCGCTGTGGATTACAAGAGTTTTTTGTACTTTTGGGGGGGTTCTGCTGAAATTATTTAAAATTCTATTTGGCAAATTACAGCAGGAAATTTGATCTAAAAGTCTGCTGCACACCAATTACTATTTTGCTGTCAACACTCAATACTTTACCTCTGCCTACCAAAGACAATAGGAGTTTGGGGTAACAAGAGAATATTCCTAGGACATACAATTGATATTTTTTCTCATTATGTAAATGAAAACTAGCTTATATTTAAGCTCCTTCTGTGAACTTTTCTTCCTATTTGCTTCAATTTGCTTCCTATTATTCATGTTTTGTTCTATTTCCTTTTCAGATGCAGTCATGACCTCATAAGTAACAGTGCTTAAAAAGCCTTCCAGTGTCGTTACTATGGCCATTAATACCACAGAGTCACATAAAGACAGTTTTGTGCAGCTGCAACCAGTTTCACATAGTTAAATTGATATTACAAAAAGATGAGAGTTTTCCCCCGCTTTCTTCATTGTTAGGTGTATTATAGGTAATTCAGGATTTCTCAGCATGAATAGCTATGGACTTCAACCAACTTGTCCTTCCTGCAGAGCTGAGAAGCAGAGAAGGGTTCCAGAAAATCCAGAATGAAAAATATATTCTTAGTGTTGGAGGGGTATGAAGCGTTACCTGAACAGCTCTGTAAAATATGTTGATTTCCCTTTCAGCATAAATAATTATGGATGGTAAATATAACATTGTATAATAAATATATTTGCTTAGGCTTCATGCGGTTTTCATATGAACATGAAAATAATCTAAAATATAATGTAGCAAGTAAACACAGTAGACAAGAATATTTTTAAAATTTCATTCGGTCTGTTTTCTACTTTCTTTTATTTGTTTTTTTTTTGTTTTTTTTTTTTGTTTTGTTTTGGTTTTTTTTGTTTGTTTTTTTTGTTGTTTTTTTTTTTTAATGATGATGAAAAAAGCACATGGGTGCATAAATCCACCACAGAAATGTGATCATATTTTTTGGAGATGGAGATGTCCTTCTAGATGCAATTGATCTTGGCTAGTGCAGCAGTTTGGTGTTACCTGCCAAAGCACCTTTTATAACGTTACTGAAGGCAGTATGAAATTTGCAGGAACAGCATCGCAATGCTAACCAATGCTTCACCTAGCCTGAAATCAAATTTGGCAATGGTTTCACTCCAGAAAAAATGTTTTTGCTGTGCAATGCTGTTCCTGGAAGTCCAACCCCTAGGGAATCTCTGAAGAATGGCAACTGAGATGATGACATCCACATGTTAAAAGAGGGTTTGGGTCTTGCAGGAGTTGATATGTTGATTGTTTTACAAAAAAAAGTCATTATCAAAGATCCTGATGGTCAGAGTCCAGATTATTTTGAGGCATTCACTATAAAAATTGGGATGTTATTCTTTTATTTTGAACACAAAATAAAGTGACTATTCAATTGATTTTTGGAAGATTTCATTGTCTCATGCAAACATGGTAGTATAATTATTTTTTTCAAATTATGACCTCCTCTAACTAGGCCTAGCCTTGTCATTGGAAAGAATCACAGACCAAATCTCCAGTCCAACAAACTCACAATCATTTATTCATATTTTTCCAGTTATGTTTTTATTTTTCTTTCACTTTTTTTTTCTTTTTTTTTTGTCTTTGCAAAATCCTCATCCTGTAAGCCATGTGCTTCACATCTGTTCTTATACTGAGTGGAAATGATTAGAGAATATTATAATTTACCTTCTAAATGCTTTTCTTTTTCTTTCCACCTGCTATTTTTCCAGGATGATTTGACTTCCTCTTGTTATAATTCCTCAGGTCTACTGTGATATTCTTTCAATACAAGGCATACTAGGATACCCCTCTGCCCCTTGACAGCAACTGAATAAAGTTTAGATCTATGCACTGCATGATAGGGGAACCCTTGTACTGCATCAAATTGTTGTTTGGTTTTTTTTTAATGGTCTCTGTAATTTCAATAAATCAAAATTTCTTTGAGCAACAAGGTCTGGTGCGTACAATCTGTGCATACGATTAACTGCATCAACCTCTTCAGTATTTGCCAGAATTAGGTTTCAAGGAAAGCAAAAAGTGGCTAGTATCTTAAGTTTTTAACTTTTCACCTTAATAAACATCCATTCCAACCCCTTAAGATTCTATGATTCTGTGAAATCAAAAAGTACATTTTTGCTTTACGGGAAAAAAGAAGAAAGAAGTAAGGCTCAGAAAAATTCTACTTTCTGCAGCTTGCAAATAGACCTAAATATATCCCTACCAGCCACTAGATTCCAAACAGTTCAGAGTAATTGAACAACTGAAGTTATTTCTAATCTCAGAAATCTGCAGCTCATCTGATCCAACCTCATACACCTCACTCAAAGCAGGCTTGACCTAGATTGGGGTTCTTGGCTGTAAAGTGCTCAGCATTCTTTGGGTAGGATTCAGCTAGCTCAAACAATTTGATTCATATTCCCCCATATCAGCATTTAGTGCCTCAGGTACCTAAGACATCTATATGGGGCTATGAGATCAGGCACAGCACAGATGGGAATCCACCACTTCCTGGAATAGGAGTTGGAGGCCAGGCAGGAGGTCTTGGCACGAGGGGCATGGGACAGCAGTGAATGAGCAAATGAGCCTTTACCTTCCTGGCTAAAAGATACACATTTGATAGGATTTTCTACAGATCAGTATAAAGCCTACATAAGCTTAGATCCTTACTAAAATGTAAGCATCTACACTGTGTATGCCTAAATTTAGACACCTCGATGTGTCTGAAATGGAAACTGAATCCCACACCTAACCGAGATGTCTGTACAGTATTGCGCAGATGTTCATTTTCCCATGCCAAACTACATAAAATGGTATGCGCTAAGAAGTAGAGCCCTTTATTTGTGAAACAGAAATAGATCAAGAGCAAAAGGTTGAATCAAAAAAATCTCAGTTTTGATATGAATCAAAACTTTTGATTCCCCTCCTTCATTAATGCCTAAACACGTTCTGAGTGCCTGCCTGTTTCCACTTTTTCACTATCTTCTCAGTCTACAAGGAAATCGCAGGAAGAAATCCGTTTAAAGACATAAGATTTGAGAGGTGCTACACTAACAATATACCTCAAAACACAGAAGAAAGTCCGTGCATATATCTTTAATGTCTTAGATTCTCCTTTTGCTCATAAGGTTCCTGAGTGCTCTTAGAAAGACAATCAACCTTTACAATGAGTAGTGCTTTCATCAGGTCACAGCAGGATGTTAGCATATTAGGCGTTCACCCCAGATTCTTCATAAACACTGGTTTGCAGGGGGTATGCCAGCAATTTTGGACTATATTTACTTTTGTCTCTGTTACTGGCAACACAGAATAGGTAACACAGGACTTGACACTGTTCAGGAAGATTGTCAAACCTTTCATTGTTGACAGAAAAAAATACTAACTCAGCATAGAAAAAACATGCAAGTTAAGGAAAGGGGTGGCACTGTAAAATTTAAACAAGAAATCTTTAACTAAGTCCTTTCATTTTTATTTGGCTCCTGAATTAGACACAGGAAAATCTCTCTTCTTGCACCCTGGTACAATTAAAGTATTTTTAAAGTTAATTTAGTTCATTCTTCACAAAGTACGAAACTTCTTTCCCAATTTTACTATGTGCATGCAACAGGATTTGAAAATTCAGGCTGGTTTCTCCTCCTCGAGCACCTTGAATGTTTAGCTTTAACATGTGTTTGCTGGCCATCTGGGGAAATTGCCTGAGAGAAGGTTGCTTTATAGTGGTGTTCTGACATACACTTAAGCATGGGTATCAATGACAAAGACTTTCAGACCGCAAATACGGTAAGGATCCAAATGACCTACAGAAGAATACACAGTCACTTACTGCTCCTAATCGCCGTAACTGCTGAAATTGTGATTGTAAAGTCTCTTGCATTCAATTTTTAAAATGGATTATACCTTAAGAAGAAAACACTTAGAGACTAGGAAAAAGCTAGAGCTGAGTGATGTGATCCTTTAAGTGGATATGTTATGACAGGGGTGTATTTCCTCCGGCCACAGGAAGTTTTGTGTATGGAGAAGTGGAAAGCAATAAGTCAGTCTTGCGAAGAATAAACTGTTGCAGGAATATAATAAGCTCCACATACCCAGCTGGTCTCTGTGAGCCTGCTAGCACCTTTTCCTTCCTGTTGGAGCAAGTAACATCTGTTTCTTAAGTAAAAGAGTGTGAAGAGAATGAGCACACATAGCTACGCACAGAGACATGCAGGTGAAGGAAGTGATTTATTATACTTCAGACAGATTGCTTCTGCTGCAAAAACAAAAGCAACGTCTGAATGTGCTTCTGTAAAATGATTTGTGTTTGACAATTTTTTCTTCTTTTTTTATCTTTTTTTTTTATGAGATGAGGTAAAACCCGTAGTAATTGTATTAAAGCATGATACGAAAATGCAGAGTACTGAAACACCTAATCAGCACAGTGAATGAAAACAGACTTCATAAAAAAAAAAATCATTAAGAAAGGAACTCCACTTCTTAATATAAGACCTTTTTAACTTCGAGAATTATTTTTGCCAAAAACATTTCTACCTGTTCTAAAGGACTAGATGTTGGATTATTTAGATATATAAAGATTGAAAGATTGGGATTTGTTCAATGGGAAAAAAAGTTCAGTGGGAAATCTAGGAGAAACACACTAGTTGTAGTGAAATATTCTATGAATGCCTATGACCAAGACATCACTTCTCAAATTCTGTATTCAGATACTTGTCTCATCTCATGAAATGTAATTGCTGGTCAAAAGCACTGATTAAATTTTTATACATTTTCATTAATAAAATGTGTTTAAATCAACAGAGTTACACCATGATAACAGTACATCTTAATATGAGTAAAACCAAATAAATCCAGCTATGTCATTTTCTCTGAGCCAAAAAGAAGTTGTTAACTAGAGGAAGTCTCATAAACTTCAAGACAATGACTAACAAAGTAAAATATTGAAATTATGCTCTGAAAATTATTTGAAGTTGAATGATCTACTAAAAGAATTAAGCAGAAAAATCGAGTCAAGTGCAAGATTCAGGTCGAATGGTGTTGAAATAACTGAAGGTAGGTAACAAAATATTTCAAAGAATTCACACTAAAATTCAATTGACTGTTTTTAGGAATTAAAAATACAAACTGCTAAACTGCTAAACATAATTCAGCAGGTGTAGTCAGCATCTGAACTTGAAGAAGGCATTTGATACTACATCAACTGTTATAAGTAGTTTAGACAATGCAATATTGACCGACAGATCCTCAGCTGATTGAAAAACTGCTTACATGCTGAAGCCATGCGAAAAATGTTCCTTAGTTAAGTATTAAAAAGCTGACAGATGAAATGTTAAGACTGCTAGCATTAAATCCCCTCTTTCTTATAAAATAAATCACTGATGTGCTGGGAATGTGCAACGATGTGCTGGGAAAGTGCAACAAGGTGTTCCAATATGCATATGACATGCCAGTTCAAAAGGTATACACAGGTAAAGTAAGTTGTATTAATTCTTCAGTGGGACAGGCTCCAAACAAATTATGTTTTGCAAAGAAAACCATGGAGACCCAACCAAGAGTAGCCAGTGCTGTAGGTCTGAGATAACTCAGCCTTAAAAAGACTCAGATTTGCTGTCTGTATTCTAAACCAGCTATTGGAGATACCAGCTCAGGAGCATTTGTGTGCTCCAGGCTCTGGTCTGGGATGACAATATGGCACGATATTTGTTGTCTCAGTTCCACCTTCAGTCTGCAGCACTGAACATGCCCTTGAGGAAAATTTCATCACCACAAAAAATTTTTGGTTTTTGATGAATCAACGTTTTCAAAGGTTTTGATAAAAATTTCAAAGCTGTTCAAATTACTAGTCCCTTCTAATCTACCTAATGAGGAAAGCAGGATTATATACATGCCTAAAGTTGAACATGACTCTAGTTAACAATTGAATCTTCAATATGAAATAAATTGGTCATATCTTAAAAGCACATATTGGAGCAGTGCCATTTCCACAAAATCCAATAGTACAAGCTCAAGGGAAAAAAATATCACAAAACATAGATAAGTCACTTCAATTCTAGTCTTCATATTTAGAAAAAATCAATAGCTTCTCCAAAATAACACTTGTCAATTGCACTTGGTTTGAAATGCTCATCAGAAATTTCTCATGATTTTGTTTAGTCAAAGAGCAAAATTGATACTTCACAGTCATCTCATTAATCCATTAGCTTGTAAAGAGTTAGCTATATTTGTATTGACATTTTGTGCATTCTTTAATTCATTAATTGTTCATTCTTCTATTCTAATTATATTCAGCGTGTTCTTTCGTTTTTTTCACACTGATGTCAAGGAATTCGTCATTGTCTTTGAGCAAACTCAACCACAGACACAAATTAAAGCTGACTTTACTTGAACAAGTCATTAATCTACCTTTTTTTTCCACTTTCATTAGACTGAAATGGTGATCTGATTTTCTAAAAAAAATTTCTCCATTGGTTAAAAAAAACCCTCTTAATTTATAAAGCAAATTTGTTAACCAAATCTTCTCTGTTACCTTCTTCCTCAATTAGCAACAGGCAGTATCATTTAGTCTGCTCCATAGGACCAGAATCTCATCATCACATTCATCATGAGCCTTTCCTCAGATTCAATGCCTAGCATTTGTCTCTCCTCAGAAATGTTCCTCTCATGAAAGGCTATCACCATCACTACCAGAACAGACATTTCTTTGTCTCTATAAAATATACTCTTGCTCCACCCATTTCAGCCAAGTAAATCTTTTTTTTAAAAAATTGTCATGTTAAAACACCACAACTTTTTTATTGACTTAATATTTCGGGGTCTCAAACTTGCTTGGGTTTGCCCTGTTATAAATGGGGCTTAGTTTGTTGCAGTTGTAATAACTATTAACAGCAGTTAAGTGACTTCTGTCTAGACTGTTTAAGTATAGTTATGAAAATACAATGCATGGTAAAGGTCTAAAAAAGCTAGGTAATCATTTAAAAAATGGCAACCCTTTATGTTAGCTGAAGAGACTTGGCTGTTGTGCAGCTCTTAAATTTTACTGGGGCTCAATGGACAGAAGTGCTCTGTATTAAGACTTATAATTGGCAATTGGTGTCAAGTAGACTGAATACTGAAGTGTTGATGTGAGTGTACCTGTACTGCTAATACTGTCTACTGCATTCTTGTTGCAATGATAACATTTTAATTGGACTGTAGGCATGATGACTTCCCTTTCACTTATAAAAAGCCTTTCAGTGTGGCATAATAACTATCTGGAATACTTCCGCTAAAATCAATATCCTTATCTCGCTTAAATTTTAGCTTGGACTACATCACTGCTCTCTACATCGCTTGACTCGTTCTTCACTCTCTCTCTCTCAAAAATCATGACTTTTTCTTGTCTTTGCTCCTCAGCCCTTTCTTAAATTTACACTGTGATTTAATAACAGGAAGTACAGGTTTTTTCTCTATATAATTCCCAACTTTTTCACCTTTTCAACAGCTGTAGGAAAAATGATCATACTCATCCCTCTCCATATTTTTTCTTCAGGCACAGCAAGAATATTGTCTAGCAATACCTAAATCTTCTTAATCCCGCTTTAAAATACTTTTTTTTTTTCCTTAAGGACACTAAAATTTTCAATTCTACATAACTGGTTTGTCGATACCATTGTCTGTCTGAATATTATGTTCCGTTCCTCAGTCTGTATCAACAGGTTAGCGTCTATCTATAAGTTGCCTTAATGAGAACTATATACTGTTGTGTTTGTTAAAGACCTTGAGAGTCCTAGTCAGTACTTACTATTTCTATCCCCTCTACCTCTATGCTATATACCATACCTATATTTCTGCCACTGAGTAAAAGAAGCTGACTCCTGACCCTCAGGCCAAGTGACACCAACTATGTTACACAGATACAGCCAAAAGCTACTCTCCGCTAGATCAGCGCAGGTGGAGAGTTTTACTTGTTGGAAATAAAACAGGGAGAGAATATTTTAAGTAAGGTCAGGAACCAGATAGGTGCTTAGTATTATTTTTCAGCTTTTTTCTTTTTCTTAAAAATACAGATGCAGCCTCTAATGTGCTAGAATTAAAAATTATAGTAATGTGAAAGGTAGATTTAAGGGAACTGTTTACTGTTTAAGAAAGACATTACTTCTTCTGCTCTGACCTTTGTAGAGTGGAAGCTGGGAAATAGCCCATGAAATAGTTGTACTACCTCCTAGATTTGTCTCAACATTTTCTCTTTTTCCCTCCCATAATCCCTTGACTTCTGAATTTAAAAATATATATAGGAAATTTAGTGATACCACTTGTTTTTGCAAACTTGCATCAATTAACACATGAATATATATAGAATCAATTTCTAAAGCAGTATTCAACAGGATGGTCACTTCACAAGGAAAGAAATAATTTTTATAATTTCAGCAAAGATGAACATAATTCAAAATATTCTGGTGAAACACACAGGTGAACAAAGGTTAACCACATGGGAAAGGGCTTAAACAGCTAAGCATTCAGAGAAACATATCTTTGCATTTAGAAGATTTTGACTTTAAGTGCCATTTATCCTTCTAGGGGCTATTATGGATTTAGTTTGTTTTTAAATGACTTCCCAGAAAGCAGTTAAGAATGAGCAAGAAGTAAGACTGGAGCACTGAACAAAGAAATTGTTCAGATATTACTCTATTACAATTTAAGAGTACAGCAATTTAATGGATATAAAGAAAATAACCGCAGAATCCAATAGTGATCCCTTCCTGCAAACATTGCAGTAAAGCCTCTGAACCATTAACATAAAAAGGCCATTCAAGTCAAACATGTTAAATATGTATAATACAAAAAAAAGGATCAAGGGAAAAATGCTGTTCTGAGTCCACCCCTAATCCCGCTTATTTTGCAAAATACAGTGCAATAAAGCAAGAAGGTCATGTTCTGAATTATTTCTTCAGCAGTTTGCAGACCCCTACAAAACAATAGGTTTTTTTGAAAAATCCATTCTTCCTAGGTATTTTAATCTTATTGGGACTGTTTGTTTCATTTGAATTTGAAAATAACTTCTGAAAAACTCTACATGTGGTATTGCATACCCTTCCTGAACTCTGTCAAGGAGGTAATGGAAACTTCAACAAGAGGAATTAGACAGGAGTCATACAGAGCTACACAGGATCTTCTTATTAGGCTAACCTGCAATACAGATGATTACAAATAATCCACACTCCAGCAATCAAGCCCAAAGAAACGACAGTAAGAAATTAACACAAAGTTACCTACTCTCTCCAAAAGCAATAATCACGTATTATTTTGATATCTTACAAGTCCTCTTGGAAAGTTCTATGTAAGTGTATGTTTTGGGGAAAATTTGTATTTGGTTCATGTTTCTATGTGTACCTGGTGTTGTTAATGGATAGGGTGAGGGGCAGAGGGGGTGGAAATCTGATTCTCACAGCTTTTCCTCTTAGATTCTGTGATGAACTTGCCTATAAGAAGAAATTTTACCCTCAAAAAAGTATGCAGAATAATTCAAAATCATCACAGCCCTGATATAAGCATGTCTGTGTCTTGGGGTGATTCTATGACCATACTGTATTCCCCATCGCCTGCTTGATTTCTAGTGTACCTTTAAATTGCAAAGGCGGGAGAGAGAAGCCGAGAGAATGCTTCAAAGCGGCTGTCTTGACCTTGTAATTAGAATGTTTTACATTCTTTTCTCTCCCGATTCTGACAACATTTGGTTGGTTAGAGAACTTTTGCTCTTCAGTCTCTTCGGCTTTTCAGCGGAGAAAGGACTGTGATCTGCCTCAGCGGCTTCTTTTCCTTTTTAGACTGTTTTTGGCTTGCTTTTCATCTGAGACCGGCTGTCATCTCCGGACCTGCTCGGCGGGACCCTCCAAGGGGGATCGTCGGACCCTGCCTGGCCGGCCCGGCCCAGCGTAGGACTGCAGGTTTTACCTACAGAAAGAACTCTAAAATCCATAGTCCTCTTTTAGAGGAGGGGGTTTCAATATCCTTTTTTCCCCGTGACAGCGGGGGACTCTGTTTTGTTAAATAAATAAGTTTTTTTCACTTTCACTTGAGAAATTATTTTCCTGAACCTGTGTGGGAGGTGCTGCCGGGGCCTGCTTGCCTGGCAGGCAGGAGAGAGAGAGAGAGAGAGAGAGAGATGCCCCTCTTGGGTTGTTTCCTCCTGGATTTGTGTCCAAACCGACACAGTCTGTCAGAAGCGCATCAACACCGACCTTGACTCACTGACATCTTTTGGCCATCTGGCCATTCTGGCCATGCAAACACAGATTTGTATAGTATTCAATAGTAATAGAATATATAACTATGATGACAAAAGATTATTCTGCTGTTTTAAAACTAGCTGAAAGAAGATTTACAGAAGAAAGTTTTATTTAAAAATTTAGTCTGACTTGAGAAAAGCAAAAGTAGGGACTTGGAAGTGCAGACCAGAGTTTTCTGGTTAGCACACCAACAAGATTTTCAGTTTAATGATCAGCTCAGGTCTCTTCACCACTGGCAACTCCCTCCACTGCACAAAGGCCAGAAGGGAGTCAAAACTTTGGCTTTGCCTTAGTTAAAGCATCAACTTACCATACAATATTTAAGGAGAGGAGCACTGCAAACAAATTTAAAAGCATCTGTGAGACAGCTCATGTAGTTAAGTGATGCTAAATGCCTTGCTGAATGAGGTTAGCTCCTGTTTTTATATTCTGGAAGAGCATGAGCAATCACTAAGGGCATTGAGTAACATGCAAGGAAGATTTATCTCCTTTCTCCTACTTTACACTAGTCCCCAAGCCATCTGGGAGCACACATGAGCTTTTCATCTTTACAAATTATTCTAGTTATTGCTCTGTGATAATGCATGTGTCCTATGCACCATAAAAAGTCAGAAGAAGTACTTAAAGCTCTGTACGTGCAACAGGGCACTGTTCCACTCTAAATGTACTGAAAGAAGCTTTCAATATTTTGTTTCCTTTGACCATCACAGGTTCAGAATGTTTTCTTCCTACAGGGATCAGGAATAAGCTACAATCCCTCTTTGGTAATATACACTCTAGATCTTAATCATCTATTTATACAGACATTTCCTTTTTACAAATAAAAGTAGAGTGAAACAGAATAAATATTCATTTAAAACCCAAATGTTTATGTTTTGGAAAATGCCTGTTTACCAGAAATTCTTCAAACAGAATGATGTTCTCCAGCTGCAGGAAAGGTTTCCATTAAAATGCTTTTATATTCATTGGCTTCACTACTATAGCAGAGTGACCCTCTGTTGGGTAATGAGTGAGTTAGGGTTTTGGGTTGCATCAAATCCTTCCTTCTATCTGTAACAGGAAGACTGTGGTGGTGTAAATTAGCTGGTTAGCTGATGAAAGCGCATGATAACACAAGGAATGCAAAACCTGTTGATCTCTACATACAATGTAATGATGGATGTTTCCTTTAGAAAAAAGCTTTCTTTCTAAGGAAAAAAAAAAAAGACGTACAGGATGCATAAGAGTACAGCCGCATGTGAAATAAGTTCACTTCCTAACTCCTTTGCACTGTTTTCCTGATAGCAGCCTAGACACATGTCCTCAGCCTGGCTCACAGCAATACCCTGAGCTGATCATTCACACCACATGATTTTCATATAGTGCCTTTCTAAGCAGGTTGCCTTGCCTGACAGCTGAGTCACTGTCTACTACTTTACAAACATCTCCACCACCCTGAAGGAGGCTGATACACAAAAAAAATCTGTCACAACACTGTTGCTCAGCAAATTTGGAGAAGGAGACTAAAACAAAGCCGCAGATCATGTGGAATATGCTTGCTGTCCCTCCTGTATGGGCCTACCTGAGGCTCCTGTATAGGCCTACCTGCCTCGTCCAATTCCCTGATCTTTCTCTAAAGCTACCAGAGAGGTAACATCTCCCTTTGCCACCCATCATTTAATGCTCTAACATCTTCGGAACAGCCCAACATGCATAGTGTCTTCTTGGCTGAGTGGTCTCCAGGGCTGACTCATAATTTACCTACTTATCTGAGGACCAACACAGTCTGTTGCAAAGTATGCCAGACTCACAGTGACCCAAGATGACACCAAAAGCTGGAATCCATTTGATGACTTAAATTATTTCTTGCTGATAAAATATTTAACAGGTCTCATAGATAATATTTGGCGTATTTCCTGGAAGGGTTATGGGTGCATTCTTGAAGCATGTAAATTACTAATGATATTTTATAAAGCACTGATTAGTGAACCCTTCATATCACTCTTAATGCATTAGCAGGATGTCAGCTTTTCCAGTTCAAACCAAGATTAGTAACATGCAGAAAACAATTAATAATAAATACAGGTCTTCTTCCTCTGGCACAAGGAAGACAAGCACTTTTTCAAGCTGAATGATGAGGAATTTATAGCTAATGTGCTTCTTAGTGGAACCAAACTCAGGTACATTTTGAGTAGTGATGAACTGACATTTTTGAGCCACAGTATGAGTGAAGGAGAAAATCACACAATAGTCAAAGAAGTAAAAATGAAAATAACTTTGTGAAATATTGCTGATTACTTGCTTGCCATGAAGAAGTAAAATACTAACCTTCAAAACATATGAGCCCGGTGCAACTATCAGAAACTGACTTCTACTACTTTCCACTGGTTAGCAGTACCTTAATCCTAGTGAAACCATTGAGGGCACAACCATTAAGGAAACAACTCACTGTAAAATATTATTATTAACATAACAATTGCAAGATAAACTCCTTGAACAATAAACTAAGGTCTGATTTTCTTCAGTTTTACTTTAGCTATTTTATCTCAAGCTCATTTAGATTCATTCACCTCCTTCATATTACAAGATGTGATTCAATGCCTAAAGTCCAGCACTCTTCTGACTAACCTTGGACCCATTCTAATCTGTGAACTGTTCCTTTTTATAAATCCCTCTACTCTTTTATCCATAATGTAATTTTGGTAGTGTGTCTTGTAGTCAGGGCAGTGTAATGCACTTTCTATTGTGGTTATCAGAATTTCTCCCTCCCCTTTTACAAGATTTCTAGTTAAATACATTTGATTTAAAAAAAAAAACTTATGTCAAAGATTATGAATTTATTAAAAAATGTTTGGGTTGCCTTAGAAAATATGAAGGTGTTCCTATATTCACTTCATCCCAGAACTGTCAATCTAGACTTAATTCATATGTAGGAATCTGAGTCGAAAGTGGTTTCCCTGGTTTTCTTCACCTAATCCCCAGAGAAATACAATCAATTAGGGCTCCTGAAGGATCAAGGCAAGTGAAAAGGTGAGGACTCACCAAATGCTGTTCTTACATAGCATGGGACAGGGGAGTAAATCAGAAATATCCATTGTCTGAGCACAGCTTTGGTCAGTCGTCCCCTCTCACACTTTTCCAAGAACAGAGGCAATCATCTGCTTGACAAAGCCAGAGCTATCAGAAAAGTCAGTCAGAAATATCAAAGGTCTGACAATTAGGGTGAATGAGCTAAAGACAGTAGGTCTGTCGACCTACTCCTCATCAGGTGCTCTCTCTTCTGCTAGCTGGGCTTTCCTTCCACAGATTAACCCTCCTAAACTAACAGCTGTGAGTAGAGCCATAGCACAGGGTCAGGGCAAGGTGGACATGACAGCAAAGGATAGGCTTTAGGCTTCATCTTTTCTAAACAGACAGTTTAGATAGTTCCTGAAAGGGAAGAGCCACATGGATTAGTCTTGAGGAGTTGCTGGTCAGTGAGGAGCAGAGGGAAAAAATCTGCTAAGATGTAAGCAGCTATAGCACAAGTGGGTTTGTTTTCTTTGCTTGATTTGTTTATTTTTCTACAGTCCCCTCTGTCTTGACCTCCTTGTTACAGAGCTCCATGGTCTGTCTTCATGGCAATTCTAGTCATATGAAAACCCCTGTTTTAAGTGACCACCCAAGAGACCAGCAAATCAAATTCCCTTTTAAGAACTGTTCTGTATATAAAGACCCCCAAAAAAGTCCTTGGAAACAACGACATGCCTTTTTAAAATAAATGTCTAATAAGAAGAAAATTTCTTATTTCAGTTAACATTTAATTAAACTCTGTGGCTTTATAACCAAAAGCTGAAAAAGATTTTTGAAAAGGGACTACAAGAATGATTTTTCTAGAAAATGTTTTTCCTAATAACTGAACATTTCCCTATGGTATAGCAAGGCAGATAAACTCAAAACAGAGGCACTCAAAGCCATGGGAAATTGCAGAAATTTTCAATCAACACAAATGATGACTATACTTGTTAGGAAAACTTTTTAGTCAGGCATGTCGACTGCTGGACACTGAAGTCTAACAAAGGTAAGAATTCTACTGGCAATTCTGTTGTATATTTAAAATATTCTATCTTAGATCAGGCTACTTGTTTACCAGAGACAGTAGAGCAGGTCTGCTCCCTCTTAAGAAAATGTGGCTATATTGCATGTCCTATGTGAAAGAAAACAAAACTTTCCTGTCTTAAATCCTCAGATCTGAAAGGTTAATAATTTAACAATACAGAACATAAAGAAAAAGAAGAAACAGAATATTGTGTTGCTATTTTAGGTAAAGAGGTAAGTACTGAGCATAAATGCTACCTGCTGGGAATTAATACTAACCAGTTTATTATTTCCTTTTGAGGAAGTATTCATTCTTCCAAAAAGCATTTGTGGTATAGAAACACCTTATCACACTCCTAAAATATAAATGCTTCTATGGCCCCTCTCAAAGAAAAGAAAACATTCTCTGAATAGTCAGTGTTCATTAGGTCTAAACTTTTGCTACTCATAAGAGTGCTTCCTACATGAATGGCTGGTTTTTATGGGGCACCTGAAGTCCTGTGGTTTTGGTTCTTTGCTGTCATCTATGGCATTTTTCTCTTCTAATTGGCAGAGAGTACTTGCTGGAGAACGTCCCTCAAATTCCCTTTACTATGTCCTTTTCATTCTTCTTTTACATATTACAAACTGACATTCCAAGGGGTCTCCTTCCTGAGCTCTATTTCACGAGAGGGCCAGAGATTGCAATCAAATAAGTGCAAATTACTTCAGCTGCCTGGCTAGACTTTGAGACTATCAGCTCTACATGATCGCTTGTGTGTGGCTTGTGCTCCCAGCAATGGGCAAAATTCATCTATAATTTCTTGTACTAACAATTCTTGTAATGAGCAAGGTAGTCATTGGAACTGTGCCTGACAATATCAAGAAAATTCTTTTTGATTCTATGTCTGACCTTATTTGTGAGGACCTGGATCAGTAAAACTCTGGTGCCCACTGTCCTTGGATAATCTGTGTTAAGGGAGCAGGAAAAAAAGTGAAATAAAAGAAAATATCAGATGCCTCTTTTTTGCTGCTAATTTTTAATGTACTGCCTCTGAATTCTTTCTCTTCTAGCTTGTATTCATCTTCTTGCTGTTAGATTTAATCATGAATTATGAGGTTTAGTTGCTTTTAGGAAGGTTTTCTTAGCCTGAGATCAATTACTCCCTTTGCATACTACACATTTACTGTAAGTGCTTTCCAGCCTAGACCCCAGAGAAGGCCAGCTCAGTTACTGTGGAGACCTAAATGCATTCAGGAAAGGGATTAGGTGGTGATTGGTACAGACAGTCACTTAGTACTTCAAAGGGAAGCTGACTCCTTGTTTTATACACACAGAACATGGGATAAAAGATTGTAGTTTGATGTCTTGTAATCTCTGTTGTTCCAGCATTGACTAGGACAGCATGATATTGGAAGATTTCTCGGAAGTTAAAAGAGTCCCGCATTGGTTCCTAATGGAATGGAAGCACTAAGAGAAACATTGACATTGTGTGATCTGTACACACTAGCTTTCCTAAAGTATTTCAGGCTGCAATGACTCTCTGGGACTGTGTCTGTTCAAGTCAGAAGTATTTTTAATCTCTGTGATGTGCTGATCAAACCTTGAACTGTCAGGTCAAATTATTTCCACAAAATCAGTTCTATTTCTCATTAATTAAAATTTCTTCTTGATTGCATACAGTCCTTTTTAATGTATAATCCCTTCATTGTGAAGTGATTCGGAGTTCGGGCCCAATCCCCAAAATAAAAAGCAAATTATTTCAGTGCATATTATGCCTATGCTGAGATGTATTAAGTCCCCTCATTTGATAAAGGAAACAAAAGGCAGAAAACTAAGCTGATAACAAGTAAACCAAAATACTGTAAAGGAAGAGTTTGATTTGTGGCGACTATATAACTACAAAGCCATTATGTACATTGGATTAAAACTTTTGGACTTTAAAGGATTCCCTGTATGCCAGCTAATGCATTGATGGTTGTGGTTATGTCTTCAAGTTCTGGTCTCCATTCTTCTCAAAGTAGCAAAAGATCAGATCAGTATGTAACTGAAAACAACAATATTCAAGAAATTATTCTGTCTTTTACATACAGTACATACTTTACTTTTGTTAAAATGAGGAATATAAACAATGACTAGAATTATTTGAGTATATGACAGCTAAAATATTATACATTACTTGTTCATTATTTTTTAATTAATAAATTATTATAAACTTTCTTTTATTTTACTCTTCCTTCTTCTGTCTTCATACTCCTTGTATTCCTCTTTTTCTTCTTTTTCTTCTTCTTTTTCCTTCTTCTCCTCCTCCTACTCCTCTTCCTCCTTCTCCTCCTCCTCCTTCTCCTCGTCCTCCTTCTTCTTCTTCTCCTTCAGGATGGATCTTTAGAGCCAGATTTAAAAGTTCAGTTGCATTATCTAAGTAGAGAGGGGAGGAGTGCTAGATTTATCTCACTGAACTGTAGACAACTAAAATTTAGACACCTGCATGTGAGCCAGTTATTGTGTATGAAAAACTTTACAGACAGTGGAAGAAATAAGCACTCCTAGGGAATGATTTTTTTGATCTATTTTTGATATGTGCATTAGAAAAAAGGAATTGATGTCTGAAGTGCTGTCATCTGTATTTTATCAGATACATTCTATCAGAATCTGATTATCATGAAGTTCATATATGGTGCATGAAACTCAGTAAATTACACACAAGCATAATTTAACTTATCTAATTTTTGAATTGCCTTCAGCACAGATTAGTCTCTCTCTGAGTTTCTTGTAAGAGAAACCTACTACAATAATGTTTTTATTTGCCCTTGTTTCCTATTTTGTGTACTGAACATGAGATTTTTCAGTAACTGCAGATATAGTGATAATTACATATAAGAACTGATTGCAGATTGTTCACAGAATGTTTTAAAAGTATGATTAAACAAAAATCTGCATTAGGAGAATGCATTTTAGACTACTTATTCATTTGGTATCCATTAGTCTAGAATAATAAGAGAAAATTCTATTTCCCATCCAATTTGCAAAATAGATGTTAAATTTTCGTAGCCTTGACACTACTTTGCTCTGAGCATACTAAACTTTGTTGATACTGATCTACTGTGCTGTCTGTGTGTTCCTATCAACATTTCCAGCTCAGTTATACAGGTTTTCTTCCTTTGAAGCTTCGTGAAATGTTTCTTCCTTTTTAGTTCATAGTTCACCAACATGACATCTTAGCAGTTTCCGTGTCTTCATATGCATATTTTCCAGCCTAGCCCAGGGGAAACTATTCCTCAGTGTAACAGCCAGAGTGATACTATGGCACAGATAATGCTGTAAGAATTATACCCCAGAATGCCCAGAAGTGGAAAAGAGGTTTTGATGCTTTCTGGTTTTCAGTTACAACGTCACACTATGGGTGCATTATATTTCTCAGTTTTGTTTCTGTCACTATGTAACAGTATAACTTGGAATTTTAATTGCTCCCAAATCCTACGGTTACCTATGTCCAGTGCCAGTGCTATGATAGCACTGTGATAACATGTTTTAAAGGGCAGAAACAAATAAGCATCTTTTCACTGATGAAAAGCTAAAATGTACATCAACACTTCTTGTGATACTGAGCTCAACTGACAGAGAATTTTACCTAAAAGATAGGACTCACTATAGAACTTAGAAACAATTCTTGACTACACCGTGCAACCAGTTCTCAGAACGATTATGGAAGCTAAAGAGCTATCTAACTTTCGGTATATTCATTTCCACCTGTGACAAATCTCTTTCATATTCATTTGTTTAATATAGATTCAGGTCTACTGAAAGAAAAGAATGAAAAAGGGTACCCAGATGTTTTAAACTAGTAGTTTTGTCTGTGGCTTTAAAAGCAAAGAACATATTAAAAGAATTCAAAAAGAAATTCCTGAATTGTTAACAAAAAAAGAAATATCTGAGGGAAAAAAAGTTAGAAAGCCATACTTCATCTAATTTGGGTACTGGTTCAAGGATAAAATAGGAATATAAAGTGAGGTAACTGTATCTGACACATGAGAAAGAATGAACATTTTTAGTGACAACACTTAGATTAAAAAATAGTTCTATAAACCTTAAAAAACTCCCAAACCTAAAGGACTTCATAGAACTGTGAAACTGCTGACACTTGCACATTTTATCTAGCAACAATATTTTTGATCGTATACTAAGCCTGCTAAGATTTGCGCCCAAATTTCCCATATTGGTCTGATAAACTCAGACAAATCTGTTTCCCACAGCTCTTATAGGAGCTGCACCACAGGTAATAAATATAGCAATATCACAACAGTACCTGTAGGTCTACACCATCATGGAGAATACTACACAACCACTCGTGCTGTTGTAGAGCCAGTATCATCTTTCATCCTTCACGGATGCGCACACGCCAACCAGTCCCCCTTCTCTGCTTCCAATCCCTGAAAACAATGTGTATGCTGCTAAAATACCACAGTCCAGGGAAAAACGTGCCTAATGATTCAAACTGCCATACCAAAGTCCTCTCTCCCATCCCTGCCTGGCATTGTTCACTTCCAAAAGCAATATGGACAAGACTGCATTAAAATTATTTAGCCAAATTAACAAATCAGTCTCTAAATGTGTCTACATTTCCTGATTTATGCCTATTTTCTTTCACATCTGATTCTAGTCCTCTTTTCAGGGCACATACTGAAATATAGCTTTATCGAATTGCCTTGTACTGTATGTTTAATATCTCTGGAGATATTCAAAAGTCATCTGGACACAGTCCTGAGTAACAGTGTTCTTGGGGACCCTGCATGAGTAGGGAGTTGGACTAGATGACCTCCAGTGGTCCCTTCCAACTTTACCTGTTCTGTGGTTTTGTGATTCCATAACATATAGAAAAAAGTGCCCAAATCTCACCTCACAGTGAAACTGGGGCCTGACTGATGTGTGTGTGTGTCCAACCACTCCTTCTAAGCAGGAAATCCTAGCTGATCTAGTAATTAAACTTACTTAAGAGGATCGTAGTCCTGGTAAGCTTTTTCCCAAGCATGAAGCAGTTTCAGGAAGTAGTTTTCATCTGAGAAATAAATGATGCTGAGATGTTCAGAAGAATGAATTCAGCACAATGCGTAAGATGACTGCTTCTTCATACCGGCTTTTTTAAGTGTTACTCTCCTGATATGGTTTCATTCTGGATGGTATTTTGAGAGAGAATTTATTTCAATGTCCATTCTGCCTGTATAATACACTTCTTAGTTCAGTCAGTTGTTCTGAATTGGCTCTTTCCTCCCTAGCTTGATGCACTTTCTGAACAGGATCAGAAATGAAGTTTCATACTGTCATTAGCTCATAAATTACGAGGGTTGAAGGACCATTTGTTCTTCTGCCACAGACCTCTATGCTCAGCAACATTCACCTCATCCAACCCATGGTGGCATCAATTTCACGGCAGTAAGAATCCAGCTGGATAGTTTAAGTTTTTCACTTCTCATACAAAGGCCCTATATGAAAAGGAAGATGTCTCACATTCAGACAAGCATTTGTCTTCTCACAGCTTCCCTTTTCCAAAACTCTATAAAAAGTTCCGCAGTGTCCTGAGCTTGTGGCATCACTAGGAATTCCGCTTTCTCACAAATTATAATCCCACATTAATACTCATGAGTTCTTAATTGTCTTGCAACTTGTATCTATACTCTTGATACCAACTAATGTTTCTAGGGTGACTAATAGCAGTAAATTAATTAACTATATGATTAGATAAAATTATGTTTTCTTCCCCCCAACAAAAAAAAAGCCAGCACAGCTTTATGGAAATGATGCTAGGCAGTTTCATGAAAAAGATACAAAGATCATCGTGCAAAATATGTTTAATTTTTTAATCCAGTTATCGTGTAAAATAGATTTATGTTGAAAGCACAAGCAGGCAGACTGGGAGATCTAGTTTACTGTCTGAATTATTCACAGTATTTCTTTGTCTTCTATGAGTTTTCTTGCAAAGATAGTGTCTCTAGCTCCACATAGGCTAACAGTGGAAACTAGAGGAAGGCACACTGCCGTGACATCTCTTCTGGCTCTGCATAAGAATTTTGGTTGGAAAGCACAGTGACTGCATTTATGCACAGTTAACTGCCTGAGTCTGAATTAATTTAAGGGTCTCAAAACTTCACTACATCCTTTGGTGGATATGACCTTAAACATGTAAATACTTTTCTATTTTTTTAAGCCTAATATTCGATTGTCCTGTTATTCATGATATCCATGGTTAGACCACTGAGCGCTTGAATTCCCTCTTTTTTTTCCTGGTGGCCAGATCTATACCCATCTGAACTGCTGAACTGTTCAGAATCAAGTCCCAGCAGGATTAACAAAACAGACATTTCTGTGAATTGCACAATTTTAGAAATGAATCAGTAAGCACTCACACATCCAATACAAAAAACCCACTAGAGACTGCTCAAGAAACAGGCTATGAAATTTAATTCCCCAGACCACGTGAAGAATTTCTTCCACTTGGAACGGGGTCTAGAAATGTTAGCATGGAGTACTTGTCTGTTGAAATTTGCTGACCAGTCACAAGTAAAAATCTTTTCCATAAGATGGTTCCCTGTGGATGGGACCTCATAACACACAGGCAGGGGTCCAACATGCACTGCAGCTGAACTCCTGTGTTTACACATCCAGTTGTTCCTACTTCCTTGGCATGTATCTTTGCAGACTTAAACACTAGCACATCTTGTATCGGAGTTAGGGATCCCAGTATGTCCACATGATAGGGCAGTGGTATACTCCCTTGGTGTGTTCCAGGACATCAGAGTCTCCACTCTGCAGAGCAACTAATGAAGCTGGAACCTGTGATGTCTGTGACCAACAGAATCACGTAACCTGATCAGTAGAATCTCACAGGAAACGTATTCCAGTTTATTGCACAAACGATCACCTCTGTTTAGCCTAATCTGTTTCTCTTTACAGGCACATAGTGGTGGGGTCTTCTTTTCATGTAGATTAAATGATCTCTGTGTTCAAAAGGGAAGAAGACTGACTTTCTGACAGAGTAATTTTTTTTCACTCTATGGATGATCTTTATTACTCTGTGTGTTGGGGTGTGTATGTGACAATAGTGAGGATTCCTGCCTTGCTTGATGCTGAGTTTAATTGTCTTTGATCCCAGCTCCAGCGCTTCTGGCTAGTGCTCTAACCCCTGCATTTTAAGCTAAAAGGCAAGACCCAAGAGCCCTTTTCCACACAGCATGTGGAGTTTTGGATGCAATTCACTTAGCAAACAGTCCTCAAGTGGACATATTCTCCTGGCATTTCCTTCTGTTTTCCAACACTGAACAAAGATATAGGCACTTAAATTAGATAGGATGCATCCTAAAATAGAGTCTTCGGATCTTTATCAGACCCAGAAAAGTCACTGACATTGTGTTGTGTCACAGTCCAAGAAAGATCAATGTCTCTAAGAACTTCACAATGTGTCTCGTAGATTAATTTTAATATGAAGAAATGAAAACTTGTCAACACCTCAACATAATGGGCTTTATATTCCTCAAGAACCAGTTACCATAGCATCATTACTGTTAATATACTTTGTTGTTCTTATGCAAGAGGAGGGACACAGATTTTGAGGTACTACAGAGTTTCTGGGATAATCAGTTGGTTTCTGGGAGTTTGGGGTAGGTTTTTTTGGTTTTTTGTTTTGTTTTGGCGAGATTTTTTGGGGGGGTTGTTTTGTTTGGGGGGTTTTGGAGGGCTTTTTGTGTTTCGTTTTTGCTTAGTCAAATCTTTGTTACTAAAATCTAGGGGTTTTTCTTCTTCTGTACTTGAAACATTGCTGTACTCATCATGCACAATGAGTGTTTCCAAAGGACTGAACTCAAATTTAACTACACAGGTCTCATTTGATTCAATGGAAAGTGTGCAGCTTAATCCTATGCAGTCCATTTAACATTAAGAACATGTTTTTCACCCAGTTAGCATTTCAGTGAAGCAGATTTGGGAATAACTTTGTGACAATCTCTGTAAATCCTAGCAACCAATTCTTAGTTAAGCATATGCTTTCTAAATAGGGACTTTGAAACTTTTATGTACTTCTTCTAGAGATTTTCATAATTTTAAAATTGAGAAATACTGGTATGCATTTCTCACCTGCTTAGCATTAATTTCTGATTCATAATCCCTCTACAAACAACAGGTTTGCTGATCACAAGCCATTTTTGCCAATGCTTTTTCTATGAAAACATGAAAAAAAACCACAGATGCCAAAAAAATAGTTACTTGGAAATGAGCCACCTTTATTTTAAGGGTTTTTTTGCAGTCAACGTGTTGTCCCAGCAACCTAGGTTCTTACTGTCTGGCAGAAGACAGATTTCTTTGGTTCCATCATGTTACAAAGCTGAAAAAAGGAAAACAGAGACAAGCAATGATAATTCACCATTTCATTATTCAAATATGTGAATTAGCCTGAGCTGCAGCCAAGCCATGGGGCTAACCCACAGTGTTCTTCAACACCTATTCAAACCCTTCAGTGCTGCAATACTTCATTTCCATTAATTAAATAATTACACCAAACTCTCTCTAAAGATAGTGTTCAACTGAATTCAGGCATTCCAAAATAGTTATTCAGTAAAGCTTAAGCTCATATTATTATGCCATGAATTGACAAAGATCTTGTTTATTTCCCTTAGCAGAGGTTTGTTAAAAGCCTCCTTTAATTTAAAACAAAACAAAAACAAAAACAAAAAAAAAAAAACAAACAAAAAAAAACCAAAACAAAAACCCAAAAAACCCAAACCCTTAACTGAAAACGAACCCCAAAATTGTAATTGATATTTCACATAATGAAAATAACAGAAGCTAGTGTTCAAAAATCTTAGTTCTTTATTTAATAGCAAAGGTTTTATTATAATCTAATACAGTTAATACATCATAAAGATGAAGCCTTATGAAGTTTAAAAAACTATTGTCCTTGCTTATATAGCATGAAGCCCATCACTATTAGTGGAAGAAGGTGATGCTTGAGCAAGTTTACATAATAAGATTACACTTCAGCATTTTTTTTATGGTTCACCTTTGGTACATATGGCCACAAAACACTTTGTTTTCTGTCAGTTACATGGGTCAGAAAAAAAAGCAATGATGGCTAAGAGAAACAGCAGCGTAAACCAGCTCATTAAATACCAATTGAAAGGAACTGACAGGAAAGGGGAGAAAGGAATCTGAAAACTTATACAGAAGGATGAAACAGAAGTCAAATGTGCCTTGCAAGAGTAAGTGATGACAATCAAGGGAGTGGTCTATATGATGTGCAGGATTTGAGATCTGTTCTTTAGTCTCTAATGCTCTCATCCTTCTAGATGTAGGACACAAATATAGGGCAGCCAAAATATCTTTGTGCAGCTGGAAAATCAGAGATGAAGGATGTCAGACAGTAGAGGTCATAGTGGCATAGCTTACAAAAAATACAAACAGGGCAGCTTGTATACGAACCCACAGCTATCCAACACCACATTGTGAAAATGAGGAGGAACTGTGTCCAGCCAGAGAAGAAAGCTTGTTTCAATCAATCACTATAGCACTTCATTCTATCCACCAATTTTTTCTACTAGATGTGTCTAAGATCAAATGGAAATTTTCATAGAAATGGAGGACAGGAAAACCTAAAATAAGATCCCAGATTATATTTATAGGTAGTTTGGTAAATTTAAGCATGCCTAGGGAACTAAGAAGTGATATAGACTGTGACATCAGCTGTGATACTACATGTGAACATCGTTCTCTGGTGAACAAAGTTTTACACCTCTTACCATAATCTGAATTACAAACACTTCTTTTTACGCAAAATATATCAAGAGTTTTAGAGAATTGTATTCCTCTAACAGAGGTTTTGCTTTCATCTCTGTCAGACTGTAAGATGCAAAACCTAGAGGAACATAGAGCAAAAAGCGCAGGCCAGAAAAAGAGGAAGGATATATTAATGATCATGGAAGAGACATAAGAGACACAGATTTCTCTCTGTCATGCAAATCATGAAACATTTGAAAATCCTTTTATATGAAGAGAAAGCTGGAGGTTTGAGCATGTGTTACTGTATTATTGTGAAAAAATAAAGTAGTGACAGAATAGTGATAACACAAGCTTGGTAAAACATATAAGTACTGAAGGAGAAGTTACTGAATGGAATGAATGTTTGAATCATATAATGAGGAAATCAGCAGCTATGAGGAAATCAGTTATTTCAGAGTACTGTGAAATAAAGCACCTGAAGTATGTTAAAAGCATACATGTTTTGTCATGGGACCCTTCCCTTCCCTTCCCTTCCCTTCCCTTCCCTTCCCTTCCCTTCCCTTCCCTTCCCTGTCATTCCTATGTTTTGGTTTGGCATGGTCTGGTTTTTGGTAGCAGGG